>VZTF01005111.1:1811231-1870308 GCA_013397755.1 Cnemophilus loriae
CAAAGCGGCCGTGCTGCCTGGACGGGCTCTGCGCGGCGCTGCGCTGGGATGCGCCGGGATGCGCCGGGATGCTCTCTTGCGGCGGTGCCCACCTGTCTCGCACACGCACGCACAGTCCTGGGATGCAAAGACTCATCCCTCAGCAAGGACCACCCTCACCTGCACGGCCCTCGAAGCAAGGGGCACCCTAAGAGGGGTCACGCAGCCCGGGGGCCGGTGATGGGCACCGCGCGGCCCCGGCCAGGGGTCCAGCCCTGGCACCGCGCCCACCCCGCCGGCACCGCCGTCCGAGCCGGGCACGGCATCGGCCTCGCACACTGTCACACACACGCGTGGCTGGGATTATTGCTAAAAGCAGCTTTTTCTCAGCGACACTGAGACCTCTAGCGTCGTCACATCGGGCATAGGCTGAGCTCTGATGCGGGGTGACAGGCAGGATTCGTCAGACATCAGAGAAAATGATAGTCTACACCAACTGAGACATGTTTATAGTTAAGATCTTTGGGCTTCAGTTTTAGAATATGTAAGGCACTAAAAAAGTGCAATTCTTTTGGGACACCCAAGTTAGGTGAGTGAATCAGAGGCTTTGCTGTTGGCTATAGAAGCACTCTGGTGCCCCAGGGGCAGCCCCAAACCTGACCAACTCCAAACCTGATCATCAAATCGGGACCTAAAAATTAATCCAAATACAAGGAGCTAAATAGCGTTTACTTTAAAACAAATGTGACTGTATGCACTTTACTGTTTAACATGTATTTTATCTTTTAACAGATTCCTTAAAATCCTATTTTGGAAGCTGATTTTCCAGATTTCTTATAATTTATGAACAGAATTTACACAGTGTCAGCCTGTGAGGCTTTCTCTGGGTCTGGGCTAAGCTGTGCCTCTCATTTCAAAGGGGCTGTGGCAGAGGTGGGCATTTGTAGGTGGGTGAAAGTGTAAACCTGGAGTACAGGTTGGGGTGTTTGGTCAATGCTACCCTCTGCTGGGCAGAGCCACTCGGCTTTGCGTGTGCCAGCTCCTGTGGTTTATTACCGTACCCCTCTGATGCTTTGGAGGCTGTCCAGCCTCATGGACTGCCCAAACAGCTTGGGATTTCCTACTATGGATGTTTGTGTGCTGTCACAGCATGCACTTTGGAACGGGTTTCCTTCTGCTCCTGGCATACTCCCATCTTCTCACTACGCTTAGGATTTTCTTTATTGCATGATACTCACGGTCCACTCCATGGGAGTGTCACCAGGAGTCCCCAGGCAGCCTCACAACCCCACTGCATACCTGGGAAATGAAAGATGTGACTAACCTAAAAACATGCAGCTGGCTACCAAATCCAAGTTGCCCTTCAAACAGCACCACTGTGACATTTTCTCTCTTTTTCACATGTAAATCACTTGCTATTAGAAATGCCATGCTCCTGCCTTCAGGAGAAGAGTGTGAGGCCAGAAAGTGCAAGTGTGATGGTCTGCCCTGATCCTCCAGCATGGTGGAGGCCAAAGAGCTTCATCCATCCAGAAGACGAGCACCGTAACTTACCTTGGGGCTATGGCATCCCAAAACCATCCACCACTATTATTTATGACACCACATTGGTCCCTACGGCATCACATTAAAATCTCACTGCACAGACAGTGTCATCCACTTCTCCATTTCGGCTTTCAGAGAGCAAAAATTTTACTTAAAATTGCTCAAATCCTTGCCAGTGCCACAATTTCTCAGCATCAAAATTGCGTAAAGTGTAAGTTCTATTTTCCATGAATGTGCTTTTTTTTTTTCTTTTGTGATGGAATAAGTCACATTTGAAGTAACTGGTAATGTAGAAGTCTCTGGAGCCATTACAGTTTTAATGAGAAGTGTAGGAGGTGCTTCTTCTCTTAGGCAGGGACCACTAGCACAATAGACCTTAAAAGCCCCTTCAAAGTCATTACAGTCTGTCATGTCAGGCTGAATTTAGGGAGTCTGTGATCTTGTTTGACTGACAGGCTCCTGCAGAGCTATTGTAGCTATTTGAAGGACATGTCTTTCTAAAAAATTAAAATCTTACTTGGAAAGTTCTGTCTGGAGTGGCTGCGAATAGCAGGGCGTGCTGCAGCTGCAGGGCTCTGCACGGCTGCATTCAATGTTTAATTACACACAACCCAATTACAAGAACAGTAATAGAGCAGTAAAATGAAATGCACAGAAATGCCAGCAGTAAGACTGACAATAAAACATCAATTCAAGCCCTTTTAGTGGCTGCACGGAGGCCATCTCTCATTACCTGGGCATGCTCTGCAGCTCTGCCAAGGGCTGTATCGGAAAGTGGCTGATGAGCAGGCGTGGCTGATGTGTGTTTGAAACAGCTACACAAGCTGCACGTGCACCCAACCACTCCACGCAGCAAAACACCAAACCCTTACACTGCAGATGGACGAGTTCCAACTCTTTTTTTAAAGCCTTCCCTGGAAATACTGTAAATTTAGGAGAGAAATTCAAAATTGACTTCTATATGAGATATTTTATTTCAGGATAAAGTGATAGGGTTTTTGGAGTAGTATTTGAAACTGTATTTTTACCACTTGGGTCCTTCCAGCTGATGTTGGGGCTGGTCATGTGTGGCACGGCTGCGCTTGGCCGTGTTCAGTGCTGACCCTTAATATGGGCACTGTGCAAACCACATTGTCCTGAGCATAAATAAAGGAGTCATGTCTGGTTTTCAAGCTTTTCCACTGGCAACCTGGTTTTCCTGTGCTTGAATACGATAACATCAGACCTCTTCCCCACCATCGTTTCTGAGTCATACAATATAATCTTCCTTTCCAATTTCAAATCAGCACTATTGATGCTTTTCTGCAAGAACATCAGAAACGTGGCTGTGGTTCAGCTGCTGAGGTCCGAGCCCAGGAGATGAGCACCCACATGCCCATGGCCGTGTTTAGGGTTAAAACCTCACGTTCAGGCTCCAGAGCAGCATCAGCGTAAAGCAAATAGCACTCAAGCCCACACCTGTTCTCTGCTGCCTTCACTACCACGTAGCAACCTCAGATAGTGGGTTTTCTGCTTGTGACAGAAAAAATTTGGGCCAGCTCTAGTGAGAAAGTGGATTATTGGTGTCACACACACATAGGAGGAGCCAGGTTTTTTAGCGCTGGTCTGCTCCCGCGGGCAGTGATAGCAACGCTGTCGTGCATGAGTGTAAACCTTGGCAAGAAACTCAAAGCAAAATGACATCTTGGATGCTTCATAGCCCCTGGGACAAGCCTGAGATGAAATTAAATCCTGGGGCAAGGCATCTTCAAATTTGGCAGCACAGGTCTTAATTTTTTGAGATGCCAGGTCTGACTAGCATGGTAATAATTCCATCCAAACTCACAGCATTTCTTGGCATTTCCAATGGCGGGAATGCTGCAGCTCCAGCCTGTGCCCCATTTGGAAATTTGGAGGAAATCCCCTTGGGTATTATGCTGAGTCATGAGAAAATTAAATTATGACAAAATTTGCTTGCATAAAAGAGAGAGACAAAATTGCTTCTCTTAAATGAAAATTTCAAATGCTTATTTAAATGAGAAAATTGTTTATTTAAAAAAAAAAGTCTCACTGCTATTTCTTTAATTGGATAGTAATTTTAAAAAACTGCAGTTGGAAAGGTGCACCTTGATGGGGAACCACAGGTTTTGGATTTTCACCACAGGTGAAAGTAGTGGTTATGGTTGGGTTTTAATGTTTTCAAGATTAGTTTTGACACCACAAGTTCAGTACAAAAAATTATAAACTTGGCTCTAAGAACATCCACAACAGAAGGCTGAACCTGCTGCTGCTGATGCCAACAGCAGTGTTCCTTTGAGCTAGTCTAAGACTTCTCAGTGATTTTAGGGGACTTTGACTTGGTCTGTACATCAAGAGGATGCATGTGAAGAAAGGAACAAAAATCCATGCCAAATAAGAGACTTCTGCATGTCTTAGGTACATGGTGGTTTGTGGGTTTTTAGGGTTAAATACAATCAATGTCCTTCCACCACCTTTAAGCACATTAAAGCCTTAGATCAGTTTAAGCTCTCTAAGATGACCTGAGGCCCTTGCTCATCTTAGATAGGTGAAACACTGTCCTAAAACATGCAAAAGCAAGGGAGAGGAGATGATATATGGTTGCTGCCATTGCTGCTTTTCTCAGAAGGAGGAGGGAGTTTAAATTGCTGTCAGGTTTTTAACCATGTCTGTAAAGAGGAATGAACAAGAGTTGATGTAGACATGAATCCTCAACCTGCAATTAATTGCCTGAAGACCATCTGGTGCTTGGTTAAGCTCCCATGTGCTTATATTACTCATGAGGTTTATAGATGCCAGCCAACCTCTTTAAGTGTCTTTCTCTTCCCTGGTTTTATTCTCATCAGAATAAACCTCAGAAGTTAGAGGACAAAAGTTTGGACAACATGAGGCTTTGTTTCACTTTGGAAAAATTGCTATATAAGAGAATAATAACCAGGCTAAACACATCACTTAGAGTCTGCTGTGCTGTGTGTGCATTGCAGTAAGTCTTTAAACCCAGGGCTGTGAATCATGGTCATATAGAAGTGTAGTGGGAGGAAAAAAAACCCTATCACTGCTGAAGCAGAAGAGAGAGGAGTAACAAGGGGGTGTAGATAGATGTGGGCAATGGGAGAGCTGGCAGGAGACAGACAGGGAGCAGGGAATGGATGAGAGATGGGCAGGACAGAGGGAGGAGGGGCAGGAGATGTTCCAAGTGACAAAAGTTAGAAAGGGCAAAACCACACACCCCACTCAGTTCCTGGTGTTGAGCTCTGGAGTCCCAAATCTTGGTGTTTCCCTGGTGCCAAGCACCCAGTGTGAAATCACTGGCCAGACATTTCATAGCCTTAGGGAGCTGCATGGCCAGCACAAACCCTGCTCACACACCTCCTCTCTCAGTCCCTGGGCTGTGGAGTTGGTCTGGCTCAGGATCCAGTGGGCTGTTCTTCACCAAGGAGACAAGTGCTGGTAAAAATGAGAACTGGATCTTTCTCCAGTTAATTTGGGAGAATTGGCTTTGCACACTTGGTTTTTGAGGGGAATAATGAGTTAGAGCATTAAATCTCCAAAATTTATATTGAAAGAATATTGGGTGATGAAGTAAGGACTGAAAAGCTTCAAAACATCAAAAACACAAGGTTCCCAAAGACTTTCAATTTGACACTGTAAAATCATTTAAATGGAAAATATCTGTAAGGTCATTGAGTCCCAGCACTCCAAAGGCCACTGCTCATGTCCCCAGATGCCACATCTACATGTCTTTTAAATACCTCCAGGGGTGGTGACTCAGCCACTTCCCTGGGCAGCCTGTCCCAGTGCTTGACAACACTTCCAGCGAAGAAATTTTTTCTAATCTCCACTCTAAACGTCCCCTGGCACAACTTGAGGCCATTTCTTCTTGTCCTGTCCCATGTTACTTGGGGGAAGAGACAAACCCCCACTTGGCTACACCCTCCTGTCAGGGAGTTGTAGAAAGTCAGAAGGTCATCCCTGAGCCTTCTATTCTCCAGGCTGAACCCCCTCCCAGCTCCCTCAGCTGCTCCTCATCAGACCTGTGCTCTTTACGCTTCCCCAGCTCCATTCCCTTCTCTGGACATGCAACAGACCCTCAAACTCTTTCTTGTCGTGAGGAGCCCAAAACTGACCCCAAGATTTGAGGTGTGGCCTCACCAGTGCCAAGTACAGGGGTAAAATCACTTCCCTGGTCTTGCTGGCCACACTATTGCTGATACAGGCCAGGATGCCCTTGGCCACCTGGGCCCACACTGATGGCCAACACAGGTTTGCTTGGTTTTTGTTTGGTTGTTTTTTTCTCCCAGGATTTCTCCCTTGCTCTGAACGGTTCAGCACAGGAAATTCATTTGCACAGCAAACAAGCTGCCCAAAAAGTTCTCCTTCCTATTCCAACTGCCCCACACAGGGCGCTCGGGATGGATCTGCCCTGGCAGGCAGGAACAAGCCAGCGTGAGCTGTGCTTCAGGCACACCAAGTGCAGCGAAACGCCGAGTGCTCGGCAAGATCAGATCCCCGGTGCTGCAAATCGAGCACCCAGAATTAGCAAGCGCGTTTGATCATTTTGGCCTTAATCTCTGTGTGGCTCAGTTCCCCAGCGGGTGATACCGCAGGAGCGCTGTGCAGATAAATGCATTAATATTGATCAGACGCCGAGGCTTTGCAGAGGCGCTCGCGAGGAAATTAACGCTGAATGCAGCGTGCGGTGTGAACAGCGTGTGTTAATGTGGCCTGGAGCAATTCTCCAGATTAAAATAACCCCAAATGATGGGTGATCAGATAATTAAGGGATGCCTCACATTTGATGTGCACAAAGGCCCACATTGTGGCTGTGCAGGCTGTTAATTCTGGTGTTTTCTGGCTCCCAAGAGTTTGACTTTACAACCTGATTGTCTTCTGCAAGTGGGGTTAATAGCCCATTCCCTCAGGAAGGGAGGATTTTCTGATCACACCTCTCTCTGCACCATGCATGTGCCTGTTGGTCTTCTCCACCCCCTACAAATTTTGACTTTCATACCCATTTCCATCACAGACCAGCCCAAAGAGAGGAGTCTACTGAAAATGAGAAGTCAGAGTAGAGAGAAGAGATCCAGTTATTCCTCCCTGGAAAGACATGTTGCTTTGTTTGGACATCAGGGAGCCTGAAGAGGATGTGAGTGGAGAAGAGGACACAAGTGTGTAGGATGTGGGGCTCGGCTGGTTTAGCTGCCCACTGCACTGTTCTTATGTCCAGTTGATTATCCATCAGGGAACTTGGCTTGTGAACCTCAAAATAGTACTTAGAGGCCAGGTGCTACTGCCTGTGAAGCACTCAGTAGTCACAGTTATGCTGACTGGAACCATGGAAGAGCTGCTCTGCCTTCTCAAGCCTGTCCCATGCTTGCACTGGGTCCACATTTGCCCTGAGGACGCACCACACCTCCTTAGCTTCACGTGATTTCACTGTTAAGGCTGCAAATGTACTATGAGCTCTCATCTTCCTGAGCCTGATGTGTTTATCTGAGCCATGTGAATGTTGCATCAACACAACTCATATCCAGGGGTCACAGGCCAGACTCATCCCTTCCAAAGGAGGTGGCTTATTCTGAATGTTGCCTCCACTTGCAATGAGGAGAAATGTCTATAGCCTCCAGCACCATCTCACCACACCAATGGAGTCAAATAATAAGAGTGGAGGAAAAAAAAATTAAATGACAGAGGCAGAGGAAGAAGATATGGAAAACCATTCACTTGGCTGCGAAGTAATCACTTTTTTCATTTAAGCAGAACACTCAGCTATCTTTTATATTGTTATTGGTAAGGTCCTCTTAGAAGCTGGAAATTAATTTTTTTTTATCTCTTCATTTTCTCTTTTTCCCATTTGGTGAACATTGCTATTTTTCCGGGTTTCTCACAGGACTGAAATGAACTTGGCTCATTTTGTTCTTTCCTTCTACAGACATTAACACTGCTGAATAACGACAGGAGAAGGAGCTTTGATAATTAACTTTAGTCACCACATTAAGTCCAGGCTGACAGTCACATGCAAGGAGCAGCACAGTGCCAACAGCCAGTGATGGGCACCTGGGACAAGAACCAGAACAGAGTCTTGTTGCCCAAATCAACCCAAAAGAGGTGTTTTAGTTTTTATTAATGGGCAGATTCCCTATCCCAATATGTTATTTAGGGCTGCAAGAGGGTTATGTTGCAGGGATGACAATGGAAATGCGACAGAAATGTTCCTGGGTATGTCCTGTCCTCTTCCAGCCCTGAAGTAGCTGGGTGGACCTTAGCAGGCCATGGGAAGCTGGAGATCCTCAAATCCAGGGTGGGACCAATTAAAAGCTCATGCAGAGGTTGGAAAAAAAAGCTAATGGGTGAAGAGGATCTACGTGAGAAATGGGACCCACTGGCTTGGAAGGGAAAAGTAGAGGTTCACATAAGCATAAGCTTGTTCAAATCTGAATTTCTGTTCTTTACATAAAATATGATTTTGCAATGGGTTTAGACCATGTCCTAGCACTCCCTGGCAGACAAACCCCAGACTTGGTGGGTGCTTCAGAAAAAGCAAGAGAGCTTCATTCCTCCAGAACAGGGACATCAGAACTGCTCTGGGATGTGCCTGGAGCTCAGCTCTTCCTCAATGGAGGGTAAATATCTGAACTCAAACCTTCCAGCTGCATTGACAAAGGACAGCTAACACAGCAGGTAATCCTGTTCACAGGACCAGGCATTACTCACTGAGTAGCTGTAAACCTGGGATGAACTTTTGGATCTGGGCTTAATCACTGTCTTGCTCTGCACAGTCCCCATAAGCAAACAAGTGATGGAGCTGAGCCGAAGCTGCTCAAGGGCTAAATCCATGCCCTCCACGCTTTGCAAGCCATACTCCATTTACACAGCATAATTACCAGATGAGCTGCCAAGCAGAGTTCCAATTTTGCAATTGTAGCCAAAAGCCTCATTCACTGCCAGATCTGAAAACAGAAGTTGCCCGTGTGTAGCAAAATCAGACGGTTTTTGGAAAGTTTTAGTGGAATTCCTGACTTTCAGGATGCCCTGGCCAGTGTCAGCTGGTGAGATTCTTCCAAATGCTCAAATTCATGCCTGCTGGGATGTGAGCAGACTGTGAAAGGATCTGCAGAGGGTGAGTTATGCAGAGTTTGATGGTGAAGGAAAGGTTTTTAGTAGAAAGGTGAACCTCATTTTTCAGAGCTCTATAACTCAGCTGGAAAAATGTGCTTTCACCTAATTGTTGTGAAAGCTACAGCCCCACGAAGGTTGTTACAAGGTGTTTCATCAAACCTGTGTCTCCAAGCCTTGGGCCACAATGCCTGTGTCTTTCTCTGATGGAACTGGAGTTCGCTTTGTGCTCTGCAAAAACTCATTTAATTGAATGGCATATTTTAGGCACTCTTCCTTAATTAAATTTGCATGGGCATAAAAAGTGAGGAAAGCCAGAATGCTTTATCCAGCTTTGCTCCTTTAATTTAGCAATACCTGCTTTTTCCCCCACCATCAAGCTGCCAGACTGTCTCTCAAGTCAACTATGGGCTGAATGATGCTTTCACAGGCTCTTGTCTGCCTGCCTTCCCTCATCTGCCACAAATGCACGGGGCTACGAGCAGTGGCTGCTGTGAACAATCTGCTCTATGGGCACATCAAACCCCATCAGCTGTCAGAAAGAGGCTCCTCACCTCAATTTTGTAATAATTTCTGCTGGAATATGATGATCTCTGTCCTATTTGCCATCAAGGCTCTTTTCTTGATTTATCCTCGCTGCATGCTCTTTGATAAGCATCATCCTTCTCATTACTGAGAGAGAAACTGAGGTGCAGAGAAGCTGATGGCTTCATCATCCATGTCACTGTCATGTTTTAATCTGGTTTAGTCTCATTGAGGCTCATGGGCCTTAACACAACCCTTCATGGACACCTAAACTTCAGTCCCTGTGCCATTTTGTCCATGTCTCCAACTAAACCAAAAGCCTGGTGTGAATGTTACATCTTTCCACCAGCTGTTCTTGCATCTCACTCTATATGAGATTAATTAAACAGTGGTGCCCCATGTCTCTCCATGGTTTCTGTGATGTGCCTGTGGGGCTCCACGGTTGGGCTGGGGCCTGGCTTCGTGCAGGAGAGGCAAGCCAGATCTCATGGAAAGTGAGCACCGAAGCAACTCTGGAAAGAGCCAGGAATCACTGGGCAGGAGCAACCTCCTGCCAGCTCCCTACAACCCCCAGGCTGTCATTGCTCCAAAAACATCTCCCAGACAAAGCATTCAATCTATATTCCCACCACCTCACCGTGCTCATGACGACACCGTCTGACTGCATCCTTGTACCTTGCTCTCCCTTTCTCTTCCTTCCTCTCCCAAATCCCAAATCGAGTTGTTTTTTGGCTTTTCTCCATACACTGCATGTCCCAGCTGATCACTATCCCACCAGACAGGAATACGGCCACTCTTTGTTCCCATGGGTCGTGTTTTGAGTGGGACTGAGCTGTGTTTTACTGTGTCTGTGTGTTTCCAGTGCCTGTGTGGTCAGATAAGATCTAATCTGGGCTCTGCAGGCAGCAAAACACCAGCTAGTGTGAGGTTTTACGTTGTGTACCACTGTCTTCCTTGCTGAGCTTTTCCAAGTAAATACAATCCCTTTATCTAAAAGCTTTCTGTCCTATGTGGCCTTTGTTTTGTCCCTGTTTAACCACACTTTAGAGCTTGCCTGCTGCAGAGCAAGTTCTGTCCTGGTTCCATCTTCGTGGTAAGGCTTCAAATACTTGAGCAAAAGTTTCCCTTACAAAATGCACCTTGGTGGACATTCTGTAGGAGAACTGAAGCATGAACCTCACCTGTCCAACTTCCTAAAGTATCGGGGCCCATTAGCTACGGTGTCATTTGCAGCCGTGGTTTGACTTGAATCATTTCCATCCTCAGAAGTCAACGAGCAGGTTGAGTTTTGGACGTCAACAATCCAGTTGTCAGCTACTGTTTTCAGCTACTTCTGTGTTTTAAAAAATCATAGAGAAAAGTGATAATGTCCACTAGTTTATCTCCCATGTAAGCTGTCATGCTCAAAGCCTGTTCATTTCAAGACTAGTGATGGCCCAGACTGCAGATCCTTGGAAACATTATCCTGCCTCATCCAGCTGGATAGTGTGCACCACAGGAATGTCATACAGCTGGTTTTCACAGTCTTAATTAGCCTTAACTAAGAATGCTGGGCCAGGGTCAAATGATAAGGAGCTGACAGGAGGGTCTGTATCTGACAGAGATACCTGACCACAGATAATCATGGATCTATGGGCAGATGACTTCACCAGCGTGAGAAAAGCCTTGAAATTAGGGTGAGCTCATCCTACCCCTGCTCAGCTGCTTCCAGCCTTCTGCTAACTTGGGAAAACAGACAAACATCACCAAGCATTGCAGGGACTGGAAAGATTCAGACTTCAGACTTCTTGGAGATTGTGCATGCACTGTTCATGTTCAGCCTTAGTTTTGGGCATATCTGCTGTGCAGATAAAACCATTGTTCCCTGCCAGAGTGGAACAACTGGGTAATCATGCTGTGGATGAAGGCCTAGAAAAAACAAAATGCATCTAAACCAGACCCTGTGCTAATACCTGCTGCTGCCTCTTCCTTAAAAGCCTTGAATATTAGCATCAGAGTCTGACCCAGCTTATTTGACTCTTAATTTGTGCACCAAATGGGAAAATGAAGTTTAGAGCAGGTGGGGTTATTTTTCAACAAGAGCTCCTTTAGTTAGTGAAAAGGGCTGTTCCAGAAATGCCTGCCATTCTCCTGGGGAGGGATGCAGCTCGATGATGCTGCATGTCTTATTATAGCACTGTGCCAGGGGTCGTCTTGTACCCTGGGTTACTCTGTGTTTGTCAGGGGCTGAGCACACAGGATGGCTGTACAGACAAACAGCTCTGTTCCAGGAACCCACTGCACCAGCAAGCCTGGAATAGCCACATCTGTGATGTTTTGGAACCAGCACAGGCTCATTTATTTTTCATGTTACCTCCCTGCACAACAGCCCCATCTGCCCTGCCACTGCTTCCCATCCCCCAGCTCTGTGGCACTTCTTCTTCCAGGAGGACCCTCTGCACTAACACACACAGTGCCTTGCTCTCCCTAAAAACCACCTCCCAGACAGAAAAAAAGGTTCCTTTTTGCCACAGAATGGTTACCTTCAGACTATATACTATGTGAGGGAAAAAAGGGCTGTTTTCACTTCTTTCCTGTCTTTTCCTTACTCCTCTTACTATTCCTCCCTCATCTGCCTCTATGCTGTCATAAGAAAAACAACAAGTTCTCCTTGCCTTCTCCCTTAAGAGAAGTCTGGATTAATTTGGAAAAACCAAGCTGATAGCCATGTGGGCATGCATGTGTATGAGCAGTGGGAACATTTTCCTGTTAGAGAGCAATTTAGAGTAAAAAAAGCCAAGGGGTGGCTGTGGTTTGGGGGCAGTGGGTGCATGAACTGCCGGTGCAGGGGTAGATCTTGTGGGTGTCAGTTAGGGACTGCTTCTCCTTATGGTATATATGGTATATATGGTATATATGGTGGAGACTGGTGGCTGAGGCAGTTTAATACCAGGCAACTTCACATCCTGATTTTATCCAGCTGTGCCTGATGGTTCCTGATTTCAGCATTCCAAGTGCCAAGCAGCGACCAACAGGTCTGAAGGTGGCAGGTCACCATCATAATCCCCTCTTCAATGTCGGTTTGAAGCCAACGCGGCATGATCCTGGTAAAATTCCAGTGGAGAATTCAAAATGCAGCTATTCCCAGTTTGGCGTGGTGGAAATTGTAGAAGTGCAAGGACCTAAATAAAGAGAAATGATAGAGATGTTCGTAATTGGCACTACCTTTTACATACTGTACAGGAACAAGGGATATTTTGGGAAAGGTAATTAAAATTTAGTAGGAAAACACAATTTTTAGGACAGAATCCAGCATTTATTCCATCCTTGGCTGCTCAGTCCTGGTGAAGTGTGGCTGTGTGGGCACCCAAAGGGCTTTCACGCCTTCCCAGTCCTGCTGTTCAGCATGTCAGGAGCAGAAAGGGCTCTGTATTTAGGGGCTTTAAGACAAACACATTTCTATCCATTTTCCCCCTTTTCTAGCAATGCATTTATTCACCATTATGAGGGTTTTTTTTTGGTTGGGCTGTTTTCAGCCTTGGTAAAATTAATTTACATCCAAGGAAGCATGTTTATTGCTTTATGGCTCGGCAGTGTGGCCTTGCCAGGGATGCTCGGCCACCCTGCTGCTTATTGGTGCTAAACCAATATTAACCACAGCAAAAGGCTCTCACACAGCCTGTTTGTGCCTCTGGTGTGCCCTGTGCTGAACTGAGAAACCAAGGACTTGCTTTGCTTCACCCTGCCCTCCCTGTGGGAGTGATGCTCCCAAAAACATTCCTCACTCAGCAGTTTCCTCAAAATTCTGCCTCCAGGCCTCCTTTGCTGCGAAAGCTACGGGAAACATCATCCTAATTTTGCAGCTGAGATGAAGCAGGCCTCTCCAACCAGGACTGCTTTATATGAACTGGCTGCATGCTCCTCTTGTCCCCTGAAAATGCCTTGGGGTAAAAACATCACCTTTTGATCATCACGTAACAAAAGGAGGAAAGTCAGGGACCAAGGGCTTTTTTTCTACGCAGCAGGTGGCATTGCACAGAAAAAATTTAAAAAGGGTTTTTTTCCCCAACTTTACATAGATAAATTGAAAGCATGAGCCAACAGCTATGGTCCCAGCATCCCCCTGACCATGCCCTGGCACCAAACACGAGCAGCCAGGCACCAGCATCCGTGGAGGAGATGATGCCAGAGCCAGCCAGGTGCTCAGGGCAGAGCTCTGTCACGGGGCTGGGGAAGGATGGATCCTAAGCAGGTTGTTTGAATGCAGCACAGGGTTGGCTTTGAGTGCTTGGTGGATCAGCAGGAGGGCCTAAGGTTTATTTTTTATGCAAAAGCCCTGGTTTGCATGGAGAGCTGCCCCAGGTGGCACCGAGATAAATGTGAGCTACTTCCCAAAACCATTTCCTGCACCTTCCCCACTCTCCACTGGCATTCAGCTGGTGTTAAAAGAGCCACAGTGCTACTCTTTGAATCAGTTCTGCATGTGAGGCTGTGGTCAGCGTCTCAGAGGGTATAACTTTGGAGCTGTGCTGATTTCTATCAGCAGAGAACATGGTTCTTTAGGGGTTTTTGAGTAAGGGAAGATATGTGCTAAGAAGCACATTTGTTTCCACTTTTGTATCTGAAAGGCAACTATTCTTGTTTGGGGAGAAAGTCTAAAGCCCTGTTGGCAGCTCTTTCCTAATGCATAAAGTAACAATTTATTCTTCTAACCATAAGAAAACATTGTTTTTTCCTCTTTCTCCGCACAACTTAAAATGTGAATTAATGACTCGTTTCCTACACTCTTGACTGAGAAGTCCAAAAGATTTTTTTTTTTTTTTTTTGCCTTTATCCTGAGTGCCCAGCTCTCACAGAAGGGACAATAAAATGACATCCCCCTGATCTGCTCCCCGACAGAGGCAGGGCTGCAAGTGTTGCCCATGCACTCATTAACTCACACTACAGATGAGTTAATAGTCCTTCTGCTGCTGCCATATACCCAGAAGTCTGGAATTGTCGTGCCTACAGCCCCAGGAAACTGTACTAGGGTTTTGCTCAACAAGGAACAATATTTCTTTATAGATCCCATCGAGTTCTCCCAGTGTTTTAGAACATATCTAAGGAATGGTGATGCTTTAGTAACTCAAGTGCTGTGCCTGAAGCACATTCCAATGGGACTGATGCAGAATAGCTGTTCTATTAGAAATGACACAACCAAGAACATTTATTAAAGAATCATTGGATTCTGGATATCTAAAACCTGTGGCTGCTTTAATGATTTAGTCCTTATTCCGAGAGAAAAGTAGTACAGCTGGTGCAATGGTGCAACATCATTATATTTATATTAATTTATATCACAAAGACAGAAAAAACACACCCATCTGAAAGCTTTCATACTCCTGTAAAATCTGAGACCAAGTTTGTGAACTAAACCTGAAATCTCCATTTTCACAGCCTCTTCATGGGGCCTTTCTGCTGTGAGAGCTGTGCTGAGATTTCTCCCCAAGGTGGGGATGTGCTGCCAGCCCTACAGGATCCAGCCCTACACATTTTCTGGTGCAAAGCTGTACCAAGTGAAGGGGTCTTCTAGATTCAGACAGGCTTCTGTGGTGCAGCCTGGCACAAAGCTCGTGAGCAGGTCTGTGGGTGTCCTTCTTCTTCACCATTCCGGCTTTAATGGTTTTTCACAAGAAATATTGGCTTTTGTGCTCCCTTAGATGAATTGGCAGGCCTTAATGAGCTGTGAATGCAATTTAATAAAGCTCGCTTTTGTAGAACAGAAATGGTTCTGTGGGAGGAAATGAGGGAAGGCGGAAAGAGGGGAAGGAGGCCACAGAGGTGCATGGACTCAGAGCATGAAAAAGCCAAAGATGAAATTGTAAGAACTTGTAGAATTTTCAGACTTAGCAACAGCCAGAAGGGAATATCTGCTTCTCTCAGTTGGCTTTTGGGAATTGTTAAGTTATTGGCTAATATTGAACTGCTGAGTTATTGGTTCCCAAACATGCTCCAGGAGCTGTGACAGGAATGGTAGAGGTGAAAAGCTGCTCTGACACACCTGAGACCTTTTGCAAACAGGCTCGATGCTGCAGGAGAAGCCACAGAGAAATAGCAGTGCCAAGGGTGAGGCTTTACTCCAGAACGGCGTGGTTGGCCTTGCTCTGAGGTGAGCAGCCACACTGCAGCACCCCAAACTGAGGAGCTCAGCCCACACCTGACTCTGTGGCAGTGACAAACCTCTGTGAGATGTCCAAGGTGCCGGAGCAAGCTCGGACGCAGACGCTGATGTGCTCCCAAAAACCCTGTACCTGTGGCCAGCCCCTGGCCAGTCTAAGCCAGAAGCTCTGACACTGCTGTTGAGAGCTTCAAAAAGAGGTCCAAAACACATTCCCTTAGCAAATTTGCTTTGGCAGCCTCTTCCAGCACAGTACCAACTTCTGGGATGCAGCCATTGCTTAGCTACCCTTCATTACTGTAACCTGAGCGTTGGGATTTCTGGCTCCCTCTGTTTCCTCTCTCATCACTCTCCAGAGCAGAAGTTGGCCCCACACACACCTAATTTGCCTGATCAAGGACAGAGGACCAAATCAATCACTATAGACAGAAAATATGCTTTGCTTTCTTGCTTTTCTTGCCCTTTTTTTTTTTTTTTTTTTTTTTGGCATATGTACCACTGCACCAGGAATCACCTTTTCATCATGTTCACCCTCAACCTCAAGGACAGGTCAGTTCCCAGAGTCTTTAGACTGGATGATGCCATCTCGTGGACAGCCTCTCCAGCTATGGAAATAAATTGGTTTATTTCAACTTCCATTTACATCACATAGCACGATACCGTGTAAATCTGCTCCCTTCTCCTCATTCCCCCTTGGGAATGAATCTTGGAGAAGGTGTGAGGTTCTGCAGGGGGTTTTGGTTCTCCGGGGTGGGTGGGCTGTGTTCTCTCTGTGTTTCCTGGGATTCCTCTATTTAAGAAACGAGCTCTTGCATAACTGTGCATGCACACATTCATAAACCACCTCCTCCCACACACCCCAGGCACAGCTAAAACACACAAGCTGGAACAAAGAGCCACCTTACACTACCCTAGAGATACATAACTGCAAGAATATAGGCAATAAGGCATATTTTATGCCTCCTTCTTAATTTTTTGATGTCAGAGTACCAAACCTGGAATAATTAGGTCTGTGTCCAACTTGCAAGAAATCTCGCTGTTGGAAAAGCTCAGCTCAGTAATTAGAAATTCATCACTGCAAAGTGCACGGTGTCATTGTCTACGACAGGATCCAGTTCAATAAAAATCCTCAGCAAGGTCAAATGACACACAAATATTGCTTGGATCAAGTTAACCATGTCTCTCCAGTTCCACTCTTCATTTTTACCCCTATATTCCATTCTAGTAACTCTCTGCCTCTTATTTTTTATTTCTCCTCTAAAATCCCTCTCAAACCTAATAAACATCATCTGAATTTCAAACTAATAGAATTTACTGAAATGTGACATTCGACAAAATTCAGCCTTTACTTACTGAAATCCTAAACAATTGTCCTAATTTTCCCCAAATTCATTATATTTTTTTTTGCCAAAAGATAGTCTTATGGTACCAAAAAAAAAAATTAATAGACCTGAATGCTATTGTAAGAAAAATCATCAAATAGGTAGAAAAATGTATAGGCTAGGATGTAAATGTCATAAATTGTACTTTAATTAGAGTGGAAACCCAACTTTCTGAAGATAGCAGGTATATTATTATCTCATCTTAATAGTATTTTGGGTTTCTTACTTAATTTAAAGATGTCTTTCACTTTATTGATGGTGAAACATATCCAAGCCGGGAGAATTGCCTTTCATTAGGAGAAGCAAGTGCTGGATCTATGAATGGAAGCATTTGTAGGAAGTATGCAGCCAGGATTATCCTATTTAACAAGCTGTTGGGGGCTCATGGAAAACGTTGTGCAATGTTATGGGCTGAGCAGAGGCTCTGTGCACACAGGACTGGGGGCAGAATGATGGATGCAACTCCACTGGGAGACAGGGATGGGGGAAAGATGTGTCCAGATGCTGAGATGAAAAACACACCCCACATTTTAGCCTTAAGGGCTTTTGTGACTGCTCTGTCTCCATCTGTGCCCACAAGTGGCCCGTTTCTATCAATTTTGACAGCTAAAAATCAAATACATGAAACAGCTGCGCGTTGTATGAAAAACAAGGGTTGGGTAGGGGAAAAGGAGAGTATGAAATCAGTGCCTCCCCTGATAAGCAGCAGTGTAAGGGCAGCAGGTGTCTTTTCTGCTTGTCCTTCTGGCTGACCCGAGAGCCCATGAACTGGAGAGCCCAGGCACAGCTCAAAACTATCCACAGCAGGTTGTTCCTCAGCCTGTGCCTCTGAGGAACACGGAGAGAAAGAGGATGAGCTTAATGCACGGGACTCTGTGTAGGTACAGAGGAGGTGAAGTTTGGAAACCAGAATTTGTTTTCCTGCTGTTTGCAGAACCATTTGCTGGGCTTATTTGTTTTAGCCTCTGTTTTGGCTCCTTCTGGTCCCTTTTCTACAGGGATACTCTGCCCTGTAATTCCTGCCCATGAAGATCCTCTCCCTGCAGGGTTTGGGATGCTCTGGGTGCAAGGTGTGTGCTGCAAGTCCAGACTCCCATAAAGGGATACCACAGGAGATAAAAGCAAGCTACAAAGGAATATCCCACTAGGGAAGGCCTCCTTTTCCCTGGTTTTAGCTGTGGTTTTAGCTGTGGTTTTCAGCCCATCCCCACAGAGCCCCTGGAGGTCATGGATGCACTCTTAGGTGCTCGTAAGGGGTGACCAAGGCGAGCAGCACCAATTTCTCATCTGAACTACTGCACTTCTGCTGGAGAAGCTTCTGTGATTGAGAAAGGCTGAAAGCCACTATTTTCCCGTGTTTTACAGCAGCCTCTTCCGGCCTGAATCTCTGTGTAGCACACTCACCCTGCCACTGTGCCTCCTCCCTTTCCCCGTGCTCCTCCCAGCCTCGAGATGGGTGGGAGAAAACCACTTGAGGAGGCTCCTGTTGCTGAGGGAGAGCCCTGCAGTGAGCACAGAGCACGAGGCAGAACCTCCTGTCCAGGGAGGACCTTCTGCAGTCAGGAGTCCTTGCTGGAGAAGCCTCAGAGGAAAACGCCTCAGCAGCAGCAGCACACGATGCTGTTCCCAGGCTCCAGAGGTTCCAGATGGTTAATGCCATTCCAAACAGAAACCTGCTTCTCCAGCTATGTCAGACACCAGACTGATGGTTACACGTGGCAGTTGCAGGTGTCTGGAACAACTCTGGTTAATTTATTTCAGGGTTGAGTCCTGGTTTTCCCCTATATTAAATGTAAAGAGGGCTTTGCAACCATGAAGTCAATAAAGCCCTGATCTCCTGACACGTGAAAGCTGTAGGCTGAATAACTTATTAGCACCCTTGATAATGAAAAACACTTCAATATTTAGGACTAATGCAGATTTCCTACTGAAAAATATAAATCTGCGAACAGCATCTGCAGCCATGCGCTCAAGGTAATAATTAAGGAGAATTATCTTTGCTATATGTATTAAAACAACATAATTGGAGATTATAGGTCCATATTAAAGAGAGGCAGATAATCTTTTGCTTAGGAAATTAACAGCAAGTGCAGTAACTCTTTCCATACCTGGAAGAATCTCAGGCTGAATAAGAAAAATGGGAACCAGATGCCCAAATATTACATACCAGTTTCTGTTCTCCACCTTGAGACCCCAGTGTGGAGCAAACTCCATCCCTGGGCAGTGCTCCAATTTCCTCCTTGAATGCACATGGCAGAGGCTGTGTTCAGTGAGGGTCTCAGATGTTCATGGATTTATGAAAAAATCCTATTAAAGGTTTATGAAAAACCCTTTTTCCTAAAACACCAGGAGAAATGCTGAGCATGATCTGAGGAGCCAGACGTAAAAAACTGGTTCTGTTACAGATTGCCAAGGTTTTTAAAATGTCACATATTTTAGTTAGAAATCCATGATGTTTCCCTGATGGCTTAGCCGGTAAATAAATCACAGGCACTGGAAGGAGCCATCATCAATCACTGCTTAGGGCTATACAAGCCTGATGAAAAAGCAGCAATTAGCACTCATTAGCGCTTATTTCCAAGTCTTCTCCATGGAAAAGGGTCATCCAAAGCAAGTTAAAAGTGTCCAGTGTCGAAGTTCTTTGACAGTTCAGTGTTTCTGACTCCAACTCATGTGCAGTTTACCTGCAAGGTAGCAGAATATAGGCAGGGCTTGTGCAGACTCGGGTTTGTGGGTTCATTTCTATAGTGACTCATAAAAGAAGTTTGTGCTGAAGGCATTCCTGCCCTCAGGGCATTTGCAATAAGTATTTCTCATGGATTCATTACCCACTGCTGCAGAAGCCACTACTGCAGCCTCTCCTTCAGGAAGGGGCTTTCAGAGCATCTCACTCCTGCCCATCTCTCCATCTAGCTGCCTGTTTTCATGATATTTAATATGTTTAAGAAAGCTCTTGATCGAATTAGGTTAAAAATGGAGATCCATGATGTATGATTCCATCATACATTTTATTTTATTCCTTTCTGGCGGCATTCACACTCCAAAGAACACCAAATCCCAAAGGGCAAACACTTTGAGACAGAGGCCTTTCAGCATGACACTTCCCTCCCTCTTCGTGCATGATCCCATTCTGCATCTCCTTTTCAAAAGATCTGCTATCCCTTTCCCAGGTGTATGCAAGTACAAAGGATACCAGACGAGCTTTCTTCCCCTTGCTGTGAGCTGAGAGAGAAAAACCTGTCTCCAGGCGATCAGAATCTGTCACCAAGCCCACTGGGTCTTTTTGCAGCTCAGTGATGCCAATCAAATGGTTTCTATGAGAGACAAACTGCTATTCCTGGACTCTGGCTGACTTCTTGCTGTGGATCATCGCCTCCTGGAAAAGGGAGAAAACCCAAATCCAATCCCAGTGCTGGAGCTGAACTTCCTCTCCTCTTCAGTCCTGTGCACTGAGAAGGGCTGAACCAGCATATCCCCAAAAGAGATAGGAAAGCACCGAGGGCTTCCACCTGGAATCAGTGAAATCAAGCATGGATACCACTTTGAAAGGGCACGTGGTATCCCCAGGTGAGATCTGAAGTTCAGGGAGGGTTGTCTCACTGGATAAAGCAGAAATTTTCACACCATGAAAAGTGGTGGGAATAGGATGAGGAAGGGTCTCAAACAAGACTGAGCATAATCAGCATTATTCCTGCAGATTCCCCAGACTCTCTTTGTAGCTTGTTTTAGGGCTGGGATTATTTTCTCCTCTGAGGACTCTCCCTGGTTATCTTTGCTATGTATTGGCTGATTTCTTTTAGAAACAACACAGAGCTCAGCCCCTTTTCCCACTTCTTCCCAATTGAAGAAGTCAGATTTTGCCTTTTCCAATGAATCACATTTTCTTGTGATAACAATGAACTATCCCATGAGCAAAAAAGTCACAGAGAAAAAAGTCCTTCCTGACCCTGGACGCAGGGTACAAGTGGCAGGTGCGTGCTGAAAGAGCAGCAGGCAATAATTAGCCAAAATGACCACGCAAGTGCCTAAGGAGTCCTGGATGGGAAGAAACCTGAATTTGTGGAACAGCAGGGACTGGAGGCAGCTCTTAGTGCATTCCTGACCCCAAAACCAGGACACAAGGGGCATCTCGCTGTCACAGAAGCAGCAGGGAATAACTTGGAAAACACAGCCAGAGAAGGCAGGGCAGTCCCTTTGCTGCCTTCTACCCTGCACGGGCCTTCAAAGATGCTATCACGGGCCAAGTTGTTCCTTCTGGGATTAGAGCCTGACATCCAGTGCAGTTAGAAAAACATGTTTCATTATTAGAGTAGTTTTTTCTAAGCAATTTGAGTTCACAGTTGTCCTCCATCTCTGGGGTGCTCCTGGGAGAAATCTGTCTGGCACTGGAGCATTTCTCCTGTGAGGAAAGGCAGAGAGAGCTGGGAGTGATCCATGCACAGAAGAGAAGGCTCGGGGGGATCCTATGGATCTACATAACTATGGAAAGTGGAATAGGAGTCAGCAATGTGTTCTGGCAGCCAGGAGGGCCAACCATGTCGCGGGATGCATCAGCCACAGCATCACCAGACAGGTAAGGAAGGGGATTGTCCCGCTCTGCTCTGCACTGGGGGGGCCTCACTTCAAGTCCAAGGCAGTTTGGGGCACCACAATGTAAGAAGGACATCAAACTACTCAAGTGTGTGCAGAGGAGGGTGACCAAGACGGTGAAGGGTCTCAAGGGCAAGACTTATGTGGACCAGCCGAGGTCACTTGGTTTGTTCAGCTTGGAGGAGACTGAGGAGAGACCTCACAGTCTGCACCTCCCTCAAGGGGGAAGGTGGCGGTGCTGGTCTCCCCTCCCTGGTGGGTCATGAGGCAATGGAAAGAAGCTGCACTGGGGATGCTGTCCAGTCTGAACTCTGGGAAAAGGTTCTTCACTGAGCAGGTGGTCGGGCACTGGAAGAGGCTCCCTGGGGAAGTGGTCACAGCACCAAGCCTGACAGCATTCAAGGAGGGTCTGCATGATGCTCTCAGTCACACAGTTTAGTTTTAGGTAGTCCTGTGAGGAGCAGGGAGCCAGACTCAATGATCCTTATTAATCCATTCTAACTTGAATTATTCTGTGATTCTTTATTCAATCTTTGGCCGCTCTCCAATGACCGATGTGTTTCTTGCAACATTGTGCCTAAAGTGACACATCTCACTGCACCATCCTCTCATCAAACAAAATAATCTCTCATTTTTTCCATCCCTCTCTCCTCCTAGCCCAGAATGACACCTGCCTTTATCCTCCCCCAACAGCTTATTATCACCTTGCATTTAATGGTCTCTACTGTAACTTATCCACTCCCACTGCACTGCTGCTCTGCCAGCTCTCACCCATTTATACTTGAATGTCTGATTTCTCCTCTTAACTACAGCTCTTTGCACTTGCCTTTATCAAATTTCTTATCGTTATTTCAGGCCATTTTTCCTGTGTATTATGGCCATTTCAAATTCTGATACAAACCTCCAAAGTGCCTGAGTGTATTCTCAAGTCACTGCCAACCACAGATTTTTATTCAGGCTATTTATTTCACCGCTCCAGTCATTAACGAAGCTATGGAAAAATACAGACCCTGAAATAAAATGTGTAGTGGTCTCACAATGTCCTCTCTGGCTTCATACCAATAGCTATTCCAAGTGCAATTTTTCTGCTAAATTGTGCTAATTTACTTCATTTCTTCTTTTCCTTGAAAAAAGGAAAAAGAATATAGTGAGGCAAAGAAAACATTAACAGCATCAGTTTTCTCTGAATCATCCATCATTTTTTCTCCATCCACTCATTTTTTCACACTTAATCATGTGCCTTTCCTTCAGATTTCCGCAGTTTTCATTTTGATTGATCCTTACAAGCCCTTGCTGTGCCATTTTCCCTTCACATTAGGACACTGCTGATGGGCCATTAGAAAAGCACCTCTCTTCAGTTATCCCACCTACCTCTCCCAAATGGACCCAGGCATTGACACCCACACTTACCAAAACTGGCTCTTGAGGTCCTTATTCTGCTTCTCTCATCTCCCTGCTTTCTCCAGAGCACCAAATGCCAACTCCACGGCCACTTCCACCTGAATGACTTCTGACTTTTAAAGTTTTAACCAGTTCAAATAAGCCTGACTGCAACCCAGAACAGTCAACTCTAGAATAACAACTCCCTGTACCTTCTGAAATACAAACTGTCCCCTGGAAAAAATTCTATGAACTGTCTGTCTTTTCAAGTCTTCACATGTTAGGCACTTTCCCAAGAGATTCTCAAGTATTGTTTGGAAATACTGGTGGATGAAAAATTGAGCACAAGCCGGCCATATGCACTTCCAGCCCAGAAAGCCAAACATGTCCTGGGCTGCATCCCCAGCACCGTGGGCAGCAGGTCAAGGCAGGGGGTTCTGCCCCTCTGCTCTGGTGAGACCCCACCTGCAGTGCTGCATCCAGCTCTGGGGACCCCACTACAGGAAAGACATGGACCTGGTGGAGCAAGTCCAGAGGAAGGCCACAAAAATGATCCCAGGGCTAGAACACCTCTCCTTTGAGGAAAGGCTGAGGGAGGTGGGGAAAAGCACTGGGTAGACCATATTGCAAGCCTTTCAGTACTTAAAAGGGGCTTATAGGAAACATAAAGAGAGACTTTTACCAGGGGCTGTAGTGACAGGACAAAGGGCAGCAGCTTTAAACTGAAAGAGGGTCAGTTCAGACTGACATTAAGGAAGAAATTTTTCATGATGAAGGTGGTGAGACACAGGAATAGGGTGCCCAGAGAAGTTGTGGTTGCCCCATTCCTGGAAGTGTTTGAGGACTAAAGGACATTTAACAGTCCTTTCCAACCCAAACCATTCTGTGATTTCCAAGCTTTGGAAATACACTGTTAGTGTTCAGCACAGTGCCTCCCGCCTTTCCTGAGCGACAGGTCTGTGATCCAGTGCTGCTGTTTATCTCCCAAAGTCACTGAAACGCACATCAATCATTTCTGACACATACTGACACTGAGTTCCTCCTGTGTATTCCTCATACCGGTGTACAAACGTTTTAGCTTCACATGTTCATTCTCTCTCCTGGATCTTGCAGTCCCAGCTCCCATGAATAATTAATTTACATCAATGAAGTGCTACAGTCTGTCAAGACACAGTTTCATAAGCAGAAGCCAAGAGAGAACCCAAAATTTCAAGCCCCTCCACCAGCTGGATCTGAGCCCTAAAGACTAGAAATAACAAGTATTGATTATTCTCTCTCTTTTGGACAGTAATGCTGTTTAGGAGCCACAAATCTCTCCTGGAAGTTCAGCTGTAACTAGCATCCTCCTCTGGAGAAAGGTCCTGAGCAGTCAGCGTTTATGACCAACTGGCCATCCAACCTTTCCCTACAAGCTGCCAAAACACACCCTTGGAAAAAGCCTGGCCAGCTGTTAAGAGGACATTAGAGCAACCAAAACACTGTCGGTACCAAGGTAGTCATTGCTGCAATAGTTCACACGAAGAAACATGGCAGGATACCTCCTTCCCCCAATCTGCCCTCCCAAAAAGAAAGAATCAAAAAACCCTAAACCAGACTTATTGCAGTGCCAATGTCATTATTACTATAAAAACCTGTAACCACACATAACTGCTTAAGGGCTCTGTATCCTCGAGAAAGCTTCAAGTCTGCAAAAATACACCATTTATGGCAAAAAGTCTTATTTTAGCTCAATATAGTTTTGGGATGACCACAAGTTGGAGATTTTCTCTTTACAGAGGTCATCAAATTCAAATAGAAGACACTGTTAATTCAACATCCAGACAAGCTTTTGCTAAGGTAGATTTATTAGGCCTCTAAACACAACAGTGTTACCGAGTGTCCTTCATGAATTAAAAGCACTATGGTCTGTTTCTGTATTACACTTTAAGTCCATCTTCTCTTGGCCAAAAAAAGTATTTTAGTTCAATATTATTTCTTGAACTAATGTTCAAAATGTTAACATGTGTCCAAACACAACCAGAATTGATACTTTTGGCCTCCAAGGTTGACATCAATTACCAGTTGCCAAGCTGATTTGCCTATTTATGCTCACTGACAAACACCCTGTGCTCCTCTTTGGCTATTTGACACTTCAAATTTGGGACAGTTTATGAAAGCTCAACTCAGCCATGCACAAAGGTACAGAAGGATTTTTACACAGTTTGTGCCATGCTATTATGCATCTCCACACTGCCACTGATCTGTTTTGGGGTCCTTTCACCTGGCAATGCTCACCTGAAAGCCAGAAACCAGGAGTGTCTAAGGGTCTCTGTTGCTCAAATGAGCACCTGACCTGCAGCTCACAGGGTACCTTTTCTCTGCATCCTGGACACGAGCAACAGGCGAGTATGTAACAATGAGACAGATGAGATTTCTAGCTAAGGGTGTCAGATGCAGTTATGTGGATTTTTACAAGCGGTGATCAGAATCCAACAAGTGCTACCGATTTTACTGAGACTCAGACCTGGATATTACTCCCCTACTTTTAGGGTTTAGGGGTTTTTTTTAGGTATTATAGAGCACCACTCAAAAACATGTCTTTGTAAGAGGGAGGGAAAAGTGGATAGAGGTTTTAAAATTCAGATCAGTATTATCCATGCTGCTGTTGCTGCCAGTTCTGATCTTAACATTTACCCAAATAAGAAGCTGGGGGATGAGGAAAGACATGGACGACACTGGAGAAAGAAGAGTCTAAAGAGAACAAACAGAATGGACAGTCTGAAGTCCAGAAGTGTTACTCGAAACAGGACAGGAGTGTTACTCGAAATCCTGAACTAAGCCAGGACATGTTAATAATTGCTATTTATGGGGTTACAGGAATCCTGATCCCCACTATCCATCTGGGAGATTAAACATCACAGGTATTGGCTGTGAAACAATGAGGACTTTTCCCTGGCACTCGTGGCAGAGCTGCAGCCCAAGAACTGAATCTCACTGCTGGAGCCATCAGACACAGCCAGACTTCTGCAGGGCTTGGCAGGCACAGGATCTGTATAAAATGACTGCATGTTACCTCCCTCTAAAACTTCTGTTTGTCATCTAGAACAGTCTGCAAGCATCTTTACACTGTGTTTTAAGCATATAATTAAGAATATATAGTATATAGTTGGTCCTTCCTCAGCAAATGGTGATGATATAATTGAATCCCATGAACAGGGACCTGAAAATACAATTGGAATTTTGTATTTTCAAATTTCTGTGTATGATGGCTAGAGTCAGAAACTGCTTTTATGATGAAATAGAAAAGAGTGTTATATACTATTCAGTGTAAAACTGATCTGAGGCATTTTTAATCTATCAACATTACCTCCCTCAGCTCCCCAAAGGGAGTATGTTTGTTAATTATCCTAGGAGATTAAAAGGACATATGGAGTGAAAATTCTTTTAGAAGAGGAATCTTTAATTTAACAGACAAATAAAATTCACTGTCTGGTTACCTGAAGTTGAGGAAAAAAGCAAAGTACATCTCCAGTATGTATTTAAACTGTAAGGATATGGTATTTTGGGGGACCTGATCATGTAGATCATATGTTTATATTGGGGATTGTTTCTGTACAAGTTCTGAACAGGGGACCAGTCTTTTTGCTCTGCCACCTTTTCTGGTTCTTCACTACAACTAAGCCCAAAGGAAGCAGGACAAGTTCCAGGAACTAAACTACAGTTCATTATCAGTGTTGGATGGCTTGGCTAAGCAGCCCATGAATTCAGACTGGGCATCTGTCAGCATTTCACAGAAGAGAAAAACTCCAGCCTACACACCTAAAGGGACACTCTAGAGTGCACAGGGTCCCATCAAACTGGTCCCATCACCAAATATGTCCTGGTGAACATTCAGCAAAGACAGCTGAGAAAGTGGTAAATTAGTTCGTGGAGCCCACATGGAAGAGGTGGGAAACTATCTTTCAGCTTTAAACTAAGACTTTGTGTTTTTAAAGACAATACTCTGTAGTTTAAAAGCATTTATGAATCTATTGGAAGTTCCAGGGCATCATCTGTGAAAAGGAAGTGTGATTAGATCATCACAACAGTTTAAGTTATGGCTAGAAACTTTAAATCAAAGAGGAAAGCTCTGTTTTTTACACTTTGAGGTTCCTACCCGATTTAGAGACATTTATACTCAAATTATCCCTCTGATGAGGGTGAGAAACACTCATCCAAAGTCCTGCATTATGGCAGGATTAGGCATAGCCCAGCCCTGAGTTAATGATCATCTAATCTGAATACAAAAAGCTATTGAGAAGCAGGTTCCAATGCTTCAAAGGCAGGGCAGACCTGTTCTGACTCCAGGAGCTTTAGTCTGTGATGTTTCATCAATGTGTGTCATAGAAGGCGATTCTTAATCCACATAATCTTTAACTCGAGTAAGTTTTCATTCAAAAGTGAAGCTAAATAAAGACAGTAAGTAATAATTTAACAGCTTAGCTCAGATTTAACATCCAAGAACAGATTGTAACCAAGCACCATTCCAATCTGACAGCGAAAGCAAGGAAAAGAAACACAAACAGCTTTATACACACACACACACACACACACACACACGGAGTATCACATAACTGGTTTGAAATAGGAACCAATTTCCAGGGGTTATGAACTCCTTCAAATGTCCCTTTGTTTCAATGGGCACTCTGCACACTGTTAATAAATTACTGATGTCATACAAACACCTATATCCAAAAGTCAGCTGATGATTCACCTAAAACTGTCCTCCCCCACCTCCCAAACAACAGCAATTGGTAACAAGAGCTTCTGTTTCCCCAAATTTAGCCAAGCTTCCCTTTATACAAAAAACATGAAGTACCAAATGAATACAGAATTTTAAGAGCTGAAAGAGTAATTGCTTTCTTAAGAAACTCAGAGATGTGACACAAATGAAACAAGACTGAGTCTGCATATAAAATTATAGGTTGATGTTAACTATGTATATGAAAGTCACAGATGATGTCTAGTATGTAATCATGTTAAAGAAACAGGTTTCAAGAAAGCTTTACTATGAAACTGAAATGAAATTTGAAGTTAAACGAATTTTGTCGCTTTAGCAACTGTGAAAATATTACTTTACTTGAAATGCATTCAGAATTTCAAATTCCCAATTTGTAAAATTTTCAAACCTTACGTAGTCTACTATAGCTATAGCTGTTCTCTGAAATTTTAGCCCTTGTAACAAAGAAAAAAATCCCTTCTCCATTTTTTTTATTTTTTTTACATAAAGGATGAGAAGTGCTCCCAAACAAAATCGATTTACAATTTTAAAAGATCACTACAGATAAAAATGTACATTCGTTTTTCTTTGTGACTACGTATCAAGCAAGACTGTGCCTAAATTCAGAGTGCTCCATGTTTTTACTGCACAAGCATTACGTGCTGCCGTATTTACACTGGGGAGTCCAAAGGCGTAGCTCAGCGGCATCGATCTTCACATTATGAGATGGGAAAGCAGTTGCTCAGCTGCACTCAGGTTGTTGCTTCTTTGCACCTGGAATCTAGTGAGAACTCACCCTGACCTTTCGTGTTTCCCTGAAAAAGCTTTTCTACGCTTCTGTATAAACCAACAGACACAGAGGATGAACAGCTCTTCAGTTCTTTCACTGACTATAAAAAGTAGGTTTTCTTTAAATCCATAGTTTAATAGTTATGCTAAATACGGCTTTTGCCACATCTCTTGCTTGTAATTCAATGTAATGCTTCTGGGTACCTCAGTCATCATCTTGCTGATTTCTTTTCTGTCAACAGAACAGGAGAGTTCATAATGTTAGGACACAGTTATCTGAAGTAAGAGCACTAATAAATCATGACAAATGTTCCAGGTACAATGGATTAGACAGTGACTGCATTTCTAAGCCATTTTTTGGAACAGTAAGAGATAATGTTTCCAGCAAATGGAACACAGCAATATCAACCCTCTCTCTCATCCCAAACTATAGGATTTTATTTCCAGTAAAGAACAAGACTTGCCTTGTCCATTAACTCATGGAATATACAAGAACCAGAAAACATCGTGGTGGTGGCAAGAGTCAGTGATCTAGATGCAGGTGACCTGCCCTCCCTTCCCTACCTTACAAAGATGTCATGTTTTCATGTCACTGTGCATTAAAAGAACAAAGAAAGTGGATTTAAAAAGGAACAATTCTTTCATGGTTTTTCCTAATGTATTTGTCTTGTAACTGTTAAAGAAAAAAGTTTAAAAAATTAAAAGTTAAAAGCATTAGCTCCAGGCATTCAAAAAGAACATTTCCATTCATACTACATTCATATTTACATTTCAATAAGAAAGGAAACAGCTCAGTCCTTCAGTTAGATTTGTCAAACTACATTCATTGCTTCCCATAAAAATAAAATTAATTAACCGAAGTGAGAGCAGTATGAAAGCTTGCTCTTCACCGCTTCAGAAACAATTAAGCCAACAATACATTGTGTGATGGCTTCATACATTGCTTTTTCTGCAATTATGTACTCTTTGTTAGTTACAAAAGCAGAGATCCAGGGACTTTGGTGTTTCCATTTGACAAGGGTGGAAGGTCAGAGATTTTTTTCTGCTACTTCTTACCAGTTTAAGAAAGTCAATCAATTTGTGAACGTCCTCTCCTGTGGAAAGGTCCACGAAGTCCTTGGGCAGTCGGTAGCTCAGGTAGGGACTGGGCTGGACAGTGACTTTGCTGTTTGTACAACGGAACACTGGATAATCCTTTGGAAAAGACACCGGTGATAAGACAAGAACAGTGGACATGAATAAAGCTAGAAATGTTTCTGGAACTCCTCCATGAGACTGAGTCACGTTGCCAATGAGTTTATTTGGCACTCATTCAGCTAAACTTGCGCTTTCTAAAAATTGTAGCTTTCTTATAAAACCTCTGCCCACTTAGGAGCAATTTAAAATGTCAAACATGTTAAACAGTCAAATAATGGCTTTCATTACCTCACTTTAAAGTTTCTACAGTGTATCAGTTATTAATGTATTTAATAAATTCATGCTTGTGACAGTGCTGCAATAATGGAGCTATAAGGAACTTTGGGCAATAGTATCTAGATACGTATCTGGATAGAGAAAAATCTTTTTGAGAGAATCCCTAAACTTGTCTTCACAGTTTCCTTGTTTAAGCACATTTGCAGCCATAACCTTACTGAAATTATAATCTAAGCTTTCCAACCGATTTACTTACTGAAGGAAAAAATACCTCTATAAAAGGGCCAGAAATATCTCTAAATGCTCAATTGTAGCAACAGTTTTTGGGGAATAATGTAATTTTCAGTTCAACATGTTGACATGCCATGCAATTGCCAGCTGTACGGCAATAAACAGCTTCATTTTAAGAGAGATCAGCAACTTCACACCAGATTCTGTGACTGGATGTAAGATGAAACATGAATACAAGTTATTCTACTTTTCATTCAGGCTTGCACTACAGAAAACTGTGTAAAGCATCTGGCAATGAGAAAAAGAAATCCCAAAATGAAAATCTGCATGTCCCACAGACAGCCCAAGAATCGGGAGTGTGTTTTAACAAAGACGACACAGCTTTTATCAGGAGGGTTCATGGAATGGGTTCTCATACAGCAACAGCCTCAAGAAGACAGAGACAATGGCCTGAAAGACAGCCTGGAGTGGTGTTTCCCTGTCAGTGTGTTATGGAAAGGGCCACAGGACTAAAGAAACACTCAAATGTTAAAATCAGCTCCATGAAGGTTGTCATTTCAGGGACCTCTAATGCAGCTCAATGGCTAGGAAATAAAGAAAAGCCTACACTGTCCAGCCATCTCTCCTCAGAAAACCACCAATTGTTTCCCAAGATCCACTAATACACCACTTTCTATCTCCTATCAAGCTGTCCAAGGACGTGTTAAGACATGAGGACTCTGTCTCAAGATGCAGTGAGAAAAAAAAGCTGGAACACAAAAAATGAAGACTATTCCTCCCTCTCTGTATTAACAGGAAGTTACTTGTTTTTACAGAGGAAATGCTGCTTGGAAGGGGGATGGAAAAGCCCTGCTCTGCAGCTCTTGGGAGTTCAACCACAGGACAAGGCTTCCCAGAGGGCATTTGAGATGAGGAAGAGAAAGAAGTTAAGCTTCTGCTTGTCTCACCCCAAGCATGGAGCTGGAGGTGTGGTAAACTGCATGACAGATATTAGGAACCAAGCAGAAATTTAAGTGATTATATAGAAAAATAACAGATTTTAAGAAAAGCTGAAAGGAGTGCATCAAAACTGTGTAAAAGCAAGTTTCAGGGCATCTTTGCATCAGGGTCAAAGCTGCAATATAGGCTTGTACTGTTTGAACTAAAAATTCCCTTGCAGGCATCTAAAACTAGCAGTGATACTTACTGAGATTAACAACTAAAGGTAGATTCTACTTACAAAGAGCTTACATTTCGCAAGTTAAGGAGTTCCATTTACTTCAATGGGATTTGCATCACAATTTGATTGTAACAGTAAAAGAAAGCAAAATAAAAAGGCCATAAATCCTGTTGGATGTTATCCAGCCTCCCTCACCTGTTCTGTTGCTTCCCCTTCACTCTGGTCTCCTTTCAAGTTTTTCCCAGAGGTGAGTTCTTCCCATGTGAAGAGCAGGGAGTCTGTTACTTCACCAAATGGGTTAAAATCTATTAACCAAATCTTACCCTGCCAAGGAACCACAGAAGAATTAAAACAAACCACAGAATTAAAACAAAACAAAACAAAAAAGGAAAAAAAAAGGAAAAAAAATACACATATACTTAGATTATTGTAGCATGCTTGGTCTTTAGATAAAAAGATATCAAAATTGAAACTACCTAGTTTTAAGCACTTAAAATATTCTAACATCCTTCACCTTATAGAGTTTTATATCACAGCAAGCTATGATGTACTAATTTGCTTTGATTATTTTTTAAACAGAAGATCAGGCAGAGCTCAAATAAACCGAATGTAGTTCTGTGCCAGGTGCTTTCAGATGTGCCCACAGAAGTTCTGGCTAATCCCCATGATCCACCAAGATCCCCAGAGAGAATGAACAAGGAATAGGGGAGAGCACCAACCAAAAACCACAAAAAAACCCCAAACCCAAAAAACAACAAAACAAGCAAATAAACCCAAATCACCTAAACAGGGATTTTGTTTTCCCATGAAAAACCACCTCTACAACACTGTACCATCCAGCAGTCTACAAAAATTGCTGTTCTTGGTCATAGAAGGGACCCTAAAAACACAGAGTAGGGTCTGCAAAATGCTAGTGGAGCTCATGAAAGCTCAAAGATGTTGTACAGATCTAGATAAATAAAGAATAACTTAAAGGCATTTTTAATATAGCCATTACTAGTAGCCCACACTAGATTCTACCTCATCTTTATTATGTCTGTGTTCCAAACAGTTGTGGTAGTGTGCACGACAGCACAACTGCTTTCCAACTGAAAAATGAAAGCAGAAACTAACAAGGTGTATTAAAATTAACAGAGGTGTGTGGGGGAGGAAAAAATAGTTCGTGTTCCTTGAGTCACCTTGAGATACAACTCCCAGCACAGGGCCATCTTCTCCTGCCCAATAAAGTATCAACAATTCTAATAAAACAAAATATTGTAATAAATTATAAGGAAATATGACTACAGCTGCTAGTAAAAATTTGCAAAACCAGTATTGCATCTGGAAGAAATCAATTCTATCAAACAGAGTAGGAAAAGGTTGTAGTAACATAAGCAGGGCTGAAGAGTTTTACTGTGTTTATTATAAAGATCAACTGGAACTGGAAAACAAACCTGAAGACTGTGTAGCTACTAAACACTCATTTTGCTTTCTCCTCCTTTCCTTCATTTCTGAAGGATCTTCTTTTTCTTTAAGAGATCTTGCCTATCTTGATACAAACAGCAAATACATTCAATTATTTACACTACAGCCATCTGGTTTCTAACTCACAAAGATGCTTTTGAAGCGTCGGCAGAGAGTAACATGGAGACTGCCTCTCCCACCCACGCCACCTGAGCTATCCCACAGGCACTGACACACTGTGGAACTGGAAATGATGGAAACCTGTGAGATAGAGCAGAAATGCTCTGGTGGCTCTGTTACCATCCACAGCAAGCTCTTCGTGCAGGTGTGGGGAGTCCCAGCAGAGATGAAACCAGTGGTTATGACTTGCAAACTGGAGCTGGGCCAGCACCCCAGCAGGGAGCGTGTGGTTGCACACAGGCTTTCACAGGTGTCTGTCTCAAGGCAGGTCCACGGGCTACAGCTCTCACAGAACACATTTTAAGAAGCCAAAGCAGAGAAACAACAGTGCTGAAACTAGACAGCTACAAAAGAAACTGCAAATTGGGGGACACAGACCTGAGCGGTTTCTTACTTGTTCTGGAAGGGTGAACAAGCCCAGATCTGCATGGTTAAGTTGCAACACCTCTGCACTAATACTGGCACCATCAGAGCAGAGAGCCAACGGGCCAAGCTCTGCTATCACTTCCCATCTCTGGTCCTCCTCGAAAAGCTGTCACAAATTCTCATTATAAGAAATCTTTTACTTTTGCTAATGGGGGTGTCTTGTTAGCTCCAAGGCAGCATGAGGAGGAATCGGTGGGTTTAAAATCATTCTACCACACTAGAAAAACAAGCTAATGAACCAGTTTAATCATAGACAGAAGCAATGGCTGGCAAAGTTCACTCAGCAGTTCAGAGAATCTCTCCTTGGATCAGAAACATTTATACCTAATACTTCCCTACGAAAGGCTTTCACAGAAATTCCTCTTCACCCCAAATACATGCAGCTCAGCTTTTTCACAGGAACATTAAGATCATTTCTCTAGAGAATAAATGTACAGTGAAAAAAGCTGAAAATTGATTTTGAGATGACTGAAAGCGACACGTTTTTTGTGAGCACCCAGCAGTGTTTCTCCACCCCTGCAGACAGCAGTGCACCATCTACAGCAACAGCTGTTTCCTTGAGATGGTCTTAAATCCGTACTGAGCTTTGCTAGCTGCAAATTGATGAGACATGGCAAAACAAACTAAATATCTCTTTTCAGGGCTCATTAAAAGGAGCGTATATAACCCTGGGTCAGTAACCAAACTGTCTTTTCTTAAGATTAAATTCTCTCATAAGTCTTACATGCAATGTCACTATTTAAATACAGTTTCAGATGACTTGCACTCTGTATGTAAAAAGCAGTAGTAAGGCTATTTATCTGCTATCTTCTGCCTGCTATTAGTAATCTTTGTCATATGAGAGCACAGAAATGCACAAACCAGGAAAAAACAGTTGTACATAAGTGGAGGGGAAAAAAATTCCCTGACTTGTACTACATGGTGTTTTTTTGTCATCCTAAAAGAAGGAATCAATAGATTTACCACACCCTGTCAGCTTCATGCTTTGTTTTACTAAGGCATTAAGCAGCAGGGCGCTGAAAGGAAGTGCCCATGACAAAGCCTGTTGTTTAAAGGAAGTTAAAGACAGATAAAATGCAAACTGAACTGTTACATCTCCCTAACTCCAGCTGCACATTCCTGCACAGTGACAATGCTCACAAGGCACAGACACAAGCACTGGTCTGCTCCTTAACAAGAGCTGAGAGACACCAGTGGTCTGGAGCTACTCCCTACATTGCTCTGTCTTACCATAGTGACTTGTCTTGAACTTGGTTTGTTGTCCACACCTGGGAGAGAGCAAAGAGCAAGACCAGAGCCGACTCTCAGGCTTTTGTGAACTCCCACCTCCAACTCAGCGAGCAGGACCTGTGGCAGCCAACTCCAGATAGTCTCTAAAGCAACTAAAGTGAGCGTGGGGAGGGGGCTGCTGTCATTCACAGCCATATCAAACAACAACCTGCTTCTCCAAGCTGAATCGTTAGAGTTGAAAGGATTTAAAACAAGCAGACAGTGAACATTTCTCTCCTTCTGTAAGTGAGGTTGCCGTGCAACCAGCCTGATGAGGAGCACGGGCTCTGGAAATTAATCATGCTCACAATATTCTTTTGCTGCCTGTAACTCACACGCCAAGGGAGCGATGAATAACACAGTTGCAAACCACAATAGTACGTGTGAAAGGAGGAGCATCTGACACACAAAGGGCTATCTGGCAGTTTACAAGACCCGAGGGTAGAAGGCACCGAGAGAAATCTACAAACATATATTTTATCTTGACAGATGAAGAAACACTGCTCATTTGAGATCCCACAGGCTGAAACCTTTTACTTAAATAATCTGTCTTCATGCCTCAGCTCTGAGGCAGAGCACCCAACGGCAGAATCTGGTTCAATGCTCAAGTGCTGCTCCTCATTTTCCCTGACAGCATCCTCATGTCTGTCGATCTGAGCCTGGGCAGGTAATTTCCATTACAGCATAGCTGCTCTAGCCCACAGCCTCCTACCTACACTAAAAGTTGGGCTGAGAAACAGTACAGTCGTTGTTTTCCACATGAGACACATTCTTGTTTTGTAAACTGTGGCATGATTTACTATTACACAATTACAAAATAGTTCAGCAACATTCAAAATGAGAATCAGGACTTACTCCCAATACACCCAACTCAACTCTAATAAAGACTTTCTCCAATCACAGAACTATAAACAAGTCAAACAGTGAGACTCAAACATATGTAACAAAAGTATGTAGACATTTGATTTTGCATTTCTGGTTTAGGATTTGGAAAAAAAAAATCTAAACACCTACTTTTCATGAAGTAATGTGATTCTCAAAATCAGGCTGTGATTCCCTAAATCAGGTTTTGAGATTTAAGGATACAGAATGCGTTTTTGGTTGTGGTTGCTTTTAAAACAACACATGTGATCCTTTCAAGCACAACTCATCTGACCAAATATTTCTCTCCACTCACACTAGGAGAAGTCAAGGTTACTAACTCTGATATTGGCACCTTCATAGAATTGTTTAAGTTGGAAAAATCCTGTAAGATCATCAAGTCCAACCCCTAGCCCAGCACCTCTGTGTTCACCACTAAACCATACCCATAAGCACTACATCTACACGTCTTTCAAACAGTTGAGGTGGGATGTTTCTCCCCAGCTCCATCACTATCTGGATGTTCAGGGTTCTGATCTGCCCAACTCTCAGAACAGCTGGAGCAGCTCGAAAAGAAAAAGCTGGCTTCCATCTGCCACAAACTGGGCACACGACATTCATATCCTCCTTTGACAATTATCCCTTCCTATCCTAGACTTCCAGATATGAAACATTTTCCAATCTTACAAGGATAATCTGAAGAAATATTAAGGATAATTCTGATGAGTTCAAATGCTGTAGTGGAAAAACACACATGGGGAAAAAAAAATAAAGCCCAAGGAAATATCTGTCTTAAAAGAAAATGCCCCAAACCTGTTTGTGTGTTTGAAAGATATTTGGACCATGCCCTTAATGAAAGAGTCACAGAATATCCTGAGTCGGAAGGGACCACAAGGCCACTGAGACCAGTTCCTGGCCCTGCACAGGACAGCCCGATGAATCCCACCATGTGCCTGAGAACACCACCCATAACCACATGCTTTAATTTTTGGTCAGCCCTGATCTGGTTAAGCAGTAGGACTTGATGACCATTGTAGGTTCCTTCTAACTGAAATAGTCTATTTTACTCTAAATTACTGCAGCAAGGACTCTCCATGTCATAACAAAAACTAAGCAGCCTCCTGTAGATTCGCAGAACTGAGAAAATTGCAGTTGAAGCCAAAGTTCTGTGCTTTAGGACAGCCAACTTCCCTGGAAGATACTAACTAAATAATTACATCACTGGCACAGACATATTTACACCCCTAATCCTATTCTCCTCCTACTTTAGGCAGCATTTAACATAGAAGAAGACCTGTAAAACAGAATAACCAAGTCGGTTTTGGGGTTTTGATTGGTGTTTTTTTGTTTGGTTGGGGTTTTTGCTTTGGTGGGAGTTTTTGTTTGGTTAGTTGTTGTCTTTCAGGACCATTTCTAGGAAGACGAAGCTATTACTTGCTTGATCTTTGTAGCATTTCAAGTTTTCACAGAAGAAACAATTATATACAATCTATTGTTCACTTACCCTGCTGTCTCTGTACACATCAAAAACAACTGAAAAGGAGAAAAAAATGTTAATTGTAAAAGATATATAATTTCACAGAAGATGTCTAAATCTGAACAGATACTTGTGTACACAGCACAATCTGCAAAGTCAGTATGTCTAAAGAACTGCAAGCCAGAATTGGGTACATTTCTAAGAGGGAGCTGAAACATTTCAAGAACTACTGTTAATGCACTGCAAAATCAGCTGCTGGGTTTTTCCATTTAATGCTGGTTTCTTCTGTTGATTTTTCTCCCATGAAGAATATTTGATAAACTCTCAGCCCAGAGAGCTTATCTTTGACATTACTGCTGTTTCGTTTACAGCAGAACAGAGACATTCCAGGGAAGGATCAAGACTCCACTGTGTTGGACATTGCACAAACATTTAATAAGAGAAAGTTCCTGCTCCACAGACATTAGGATTTCAGCAGCTAACAATACAAACAGGTTGTAGGAACAAAAGGGTCGGTGGCAGTGAAATAGACATGTTTCATGTCACCCAAAGCAGATACAGCACACCTAATTAATATAAACAACTCCTCTGAACAACCCCCTTGCAACTCAGTGACTGACTCAAAGCTGCCTTGCCTGGCTCCACTGTTGTTCCTCCCCTTGGCTTAGTTAAACATGACTCTGTATTTTCAGCTTTCCACCAGCTCCTGTTCTGTATGGTTAAACAAACCTTTGAGTTGTCTTTCTATTGAGCTAGGGAAATCAACAGGGAAGCATTCAGGCATGGCTACATGCAAAAGTTGTACCAGTTTAGCAGGAAGAAAGGGAGAAGAAAAAACAAAGATTTAGAAAAGCCTCAGACAAATGCTGTATTGTTAGTTCCTTCACTAACAAGGGAATATTTCAGCTGAGAGATTTCCCAATACATGTGGATAAACTAAACTCAGGATATGACTGCAGAACACTTGAGTCTCAGGAAGCTGCCTGTCAGGAGCGGGGATGTTGACGGATCACATCCATGCATGTAAAGCTTAATCTGACATTTCACGTGAAGTTGGCTGGGCTAAGGGCAAACCACAACTCCACAAAGCCAAAGCCAGTCACGTAGCTGGTTTTTACCATGCAGCCTAGAAATCCCCACAGCTTTTGCACAAGCTCGGTTGCGTCAATGTCAAAGTCACTCCAGGATTAAGTGCTCCATTCTCCCAGGAAGACAAGCCCCCAGTGCTAAGACAGTCATCAATGCAAAGTGGGGTACAGGAACCACAGGATTTCTTCTCCAGCTGTTCAACTGAACTTAGTGCCTGCACCACATCCTCTCCTTAGTCATATCCCAAAGACATCCCTTGCATCTGAGGGTTTCTATAGTGAGTCCTGTCAGCTTAAAGCAAGCCCATGGCAAGCACTGAGGCTAATGGTATTTATTGGGATTCACTGGGATTCACACAGCTGGAATTCAGACTGACTGCACACTGATGAGTGGGTCAGGACACTCACAAACACTGAACAAGCAGAAAACCTGAACTGTTCCTTCTCCTTAGGGATCACCTCAGAGCAGGAGTGACCTGTGCCAGTGAGACTGTAGTGAAACTTCACCAGAAACTGCTCAAAACAGAGGGAAAACCAAGGCCCAGCTCTGCAGTATCAACACCTCCAGAGCACTGCTCTTACTGGGCTCTTATCAAAGGTATTTAGAAGGTTCTAACATAATTTAGAAGTATTTATAAAGCATTCACCCATCTGTTATCCTACTGCTCTGACTCTGCAATGCTTCAGCTGCTCTGACTCAACTCTTCCATCTGGAGATGCTACCAGACCAACTGGAAAAAGCAGAGCAAACAGCATCAAAATCCCCAACGAAACAAGAAGTCAGGAAAAAAGCTGTAATACCTTTCCTTTTAAAAGCAAACAAACAAGCAAACCCAGATTTTTATTGTTAACAACACATATGCTACCAGGCAGTGCATCAAGGGAGATGACGGGGGATAAATGCAATGTGGTTAAAAAAAAAAAAACAAAAACAAAACAAAACATAAAAACCCAGAAAACTTTTTCTGGATAGCATTTCTCTGCAGATGGACCAGCATTTAGTGCCTAAGAATAAAAGGTTAACAAACCTTCATCCCAGAAAGTTGCCCTGAAACCTCCTTTTCCCTCCAGGCAACTCAGATGGCATCCTTTACATAAGACAACATTTCAGACCTTTCAGTTCACCAGACAGCCATTTCAGAGCCTAAATCTAGGCATCAATTTCCAAAAATAGTGCCCTGAATTCTTATCCATCAGTTGATTACATACCAGCTAAAATTACATTGGAACACACAGGAAAATTAAAAGGCAGTAATCAGAATGCCAGATCTATATGACTGATCTTACTTCAAAATGTAAGGCTATGGACCTATGAAATTAGTGTTGTGATTCTCCTGGTCTTCTCCAAGCAGCAGTCCATGAGAACTTCTCTGGACTGAAACAAAGAAGTTCTGCAGAGTCAAATTATTAAGAATTTTAATATAACAGAGACTGGCACCTGAAGGTACCTTTTTCAGACAGCCAGAAAGGACAGATCTATTTGACTGCTCTGGTGACTCAGTAAAACAATTAAAAATGTTAAAAACCCACCTAAAGGTTGAATTTTCAAAGCTTTAGGGATGACAGTAAAACCGCCAGAAAATTCTTATGTTTATGGGTTTTACTAAGATGAGGTTTGGTCCATGCCAGACCTAATTTAAATTTCTTCATCATGTTTTTCACCACTATTGATCACCCATCACAATGCAACACCATTCAATTCTCACTAAACCACGTTAGAAAACGATTTCAAATCAAATTTGCAAAGGACTTCACATTTAAAAACAAGACAATTTACTTGGGCTGATTAGATGTATCAAATACTGTGGCCTTTATTAAAAGGTTTCTGCACCTAACCTGGTGTACATTGATATTCTAGGAGAAATAATTAAAACTTCTTGAAAAGAAACTTAAAAATCCTATATTCAAGGAATACATCAATAATTTAGCAGCAAACATCTGACAACATCTTTATAAACAAGTATTCTTCTCACTACTGAAAGCCTTTTGTCAAGGATCTCCTACCTCGCTTTTCTGGTATAATAATTATTTTCAAGTATAAGAGGAAGAAGTCTTAAAAAAAAAAAAGTTATTATGCCTTCTGAAAGGATCTTTCACTCATTTGTTGTGTTTTCTTGAAGAGCTCCAGGCTATTCCTTCGGGGTTTTTTTTTTTGCCAATGTAATTCCAAACCTTTGGTGCTTTGCGTGCTGTAGCCATGAGGGCTTTCAGACCCTCCTAAGCTAAAGAGGACCAAGCCCTGTGAAAGCAACAGGTATGAAGAGAGAGATGCATACCCACAGATACCCTTAAGATACTTACAGTCTTCATCCAAGAATTTATACTGTATGTGTTTCTTGAAAAACTCCTGTATGGATCTACAGATCTCCTCATGTTGCTTAGAGATATGATCGTAGTACTGGGTGTAGTCCCTCTGTGATATACCTGTCAATAATTTCAGTTACTTATAAAGAGCTCTAGGCATGCAAAAAACCCAACCAGAAAAAATGCAGTTATCAAACACAGAAAATGGAGTTTTCCCAAGTTTCTACCATTATCAGTGACTTACTGTTTGGCTTTATTCTGCTATATTTAAAGTACTTCCATTAGAAATCTCTTGCTTGAACAGCTCTGTCTTACATTTTGTGAACCTCACTTTATATGTACACGCTTCGACTATTTTAAAGTGAATTTCAGGAGGAACCTTTGCCTGTGTTTAGGTTTCCAGCTCCTGTCTTTTCCCTTCAGTTTTATTCCCTTTGGTTACTCTCGTCAAAAACCTTGTTCTGCACATCAGATTTAGGGAGCACGATTTGGAACCACGAAATGCCAGGGGTGGAGGCTAAGCTTGCTATTAGCAAAGATGATAGATCCTTGGATACCACAGATTCTCATTTAAATGATTTTTTAAGCATGGAGTAACATGTGCCTGTTTGATAAGGCACTACAGGTGAAACCTTAAACCCCTAAATCAGTGAGATGGCACACAGGGCAGTACCTCAGCGCTCCCATTTGCTCCCTCAAGGGCTTTCCTGCCTATGTAGACAAACCACCCCCCCTACAAGTTCTTAATTTCATACATTTGTCTACAAGATAGTGGCTTAAAATGACATCAACAGGATTATACACTTGCATGCATCTTGAGTGACAAGAGTTCTCATACAGGATGTGTCAACATAAAACATTGCAATACCCTGCTTGACAAATGTCAAATCTAAGACCTGCCCCATCACTGCAGAATGAGTAATTCAGGCTATTTACATACAAAAAGAGACAGGATTCCCCAAGGAAGATGTATCAGTGACGTCAGTTTCCTGTTTTAACCATATACAAAACACAGTTTTACTGTAAGACAATGCTGACTACCTCCAAATATGTACTCCTTTTTAAAAAGTTCATATAAGAAGTTTATGATGTCAGTGGCGCTTTGGATTTTTAATACCACTGCAAAGCTTAACTTGAGTCTAAAAAACAAAACCCAAAAGATGATGGCATCTCAGGGGATGCAGATGTGTAACTGGAAAATCATTCACTATACTGCAAGTATCACTCCTTAGTTTGACTGACAGGCTTATTAATTTTAACAGTATGGGAACACATTGTGAAAAATCTTGGAACTATCTTCAGAAAGGCAGCTGGAGTGCTAGCTAAAAAAAAAAATCCTATACTGGCAGATCTACTAGGTTTCAAAACCTGGTCATGAAATGTACAGAGTGCTTAATTAGCCAATGTACAAATGCTTTGAGGTATTTGTAAGTAAATATTACTATATATATACACTCTGTAATAAATCTACATTCGAATGTTTTAAAGGTTATTACAGCAATGTGTATCTCTGGCAGCTGTGGTGTTCCAGCATCACAGAACAAGACAGGATTCAGGTCTTCTCCCTTAAAAAGCTCTGTCAGGAGCCATTAAGCAATACAGACTTAATGGGAAATCTCTGCTATTAGGAAGATAAACTCTCTTACAGAGAGCTGTAATACACTTGCAACTGGCATAAATGGAGAGAAAATGGGAAGATGAGCATAGGAACACCAGAAGGAACAGCCAAATAAAAGGGCATAGGAGAATGGTGTGTGTTGACAGTACCTGGATTAGCCCAGCTCAAATATCTGTGTGCAGCTCCGTAGGAAACCCAAATCAGGAAACAAAGAACAAGGAGAGTGTTCCTAAAGGTTCACAGACTGGATGGAGCAACAAATTGCTGATAGCTCCCAACAGGTACAAAAAGGCACAGCCAAAACAAGCCCACACTCACCATGCCAAGACAGGAGAAACAGTGAGAACTACATAGCAAATATCCCTGGCCTTCCATATCATCACAAGGAACCCTGGACACAGCACTTGTGGATATGGAGCTTGGTGCTTGTGAATATGGAGGCATGAGAGAGGCAAAGTGAGCAAACCTGGTTTTATCTTAAAGCAAAAAAAAAAAAAANTCCTAAAAAAAAAAAAAAAAAAAAAAAAAAAATCACCTTCCTTCCTGCAGAGTCTGGATTTGCTCCATCACTGCTATAACACTTCCTTGTTAGAAGAGTTCAGGCAGAATGATTCAACCTTGTTAAGAACAAATGTGCACTAATCCTGTGCTATTTGAATTTCTGTTCATCTCTAAAGATTTCATGGTAGACCACACCAGAACCAAACTCCAGAGTAGCACTTAGCCTGAAATTAAACCCCTCAATTCAAGCACCTGTATGTGCACTGGGTATCTCATTTCCTGCTACAGTCAGCAGAGAATAGTCAACACAACTAGAGGAGTAAAACTGAGCTAAATTTACCCTAAATTACCCTAAATTTACCCTACTCAGCTGCCTACAACACATGCTCTAGCACAATCTGCCTGTTCTCCAGCTGCCAGAGGTCTCCCAGTGCACCCACCAGCTCTGTGCATGCCATGCATACCCTGGCTCTTCAGTGCCACTTGAAATGTTCTACATTTAGGATTCTGCACCTGAGTAACAGAACAACAGGTTCTAACTAAAATACACTAAATTTAATATGAAGTCAAGACACCTCCCAGACCTATGGAGATGTTCTGACCTCCTCAACTTTCTTCATATAATATCTACATGGGGTCATGTATTGCAGCACAGCACACAACTGCTTCTGTATTCATTCTGCAAGTTGGAGATGATGCAATTTGCTCCTGAATATAAAAGAATCACTCACAAAACTGCCTTTGGGTGAAGTTTCTGAATTAACAATTCAATTAAGAATATTCCCACTGTAATGGTGAGCATGCTGTGCTGTCAGGCTTTCAAATACAGTGGAAAGTGAGATGTGGCAAACCACATTTTAAATTACAGAAAGAATAAACCATTAATTTCAGAAATGAGGTGTGAAAAGAAAGAACTCTCTTCAGACTTTGCTCTCATTCAAGGACTCAGAGAAACTCCTCAAAACTTCATCCAACAATTTTTTTTCAATAAATTCCTTACCTAAAAGCTTGTTTTCCTTGACAAAGCATCTGAATTCTGCGCCAGGGATTAGTTCACACCACTTGCGAAGAACAAGCTGTGGAGGAAAAAAAATGACAAAGCACTGTTTCAGAAAAGTAACAGCATTCTTTTGTCAAGGGGTCTGCCTTTTAGAGCTACAGTTTTGCTGTAATGATAAGATGACCACTGATACTAGAAAACAAAACAATCTTAAATCTGCAGTTCACATAATCATCTTTGCAAATATTTCAAAGCAATTAGATTTAATATTAATTTCAGAGAATCACAGAATGCTTTCAGTTGGATGGCATCTCTAAAGACCATATAGTCTAAACTAGCTTAAAGCAGAAAGGTTCAGACTGGACGTAAGAAACCATGAGGACTGTCAAGCACTGGAAGAGCTCCCTCACAGAGGTTGTGCAGCCTCCACCCACTGAGATTTTCAGACCAGATTTTACAAAATACCAAGCAAGACAGTGTGATCTCTTTCCTTACCCAGCTTTGAGCATGAGGATGGACTAGACACCTCCTGAGACTCCTTTCCACCTTAATTATCTTATGCTCTTCCACTTTGTACAGTGTTTATAACTGTGAAATAATTTATGAAACAACTTCCAAGTTACACTAATGATAAAGTATGGAAAATAAAAACCCTGCTGTACAACACAACAAATCTGTCATGGAATTGGCAGAAAGTTGCTCCCTAGTCAAAGGAGCTGATGAGCAGAATTAAATTTATCCAAATCAACCTCTATTCTGGTACACACCCAAGCAGAATTCTGTGACGCCTTTGAAGGCGCAAACCAGTTAAAATAAGGACACAGGACAGAAATAGAAAGCAAACTATTATAGTCAATAGGACAGACTGCCTGGGAATTAAAGCATCTCTCTGGCACTTTCTCAAGTTTCTGCATTTCCTGAGCTGAAATATTCAGAAGGATCCACGTTTTTGAAGGCCCCAGTTACTGCTACTGGATGCTGGAAACTCACAAAACCTTTAAACTGCAGCAGAAAGCTTCAGTAACGACAGATGACATTCCTAACTACAGTGTAAACATGAAACTCTCTGTTCCAGCTTTTAGATGTCCTGTATCTTTAAAGCACACTTGATAATGCTTTAAAATAAAACAAGGTTCATTCACTTTTGAAAAGCCCTTTAAGCCCACAGCATGATGACAAATGTTCTATTTACATAAAAACTATTATTAGAGAGATGACTAGATGTTACCATAAGAGCAGTAGCTTCACATTAACAGTTTAAAGCATCTCTAGCTGAACATTTTGATCTAGTAACAAACATAGGAAACAAGATGTGACAGATCACTTCAGCTCAGGATGTCCCCAGCCACTGCAGCAAGCCTCACCCTTGGTAACCTCAGTGTGATGTTCACAGGCAGCTCACCATCAAGAACATATGACTTTGAGCTACTGAATTGTCCTTCCTGTCAAAACCTGACAGACATGAGAGGACATTGCAAGGAAGCTTCTCAAGTCTGCACTTTAGCCCACTTGATCGGCAATTAAATGAACTTCTTATGACCTGCAGTGCTGAACCAGACTTCCCTTCATATCGAAAGCAACACGAATAAAACAAACATAACATTTTATGGACAGAAACCCAAGCACAAATGTCACCCAGCCTGCGAGCAATTCTTTAAAATTACTTAGAAATCATGCAAGGAGTCCTACCTCATAGTTCAAGGAAGGATCAGGGGAATCATCAGTACAGTGAATAAATCTGGAAAAGTAAGGCACAGGTTTCAAAATCTGCTTTACATGTAAGATTTTAGCCATAGTGAGAAAAATAACCCCAAACCGTGAAACATAAGAACTAGTGTTAAATTATTTCCAATACATACAAAGCAAGTAAATGCAATACATAACAACAACCCTCCTTTTGACAATTATCAGGGCGAAAAAAAATCACCTGTTTTCTTCTAGTGCAACTCGGAAGCACTTAAATCCGGACAGGGATGTGTCCAAAATGTGAGCGTTTACTCACTGTTGATTTATTTCTGTTTGAATCAACAGTGCTGTTCCTTTCCCCTTGTATTGTTATGTTAGTATAACTGCATTCTCAAACAATCCAATAAACTTGAGCAATCTGATCCAGTTTCACTGCAGCATGTTTTCCCAAGTACTTTTAATGTTTAACTTCCCAAACCACACAACAGAGACACATCATCATGCCTTACAGCAGTTCATTTCCATGAATAAAGGATGCAAAACAGCGCTGCTGCTCGGCACTTCTGATTCCATAGCATGGTATCTTTCTAAATTAAGAGCCTTAAGAAATACTCTTACAAATCTCTTGAGAGTGGGAATAACCAAAACTATTTCCATAACTGCAAGCAGATGTCAAGGTTTTGTCCCTTGTGAGTAGCTGACTCTGTGGGTCTCCTTTCAGGAACTAGCAAGAATGGAGGCATTTATAGGCCAAGTCAACTTCCATGTACCTTTTTGTCATTTTAGAGTAAACCTTGTAATAGATTCTGTAACTTTCAAAAGGAATTCACAGAAGAACATGTGTTTTTCTTTCAGTTCTACTCCCTGATCTTACTGGCAACAAACTACTCGGAAGCACAGAACTGTGTTAAGGGTCACTGCTGAGCAATAGTCCTAAATGCAATATTAATAGGATCTCCTTTTGGCAGTGAACTTCATTCAGCAACCCAGAAGTCTCACATAAACATTGCATTTGTAAGACACAACTGCTCAGCCTTCGGTTTGAAGTGAAGAGCTATTGTAAGAGTTCATTCTGTATGCTGCCAGCAGAAATAAATTTCACACATTTTAGTTTAGACTTTAATATCCACAACACACAGAAAAGTAGGGCAATACAGGCAGGCTTTCCAAAAGCACAGTGATCAAACACATCATATATATATCTGTAAGCCTGTGCAAACAGATAACATCCTTCAACTACAGTTTAGATTCCCCGCAATTTAAGATCTGTCAAGGCAACAGAAACAAACCCATGAGAGCTCACGGTTCTGCTAGACTCAAAATTCCTCCCTTACTAGAGTATATGCCTATCATGCTAAAGAAAATATCCCCCCCACACACAAAGCCAATAATAAACTCTATCTATAAAGGCAGCTGAAGTCCAGCACACGGAGTTTTACAGTCACTGCACACGAGGACCTGTATTACTTCTCAGACTCCGTATCTGAGATCAGGGTACCCGCAGTCTGCTTCATTCCAATAACAGTCTTTTCCAGCAGTCAAAAAAACCCAGCCTTATAATCCAAATTATTCCCTAACTCAACCCTCAAATATTTTGGTAAGAGCTATCTGGGGAACGATGGTTCTTCCTTCCTTTTAAGTCAGAAAATTAAATCCTTGGGTGCCATCCCAAGCCCCCCAGACTGTGCAGGTATTTTTTCTGAGCCTCAATGACACAGGACCGAGTACAAATGAAGAAAAAAATGGGTGAACACAGCACAAGACAAAATAAACTCGTGGTTTTGTAATCTAATTTTCCTTCTAACTATTATAATGAGCTTTCATTGACAAAAGGCCGCCTTTGTTTGGGAAGTAAATTTTGGGCAACTTGAGGTTGCAATTTTGTATTTTTTACCAGCTTATTGTAGCATTTATTGCTGAGAGCCATGTGAACTCGTGTATTAGAGATGGCCTTTTGATCACTAGAGGCACAATGCTAAGTGGAGTGTCTTCAACTCACATCCTATTCAGGTTTGGACATCCTTGAAAGAACAATCAGGAAGATGTCAGGAACCCCAAACTGAGACATGCCTGGGCTGTATTTTCTGAGGCCTCTGAAAGCTGTAATTTTGAATACTATGGGTGAAGGGATCAAACTCTTTTGCTGTGTTGTGGTCAACAGCTTTTTAACAGAGTTATACACAGACATCAAGACCAGAAGGATCAAGATCTCTTTATATGTGGCAGCTCTATGTCAAACTCCAAATGCAAATACTTGACCACAGGACACACTACACAAAGCCATTATGCAGGTCAGTTTCCAACACTGAGAAAAGCAATTTAAGAAGGTTTGCAAGATCTCCAGTACCTACCCTGCTAAGAAAGCCATGAACTCATCTGCAAATCACTGAGATAATTAGGAACTATTATGAATATGATGAGAATTGTAAAATTTATTCTGTACATGATACTTCCCTGCTATTATCTCATAGTTTATTTTAAAGCCTTACTAAAAAAAAATATAAAGAGAAGCTTTTAACAGCCTTTGAACTGTATCTTTATTCCTTGAATATTGAACCTTGCTGGAACTTTGAGGGCCAAAAGAAATAGGAAATTCATGCACCACTCAAAAGAGAATCTTATACTACACTGTAAATTGCTGGGAAAAATAGGGCAAGAGTAAAACCTTAACAAAAAAAAAAATCATCATCAAAGGCCTCATTTTCTACATCCTCTCCTGTGGAACTGCCTGCCTTGAAACAGTTTATATTAAAGCCTAAACTAACAGCTCCTGTTCCTGCAAAAAGATACTGGAGTGCCAAGGCACATTGTTCATGATCCAACACTGCCTCCTATGTTCTGCTAGGAGAACACTGCTAGGCTGCTATTCCTCCACATCTCAGAAAAACTTTGACATTCCCCTACAATTTGGAATTCAATATTAAAAGCATAAAGTCTGGCATCAGAAATGTTGTCAGAACTCAGGGACATTATCACATTATTAGAAGTACTGCTAATATTTCTACCAGTGTCAAGGGGAGCAGTCAATCATGTTTTAACAAAACATAATCCGCCCATTCTAACAATAAGGAAGAAAAATGTGTTCTATACCAACACATCCATCAGGACTATACAGAGCTTTTTGTTCAAAAGAGGAGTTTTAATCACTTAAAAGAAATTCCAGTTAGAAAGGGATTTTTTTATCACACATACACAACACTAAGTTTCTGAAAGCCTACATTAATGCCTGAAAAATTAAGATCACACCACCCACAAGATTTTTTTGAACTCAGCTAAGTAAAATACAATGCTGACTTTGAAGCAGAAACAACATCAACTGCATTAATGAGTACATGGCTCTGAAGTCTTTGTTAATTTATAAAAAATTAACAAGCAGAAAAGGTAATTCATTAGTCTGAACTTTTCAACCAAAGTGTCAACATCATGAGAGAATCCAAACTTTTAAAACAGTTAAAGCAGTTTAATCATGCTCAGTAATTTGCATTGAGTCCACATTTTTTTAATAGTTTGTATTGAAGCATTACATGGTGGAAGTTTTCTCAGAACTTGAGACAGTTGAGAATTTCAGCAAGGGCATTCCCTGACCTGAACAATGTTTAGAAGAAATGGGAGAGGAAGTGAAAAGGCAAAGAAAGTGGTTTGCCTTAAGTCCCGCATCACTGGCTTAAATTTCTAGATTAAAACCTAGACCTACAAATTGCCATTGCAGCACGTTTACCATATTATGACCCATGAAGTGGATATTTAATTTCATACAATTGAACAGGAAACAAAACAAAACAACAACAACAAAAAGAAGGTATTCAGCATTTCAGCTGTTACTTATGCAGGGCAAGAAACCTTTAGACCATACTGAGTATTACTGACGAAATAGAAATACAGTGCATTTCTCCTCCCTCCAAGTAGTCCTTCCAAGGGATTTGGATGCATTATGTATGTAATTTTCATTTGTTCAGCACTTCAGGTTCTTATGCCAGCTACATTTTTAATTTCTGCTTGCTAAGGACTAGAGAACTGGCAGCTAATCAATAGTATAATGAAGGACGACCACTGTTCTGATTTAGCGATAATCACTGCACTGCTTGGAGACATTTTGTACAAATAACTTTGTAATTTAGAAATACCAAGTAGAGACTGGACAATAATATATGCTTTAATCAAGTATGACATATTCATAAATTACAAGATATACACAGAGACCAATGTGATTTCTCTCAGTCATGTCATAAGCTTTACTTATTTATCACCTTAGCTGAGCTGTCCTATCTGGTGGTCTTATCACATTGGGAAAGGAGCCTAAATGGACTGGTCCAGTAGAGTTTGAGGTGTTGCCTTTCTGCAAGAGGCTATTCCCCCACAGCAGGATGAGGAGAAGGGAGTGTGCCTGCTATGGGCTGCTCAGCCACTACTGTTCTCGTGTGAACTTAAGGTGGAATCACTGATGGTTCAAGGCAACAGCCATGCTGTGAAACCTCACACCACAGCCACCAGAACATCTTCACTGCCTCTCTCACCAAGCCAGTGCTGACTGCAGGGGGCAAAGTGAAGAGCTGAGGCACCAACTGTAACTGATACAAGATTAAACCGGACAGAAAATGCACTGATTTCAGTGCCAGTGAAGGTGCTTGAACCAATTCATTCTACCATACAAACAGTTGCCACATCCAAATCAAGTGGCACTTGCTGAACACTTACTTGTCTCCCAGACTCAATAGAAAACAGTTAACCAAACAGGAATTCTGCAAGGAGCTCTGGGAACTTTTTGCTGGACCTCTTTATACATGAGGACAGTAAATACAAACTCCATCTTATTTAACATTCACAAAAGGATGACGCAAAGTGTGCAGTTCTTTTCAGACCGACAAGAATCGGTCCTGAAAGCCATTGCAACAAAAACTTTACTGCTCAACCCTCTGAGCAAGCCATCCTCCAGACACCCCACCTCTCACTGGGGAAAACCACGAAAAGCACCTCCTTGGGAAGGCACCAAAGGCTTCTGAGAATTCAGGCACCTCTGACATGTAAACTATAGATTTCTCATCTCCCCCATTCCTTTCATTCGCTGTGACCCCAGAACCATGAATTCTCATTCTTCACAATTGTTTCCCAAGCCCAACATACTTTCCAAACTGTCTTCTTACTCTAATACGCTCTCCTCTCCTCCTCAGTCCTCAGTCTCTTCAACAGCACCTCATGACATTGCAGGTTAGGCACGATGGAAAACTCAACATGAGAACTGGACTGACAGCCTTGCTGTCAACAGCCCTTTTTTTTTTTTCTCATGTACCAAAAACTGGGAGAAGAGAGTCTCATTAAAATTGCAGGAATAAAAAAGAAGGCAGTTGCACTCCGTTAATGCAACTGGTTTCACACTTTAAAAAGAAAATTTTTGTCAAGACATAAACCACTCGACATGAAACTTATACCTGTTAACCCCCTATAAGGCACCTAGAACAATGGCTCTGCATTTGACTGAGTCTCCTAAAAAATCCAGTAATGTAAACAAGCATTGAATAATTACTGGAAAATAATCTCTCAGATACCAAGCCATGGATTGCCCCTTTTCTTTGAAATTCTGCTTGTCTAGGGGGAAAAAAAAAAAGTAACCATAGTAACAGAAATATCAACTCCGGTAATCTCATTTCCTTTCAGAAAAATACTGTATTTTAGAAATGAGTGACATAAATCAATGAGATGCCGGTACTACAGAAGGAAACTGTTCCTATACAATTAAGTACTCCCTTCATGTGAGCAGATAAAAAAAAAACCCCAAGCACATCGTATTTTTAATTTTATCTGTAACTGCTATCCTTAGTCACCTGGAATGTATTTTTTCCAAGAGCAACAAGAACTTGGGTTCAGAACAAGCTCTAGAAGTATGTTAGCAGAAGTCTCAGGCATCTTCCAGGCAGCCACACAAACCTCAACAGCTTTAAAATATGAAAATGTCATGGTAAAGTCACACTGTATTACCATAAGAAGTGGCACCAATAAGGAGGGCAGCAACAAGTGAACACCGAGAGGGGTGGAAAGGCAAAAAGATCTTGAGAATACAACATCACTTGCTCTGGAAAGCTACCCAAAAAAACGTGCTCTTAGTCCACAGTGTCATAGTGTGTAACTAAGATTGTCTGCTGGAAAGCTACTTACGGCTGAGTGAGGTCACGAGTTATGAAGTCTGAACTCTTGAAGAGGAGGAAGATGTCACTGAGAGCTTTACATTTCAGAGAGCTGTTCATTGCTATCCAGTAGGCATCCTAAAGAAACAAACAGATTATCCTGAACTATACCTTTATTAGCAGGAGGGACTGCAAACCTCAAGTCTATGTAAATATTATGCAACATTTCAAATACATGCAGAAAAGTATTTTTTTTTATGTAGAGGAAAACTTCATTAGTGGTTAAAAGAGACACAATAGTTACTGTTTTTCTTATGAATACTCTGCTGAAAGCAGTGCAAATCCATTTGCAAAACTAAGTTTTTGCCTTACTGCTTCCAGGAACTTTCTTGGAATGCTTGATTGAACACAGTGTCTCTAGAGAACACAAAACAACAGTATTTGGGTGCATCTATCCTTACGGTATAGTAAGAGTACCTAAAATAACCTACAGGAATGTTTATTGCTTTTTTTAAAATTGTGGGGCTTTTTATCTTTATCCGAGGCAAAGTTTTCAACTAGCATCCTGAATAAGAAGAGCCTGACCATCACACAACCATCTGTGATCAGGATTTAGGGTTTTAGATAAGAAAGTCAGTGCTGCCGTGCACCAGCCTCCCTAAAAATGCACCATCACCATCTAGTGATAGATAAGATATCAATGAAGTGGTGGATTCTGCTTAGATTAAAGAATCTACCACTTCAGTGGTATCTTGTCTATCCCTTCTTCCTTCATCAGAACCACTAGTCTCCTCTTCTTCCCAGTGCATTAAGAGTAAACACACAGAAACCATTCTGTATGACAACATCTGTTACAAGTTTCAGGAGTCAGCACTCTTACCCTTGGAGCACTCCAGTTGAGTTTAGGAAAAACACTGCCACCCAAGGAACTTATTGCTTCCTGAACTTCAGCTGTGAACTCAGGGAATTCTGGTGCCTGAACGAAAAACAGGAAAAATATCAATTTCAATACATTTAGTAGTGAACTGTAGCCATCTTCTGAATACTATTAGAGATCCATATTGCAGAAGAAATAAACATGTCCAAAATCAGAGAAACACCAGAAACATAGTGTACAATAAAATGGCTTAAATAAATCACTTTATCAAATCTGCCATTCTCTCAATCAGAGAAAACTGAAAATGCTTCCAGTTCTCACTCTCATTACTAGTAAGTACCATGAACTTCGGGAGAAAACCCAAAACTTCATAACGTTAATCATGAAATCTGCAACAGCTGGCAAAAATACGAGTCAAATAACCAAATCTTAAATCCTTACCTGTTGTTTTATACCCAGTGGTAGATTATTGCACACAAATAAGATCCAGTAATATTTAAACTTTTAAAAAGTGATTTTAGAATTAAGCATCTCAGAGGCAATTTGAGTGACAACTCTTCGCTTAAGTTCTAGTTTTATAAAATGTTAGTAATACTTTAACAAATCAGCTCTTAAATTAGGTCTTAAAGTAGCTCCTTAACAATAAATTGATTCAAAATACAGGACATATTGCAAATGTTGGGCTAGAAAACCTTGCCTTGTAAAGAACATTGAAAATATAAGATCAAGGTAAAAAAACCCCCAACTTTTCAAGTTGCTCCAAACTCCACCCTGAATGTGGTGCTACAGAAAAAAAGCAGGTTGCTGACCTTTAAAATAATATTAAAAGATTTCAAGCATATGTCAAAGACTTTTCATGTAACAGGATTTATAGCAAGAAGTATATAACAACACTGTTTCTGCCTATTTTTAACTCAAAGATAACTTCTAGGCTAAAGCTAATCGATGCGTCTTAAAAAACTACACCCTCACAGCCATACAAGTGAATAAAAAACTCATACATTCTGGCATCTCCTCACTGCAGCTTCCCCAAATGCAAACACCTAAAAAAACCTTCTCACATTTTAGTGCAGTGACCTAGACTGAACTTCAAGCATTCTGAACCTTTCCTTCGTACATTACCTAGTCTCCATGGGAAACTACACTTGGAAAACTGAAAAAAACCACTTCTCTAATTTTATTTTTAGACTTTCAGTCGATTCTAGAAACTGTTCCTGCAAGAAGTAAAACTCTTCATCCACTTCATTCTGATCCAAGCTCCTCTTGTTTTGACAGGAATCAGGAGTCCTACTATATATGTAATACCAGCACATACTAAGCCTCCTTGGGAAAATGTTACCAACGTGTCACTTGATTAACACAAGGGGATAAATATACACACCAGAGGGAAGTTCCACAACTGCATAAACAAGCTGGACTCTACCATTTCCTGAATTTTGAATGCCTGGCTTTGTAACCATCAATATTAATGCAAGTTACTCTAAAAACAGAATTTTCTGCCCCTCCACTTCCCTCATGAGGAAGCTGTAGACTTACCTAGATACAGTACAGTCATTTGCCCTGTGCTCTTCTGATAGGCAAATACCTCTCAATTATGTATTTTCTTATTGTGTTCTACATTATAACAGAACCTGATTCAAAACTCTGGTATTACCTATTTAGCATCATTACCATGAGCTTTGCAAATGATATGATGGATCCTAAAATCCTTGTTTTAAATAATTTACAGTTTAAGGAATCTAGGTTATCAAAGGTTAAATATTTGAACTGAAGATTAATCAGTGTGCACAAATTTGAAATGTATTAGTTTTAAACTCTAGGCTATAAAGTCTGTGCTAGCAGAAGCACCACTCAAAGCAGGGTTGTGATTATATGGCACCTAATCCAACGTGAGCAATTCCACACCCTGATGAACATTAGGGAGCTAAAGGATTGAAGTCACAGCTTCAATGGCAGACAAGTGCCTTGAGTATGCTAACTCTGACAGTGAGAGGGCAACAGCAAATGTCAAAAAAAGATGTAAAAAAGAGATTAAGAAAGCCTGGTTTGCATCCATTATGATCCTGATTCCACACCAGGCACAGTGCAAGGAGACCATAAAGAGAGGAAAAGAAAAAAAATGATAGAAAGAGATGTACTTAGGAAGAAATAATGGCACATTAAGAGAAGAGCTGTGAAGATTGAGCTGCAGGGGCTTCGTTTCTTCTGCATCCAGTCTGATTAAATAATTTGGAGATACTCAAAGTGGTGAAAATTAAAGACAGCTATATTTAGAGCTGTACTGCAGCTCATTTCCTATAGTCTAACAAGTGTGTGATTGTCAGGGATGAAGAAAAGTGCTTTACTTTAGTTAAATAAAATTAAGCCAGCAAAACTTTTTTGAAGTTACAGACATTTACACCGCCATCCATCTAAAATGGTCTGAAAAATGTTAAATACAGCAAGAGATATCTCTAACCAGCAACAAGTCTGTATCACAACGCTGCAGAAAGGAAACTGCTGACAAACCCACATTGGGCTTTTACAGGACCTTACCTTAAGTGTTGTAGTGTTCTCATCATCCGACCACTGTTAAAAATAAGAACACTGTTAAAAATAAGATTACTGGTTTCCTGAGCCATCCTTTATAATTTATGAGAACATCAGAATCCACGCAGCCTCCTACGACATGTAGATCAAATCATTGCCCCAGACAGCATAACATCACCATGCTGCAATTATTTTGGCTGTAAAGCAAGACAGGAAAAATTCAGCAGAAGTACTACTCTAAAGTATTGATAAAAAGGTACCTGTATATTTCAATTGTGATTTATATCAGAAACTTGGACATTTCAGAACTCAGTCTTCCCTATTTAGAGCTTGTCTCCAGCTCCAGAACTTCCATCCTTAGACCTATGATCCATTATTTTCACTTTTATTTCTTTTTCATCTCCTTGTTGTATCTTCTGTCACCTTGTACTTAAAACATTTTTCAGAGTTTTTCTTCTATAATGGCCTTCTGAGTTATTATGGCCTCAGAAACTTTCACTGTTTCTTGAAGTAACTGCTCCAAATGGACTCCTAATTTTTCAGGGCATGAAACAGCATTATGTTCAATTTCAACATTCCCTACTCATTATTACAAATGCAATTACCAAGAAATAAAAATTAAAAAGTCCTCTGTGAAAGATCACAGAAGTATTTTAAACTTTCCCTGATGTCACAGCATAAATAATCACACTTCTACGTTTTTCATGGCAACTACCACATGATAATTATTTCTGTGAAGAACTCTCCTCACCTATAAATTATGCAGAAAAAGTTATAAATTCATATTTTCTCAAGAGACTTGACATTAATTTGCATTTTACACTGACCTGTATCTCCTCCGCATCATCACTCCCCTCCTGAGCGTGACTTGGCGGATCTTCTCTGAAAGAAAAAATAAACAGGAAAAAAAAAAAATTAAGTACTGGAGTTTGACTTGACCATATCCATTACATTTCTGCAGCATTTCAAGCTGTTGATCTCAAAATGTTTTCATAAGAAGATTAAACCTCAAAACCTTGGCAGAGAAAAATCAGAGCAAGCCAGTACTGAAAACTGAAGACCAAACACCCTGGCATTAGGCCTAGGTCCTACCCTGAACACTTTGCTTCTTTCAATTTAGCAGATCAGTTTTTGCTCTCAAACACCATAACCGAAGCTTTTCAACATCCTATTAATGATTCTTTTCCAATTTTACTGTACTCCGACACAAACACAAATTGAACTTTTTTTTTTAAAACAAGTTCAATTTAAATTATGCTTTGCCTCCATACTCCCTTTCCAAGTAAAAATTCCTAAACTTTGAGTTTCAAATGTCGACCTGTGAATTTCTGGCTCTGACAAGAAACTGTCCTCACACTCAGCATACAAACAAAAATAAGATCCTATGGAAAGTGGACAGTGTAGTAGACAGGGCAAGGTCAAATGTACATCCCTGCCAAAAGTCAGTTCTCAGACAAGACGAGTCTCTGCAGTCCCTCAATGCACTTCCATAGGGATTAAACCATCAATCCAGTTTTTGAGAGCTAGAGGTCAGATGGGGGTGCACTGAAGGTCTGAAGTGATCTTGGCCTTGACTGCAAGAAGATCACATTCAATTCTAGCTAAGAAAGTTCAGCTCAGAGAAGTGCTTTCTAAAAGGGATTTTAACTGCAAATATCTTAAAAATGTAATTTAAGTCAATCATACAGCTGTCCATCACACCATGGAAGACAGCAAAATTGTAGAACACAGCTGTTAAGTTAAACCCTCAATTTCAGCTTTTCTGAAGGCTTATTAAAATAAACAGCTGCTGCTAAATAAATTGCACAATTCTGCAAAAGCAGGTGACAATACTACTTCTGATCCAAAATGGTTTAAAAAACAATTCTAATTTTCTGGATACCCTTCAATAAGAAAAAGAATTTAGAAAATAAAAATTAAATTAAAAATTAAACCCTTTCATCCTTACGAGGCATTTAAACAGCTTCAATTTTTATATAAATTGATACCTGATAAATCAGACCAAGCTCCCTTTCACTCACAGCCTCACTGGTTGCTCTGCAAGGGGCCAACTACCAGTTAGGGAATTCTGGAGTGAGGACTGATTTCTGAGTTTGATCATTAACAATCTGCATCAGCAACCATCTCACAAGGAAAGAAAACAAATGCAGAAAACAAAGAGCAAGGCCTGTGTTCTTACCAACTGTTCCTGCTATCTATCCACCTCGTTCTTCTCCATCCAAAATCCTGGCACGGGTGTACATACAGGACATTCAGCTTTGTCACGTGCACGGATTACACGTATGCAAATGATTATATAAAATGTTACTAATTATTGAGTTTGTATATAGCTTATTTTATTGAGAATTAAACTCAGGTAAATGTCACTTCAGCCCTGGACTGGCATGAGACAGGTCAAGCCTGTGAACTGGACCTAACCACATGCAAGGAACCAAACACAAACCAGCAGCTGAGCATCCCAGAGACTGGTACACTCCCCAGACAAAGGCGGAAAAAATGAATTAACTGTGTCCACTTGGTCTGGAATGAATTGTAGTTCATGGATTTTAGGATCTGCTTCAGGCACCAGCGAATCCAGCTGGACTAACAACAGCCAGCCCATTCACATGCTCATACAATACGAGGTTTACTGCAGTCACACTGGTCAAATTTAAAAACTCATTATGCTCAATACAATATGCATATACAAAATGGTGCTGTGAATATATAATGGCATTAATACTTGGAAGCTGGGGAGAAAACACGCTTTACCTTCCAGACACCACCAGTGTTCCATCATCCAGCAAATATTCTTTCACATTCTCTGGCAGGGGAAGTATAACACTGGAAGAAATGTGAAAATCTCTTTAATACCTTATTATTACTTGTTATAACAAAATCCTAGTTGAATAAAAGAATTTGGGTTTTTAATAGCACATACCTCAATAATGCTATGTTTTATCCTCTAACATTATGGAAAAAAATTCTCTCTTCCATCTTATCCCTTGCCCAGAAAAGCAATGCCCATTTTCCTTCCAGGGAAGCATAGGACAAAAATTTTAGACAAAATACACAAAAATGCCCCACTCCTTCAAAGCTCTAAGAAACTCCAAGTAAAATTGTGTGCAGCTTCTGAGACAACATGTTGCTCAAACTAAAGGTTTCCCTTCTAAAATCCAAATCCAAATTTGCCTATACCATCCTAATGTTCCAAAAATGCAGGACTATCACTAAACTTACCAAAAATAAGTCTGCGTTAAACACTAAGAAACATAAAAGATCAAATGCTTTGATTACTAAAAGCATGATGTCAGCACTTTTTGATCAAACAGGGCAACTATCTCGACTTTCCTAAGTTACTGGTAGTTCTTGTAACTATCTCATGACCTGTAGCAGCACCTCAGAACCTGCAGAATTTCCTATGGCTTCCAGAAATACACAGAAACACCAAGTCAGCCACTTGGTTTGGATCTATTCAGGCACAGTTTTTTTCTAAGTAAGCAAGTAGGAACAGCAGTGTGGATAGCAGGAACAGCGTGGATATCTTCTGATGCTCAGCATGGTGTCCCACCAGGAGAGCAGGGAGCACAGGGGTACCTGGCCTGCCCCAGGGCTTCCCGAAACACCCCCTCAGGGTGTAGAGACAAGATCCCAGCTTGGGACTGCAGCTGATGGCTCAATCAATCCTCCACCACCTCCACCCCAGCTCTCCCCTGCACAGGTCCCCTCTATCTCAGCCAACCCTGCCCCAGCACAACCTCATTTCCCACCCAAGCCAGCCCAGAATCCTGGAATGGGCCAGGCTGGAAGCGACCACAGCAGCTTATCTGGTTCCACCTCCCTGTTCAAGCAGGGCCATCCCAGAGCACGGCACAGGACTGCATCCAGACAGGACTGCACCCAGACAGGACTGCATCCAGACAGTTCTGGAATATCTCCACTGAGGGAGACTCCACACCCTCTCTGGACAATTTGTTCCAGTGCTCGGTCACTGCACAGGACAGAAGTTCTTCCTCATGTTCAGGTGGAACTTCCTGGCCATCAGTTTCTTCCCTTTGCCTTCTGTTGCTGGGCACCACTGAGCAGAGCCTGGTCCATCCTTTGGCACCCCCTCTTTAGATATTTATAGGCATTAATGAAGTTCCCTCTCAGTCATCTCTTTTTCCTTCTGGCACCTGAAGGGAACTTGCAGGAAAGATGGAGCAAGACTATTTACAAGAGCTTGTAGTGACAGCACACGGAGGAATGGGTTCAAATTGAGAAAGAGTCGGTTTAGATAGATATTAGGAAGAAATTCTTCCCTGTGAGGGTGGTGAGGCCCTGGCACAGGTTGCCCAGAGAAGCTGTGGCTGCCGCATCCCTAGAAGTGTCCAAGGCCAGGTTGGCAGGAGCTTGGAGCAACCTGGTCTAGGGAAAGGTGTCCCTGCCCATGGCAGGGGATTGAAACCAGATGATCTTTAAGGTTCCTTCTAACCCAAACCATTCCTTGATTCCCGAGGCTGAACAGGCCCAGTTCCCCCAGCTTTTCCAGCCCCTTAATCATCCCCGCAGCCCTGCACTGGACCTGCTCCAGGAGCTCCATGTCCCTCCTGCTCTGAGGAGCCCAGAACTGGACGCGGCACTCCAGGTAAGCCTCAGCAGGGCGGAGTGGAGGGGCAGGATCACCCCTCTCGCCCCACACTCCTCCCCGCCCTCACTCCGCACCGCTCCCCTACGGCCCGCACAGCCTCCCCCAGCCCC
>VZTF01005111.1:1870485-1922276 GCA_013397755.1 Cnemophilus loriae
CCCGGCGCCATCGCCGGTGCACAGGGCGCGGCGCCGCCCCCGGCGCGCTCCGCCCCCGCCGCCTCAGCGCTGCCCGGCAGCAGCGCCCCGGAGCGTCCCGCAGCGCTGCCTTCGCTCTGCTCTGCCCCGAGCCGAGGAATAACTGAGTAACGTGTTATCCTTTTAGGTTCTGCTGTCCTCCCTGTGCCTGCGTGTCCCCTGCATGGAGCTGTTTCATACACTCGTAGGATGTTAAGGGGTTGGAAGGGACCTTAGCGATCATCCAGTCCCGGTCACCCCCTGCCCATGGGCAGGGACACCTCCCACGACACCAGGTTGCTCAAGGCTTTATCCAGCCTGGCATCCACAGCTCCCTGGGCAATCTGTTCTGGTGTCTCACCACCCTCACAGTAAAGAATTTCTTGCTAATGTCTAACCTAGATTTTCCCTGTTTCAATTTGTACCCATTACTCCTTGTTCTATCACTACAGTTCTGACGAATAGGCCCTCTCCAGCTTCCCTGTAGCTCTTTCAGATCCTGGAAGGTGCTCGGAGGTCTCCACACAACCTTCTCCGATTTTCTCTGCCGATCTTTGTACGGGAGGTGCTCCAGTCCCCTTATCAAGTTCGTGGCCTCCTCTGGACTTGCTCCAGCAGTTCCACGTCCCTGTTGAGCTGGGGACACAGAACTGTGCACAGTGCTCCAGGGGGGCTCTCGCAAGGGCAGGAGAGAGGGGGCGGAATCTTTGGATGTAGCCCAGGACACCTTTGGCTTTCTGGGTTGGGAGTGCATGTTTTCAGCTCGTGTTAAGTTTTTCATCAACCGCTATTTCATCTTGTTTAGTCCCAAGTCAAGCATTAACAGAGTAGTAGGGGGGGGGTTAAGCCCCGTGGTTCAGCTGCTGTGTCCTCTGCATGGCGTTGTTTCCGTGCGATGTTTCCTCCTGTGCTCTCACATCTGCAGTCTGGGCATGTCTCCCCCAGCTGTGTGACACCTCAGCTGTCAGGAAGTTTGATAACACCATGGAGCTGCCTCTAACCCTCTTCTGCTTGTGTGAGATAATCCTTGTTGTTGTTTGCTCTGCAGTTATTTGTCCGTGTTTTATTTATTTATTTTTATATTGGTCATCCATGCTTCTAAATACCATGATAAAAATGAAACATTTTCCCCCTGCTTTTCTCCCTCCCCTTAATTTCTCATTAATTGATTTTGCTTCTAGAATCATAGCGCTAAAGTGCAAGTAACAAGTTTAAAGTGCTTTCAGAGTTTTTAATGATGTTTATCTTCAGCCAAGGTATCTCAGAGCGCTGTTGGTTAAATCGTGCATAAAATGTTGCCAGTGTCTCTTTTACACATTCTGTATAAGAAAACATGATTTCGTATGACCTTGAGCTTGCCATGGGACCCCATTGCTGAGCTTCCATTAAATCTGGTTACTGTCAGCTGGAATGTGTGTTTGGATCAGAGAATGCCCTCTGAAAAGTGATTTAAAAAAGATAATCCATCTATCTAAATATTAATATTGAAGTATAGTTCTGATGTCTTGGCTTCTCTCTTGAGCTGATTCACAGACCTCGGTTGGCTTAAGATTTTAACTCCTGGGAAGCATAATTTGGAAACTGTAGAATGGCTGGATGCTGCCTTAAAAGGAAGCCACCCAATAAAGGAATAAGCAATGGGAATAAAGTTACATGTGTTATAAATGGCATGGCTTTTTCAGGACAGAATTTGACCCTAGTTTGAAATAAATGGAAGAATTACCATGATTTCCCAACAGCACACTGTTACACTGGGCACAAAAACTACCAAAACAAAGTAGAAAACTTTTCTTTTTCCCCATAATTGATAGTTCAAGTGCTGTTGATTCATGTTAAGGCAGCTGATAAATGTGGGCGCTTTGACATATTCCTAAGATTGCATTTATAACTATTAAAAATGTCTATTCTTAGAGCTCATGTAATCCTAAGTCAGCTAGTCAGGTTCCTAGGCTGCTGTATCTGTATTGAATTTTTAACTCAAATAAACTCATATTTATATGCAGAGGGAATTTTATGAGATAGAAGAACTGCAAGACAAGGCACATTCTGAAAGCTAAATAGGCCTTGAGAAACCTCCCATTTTAGTGTTAAATTTAATTTTCAGTTGCAGCTAATTTTGTTTATGAACAAAAGATGTTGCCATCCTTGACAGCATGACTAATGTGAGGTGACAGAATTGCAGCCTTCGTTTAACCAAATGGTATTTCAGCTTTCTAACAGCAGATATTCTCACTTCTGTACAGCCAACTGAATCTGGACAAAAATACTGTTTTGGTGGAACTTTGAAAAATATGTAGAGTTACTGCACCCACTTGTGGAGGAGACCCAAACTACAGAAGCTGGGATAGATCAGCGTTCCCCTCTCTTTGAGGTGTTCACCCATTTTAGGTTTTAGTGATAATTCAAACCACTGAAACTGTATATTTTTTTTTTTGTTATTTTAAGTAAGAAGTCACCCCTGAATCTCGCAGGAGAGAGCAAGCTGTTTTGAAAACAGGTTCTGTGGTGAGATGAGGATCTAGTATGGTTTTTTCGTGGTAAAACTGTGGTAATGCACATTTGAGAAAGATACACTGATACTTGTGCAGCAGGATTAGTGTGATCAATGGAACAGGATTTCCTGTGAGGGGAGACTGAAAGAGGAAGACTCAGCCCAATCCAAAAACAGCTTTAACAAGGCTATGGTTCACACTCTACTCCTTTGATATATTTATACTGACAATGCAAAAGGCTGTAATTCTTTCCAAATGTAGGAGGTGAATTTGCTGTAGCTGGGTATGTAAGATTTTTATGTTTTTAAAGACATCACACAGAGCCTCTTTTGACTGTTTCTCCTGGGCTGTGCTTCTTTTGCATATGTTTGGTGGAAAGCTTGGTCTTGTATTTGAGAGTCACAGCATAGTAAAACTATGTTGAAAAGGAGCTTCATTGTTTTAAGAGAATATTATAGAACATATTTTTTGAAGGAACAGAATTTGGTTTAATAGGTCAGGGTTTCTTTTCAAGATTTATGTTACATAAAACCAATCTGCACATTTGACCTCTATGACCGACTTCATCCAAAAGCACTTTCTGAAGACTTAAGAAAGAGCCTGCCCTGTGTACAGACCAAGGAAATGGTTTCATGTACTTTAGTTTTATTCCTGCTGATAAACAGAAATAGTTAGTCCTACCTGTTCCTTTTAACTACTTAGTGGCAATAAATATCAATCCAGTGTGTAAGAAAGCTGATTGTTGCTCTTCCGTGTTTCACAAGTGTGCAACAGATGTTGCCATAAAAGGATAAAGATAAAGTAAAAACTGAAAATGCTAAAGTTGGGTGTGACAGAGAATGTTTTCACACACTTTGGTGCTGTTCATTGCTAGAGAGCACACAGAGCCTTATTAATCCATAGTTGAAGTAGTGGAAAGATTCCTTTTGACTTTATGGAAAGTTTATGACCATCAATGCTATGGACGATCAAGACCTTTAAGATTATCTCATCTCTCCTGGTGTTTAAACTGATTTGTTTCTTTTCACTGGCTTTTGCTTATGGTTCATGATGATTTTCAGGACTTCAGTATTAAGTTAATATCAGAGATGGTTTCCCTGGTATAAATTTCTGTGCTGAAAATGCCCCATAGTTCCACAGTGACACAGGGTCAGTCTCTAATACTTTTTTTTTCTTTTTTCTGCTCCCTGCTGTGCCTTTAGGCTGGAACTGGATGGAGGGAGTGGGGATGCAGGCTGAGGCACTGAGCTGCAGGTGCAGAGCCTTGCTTTGGGCATTTTTTAATGAAAATGCTGCCTTTTGCACAGTGTTGGGCACATCGTTCCCAGTAGGAGACTGACATGCTGTGGGTGCACCAGCCCCACGTGCTGCACAGACTTGCAACACACGTGTCATTTTTTGACCTTGTTTATTAGGGGAAGGATTGAGTAATTTAGGTGTTTATTTGTGGTGTAAGGTGGAGGTAGGTTCTAGTTCTGACTCTTAATAGCAGACTGTTTTTACCACTGAAGTCCTCTTGGTATAAGGTTTTTTTCTGCTTTCACAGTGGAGTGCACAGTCCTGTTGTCCAGACACTGCTGACAGAACATTTCACCCAGATCATAATGAAACAGTTCGAAATGGATGAACTGTCTGTATGTGTGTCTGGCATTTGAATAGTTAAGAAAAGTGTCTTCAGCCAGCATAGCTACCTGACAGCTGATAGGACTATTAAAACTATGCAAGTCAGAGATTCGACCCAAATTTACATTTCTCCTTTGAATTATTTGACTCTGAAATCGTTGGGTGGAGATGAAAACATGAATTGAACTTGCCATCACACGTCCCTGACTTTCTCCAACAAGCTGTATTTGTTAATTTACAGTCCAGAAATGAACCTTTTGACTTGACACTGAAAGCAAATATTGATTTTGTTTCATATATATCTGGACTTTGCACAGGAGGGGAAAAGCCTCGCATTCCTGAAAATGGCAGCTAAGACATCCACAGAAGTTGCAAAAACAGCTAAACAAGTCGTCCTTAAGGAAGAGGTACAGCATGCTTGGGTTTGACACGTTTTGTTGTTAAATAACAATTATTTGTGAGTTTGTGAGTGCAGAGTACAAAATGCTACAGAGGCTGTATGTTTGTAAAAACCTATTCAATTGACAAAACACTTCTTCGTGATTGTCAGAGAGTTTAAAAGATGTGACATTCCTCTTTATTGAAATAATTAGACAAATTATCAATGAGGAGAGAGGCATTTACAGTGTTTACATTTTAGGCTGTTTCTCTTTTTTTCAGATTTTGTAGCTGTTTCTTGTATTGTCTCTTCAGGAGGTTTTTCAGTGTTCAGAAATAATGCTGATATCTCTGAGAGAATTTACAAATTGGTGTATTATGAAACTCAGCAACAGTTTTCTCTTTCAAACAGTTTTCTGTTTCTTTAAGATGGTGAATCACTAAGGGTTGCTTTAACATTTAGGATTGTACCACCTTTTATGTTTTCTGAAAGGGGTTGAATTTAGAGAATTGCTGTTTCAAAGACATCAGTAACGAAGTAGTAAGAATAATACCAGCTCTAAGGAAGGATTCTGGAGGTACTTCATTCTTATTAGAAGCACTTTCGCCCTAAACTGCCTATGTTTGTTTCTGTTCCCTTTTAAGTGAACTCTTAAAAGTTAATCATTGGTGTTAAGGCAGGTTTGGCAGTGTCCTGCTCTTGTTATAACACAAATGTGGTTTCTTTTATTTGTTCCTCATGGAGTGAACAGTCTTGTAATTTCTTCTGGTTTCAAGGCACAAGGAAAGAAGAGATTTGTTTGGATTATATTTATGTCTTTTCTTCTGGGCATTTTTTAAATATGAATGTTTCACAAGTGTAAAGGATTTAATTTTTGTAATCTTTTTGGGTTTTCTATTAAGAGCTGGGTTTTTTGCAGGCAGCATTTTCATTTTAACCTCTTTTGGTTTGGTTTTGTATAGGTTTTTTATGGTTTTGTTTGTTTGGTTTGTTGTTGTTTGGGGTTTTTTGGTAATGTTTCTTAGTTATTCTCTTTTAAAACAACATACTCTTTGGTATCACTGGAAGTTTATAATTAGATCTTACATATTTTAAGCTATTTATTTTTTTCAATCATTTTGTGTGCTTAATACAGAGAAGCATTTACCCTCTTTCTGCCAGTGGCTCTTATATCCAAAATGGTTCTGTGACTGTGCAGTAGCTGTGTGGTCTGATGCTGGAATATCTTCCATGAAAGTGGGAGCTGGTCTTATTTCACTCTGCCTTTTTCTGGGAAGGCACATTCAGGGTGTTGTAAGCAGATGTTCTTTACCCATCAAAGTAATAGACAAAGCAATAAAGACTCATTTTAAAAGAAGTTACAATAAAAGAAGCAAACTGCTGGGCTAATATCTAGGGATTTTTCTCTTTTAAATTAATTACATAAAAGATGAGGAGACATCATAGGGAAAATAAACTTGTTTAGCCCAGAAAAGACACTTGGCCACAGTGTTAATGCCAAGCACTCACTCAGCAGCTCTCAGAATCCTAAAGGGCCAGGTGTGTATCACTCTCACAGCTGCAGAAAACCGCAGTTACACCAGGCCACGGTCTGAGGTCAGGGCAAGAAAAGTTTCAGGGTAGTTTGGTTTTCAGTCTTGCGTTTGGGCTGTGCTCTCTGCTAAGGGGGCACTCGTGAGCACCAGTGTAGCTAAAGTCTGTGCAGCCCAGAGACCCTTTCGCAGCTGGTATATTACCCTTGCAAAATCCTACTAAAAAAATGAGGACTTTGCAGTACATAAAATCCCACTGAATTCATCAAAACTTGGTTATAAAACTCATGTTAAAAAAAGCTACTGTCTTGGGGTTATTTTTTTTATTCATATTCAAGAATTTAGAGTAAATGCTTTTTTCCATATTAGCAACAGGAATGCTGTTGCACAGTCCTGCATGTGTTGTGATGCTGAAATTTTGTCTTTGAGAGAATCTAAAAATAGTTGTGTTGTTTCTCCCAAATCTTTGGGATTAATTTTATAGTGTATTTAACAAATAATTCTTTATTTTAGGTAATCATAGAAAGACAATGGTTGAAGCTTGCAGAAACAACTTACACTGATCCCTTTGGGAAAGCCAGGTAATTGCCTCTCCGGTGTTCCAGATTCCCAGTTGTACAGACTGGCCCCGGGCTAGAGAACATGAGCATTACTAACACATCACTCCACACAAGATGAGAGCTATTCATTGTGAGGTTCCTTTAGAGTTCCTGCTGTTCAGAGAAGAGAATCTTACTCCAGCAGATGTGCAAGCATTAGGATTGAATTTGGCTCCTAAATCCTCTTGGGAACGTTGGGCCTGGATTGTGTTGCATTTCCAGTTCTTTGGAAGATGCTACACAGAAGCAAGTTCTAGCTGTGCAACTGCTCTGTGACAATCAGAGTCCATCCTGTGGCTTTTCTGCTTCTTCATTACAGGCTCCTTTTTCCCTGCTGGTGGTGCTGGATCTTGCATATTATTGACAAATTAATGTCCTCTTGTATGTTATCATTTCTGTCCAATTCTTTTGTACTCTTTAGTTTTGCTGTGTTTATGTAGGTGTTACAACATGGCTTTAGTTCCCTCCCCTTAATGTGTGAGATTCTGTACCAACTGCTTTCTCTAGTGCCTCCCAGTTCATCAGCAGAGTATCCTCTTAAAATTAGCAAGATTGGATCTTTTGTGTAACTAAAATTAACTATTTTCTCTCTCCCTCCTTAAGCAGGCAAAATAAAATTATGCTATAGACATTTTATGGTGCCAGTGTATGACAGGGCCTGCCTAAGGCCAGCTGCTTTCTTATGACACCTCACCGTGTGATGGTACATTTTGCTTTAAATGAAAGTAGCAAGGGTAGAAGATGGTTTATGTATTCATTTGTTGTTTTCTCTGTTTAAACAGGACTTGGGAAACTGTAAAGCGTACTGGCAACAAAAAGGGAGTTACAGCTGATGGTAAGAATTGGTGGCTTTTTTTGTTTGCATTTTTTCCCTGTAAAAGTCCTTCTCGTAAGCTGACAATGCAGGTTTAGAGCAGACCTGTTCCTGAATGAATGAGGACGTGGAACAGGTAGCTTGGCAGAGCTGGATATACCCCTGAGCTAATGAAATGCTAACTTAAGTGCTGAAGAATCAGAGCCTTACTGGTGGGAGGTGCTTTCCCAAGATCATTGTGTTTGCTTTTAAATGATGGAGCACTTTCAAAGACATCAGTGGTGCCCTGATACAGAGTAGCTCACACACTGGTGATTGGGTCTGCTGTTAGGGGCCAACGGGTCAAGGGGCTCTTTGGGACATGAAGGGGACATGAAGAGTGTAGTAGAGTTCTCTACAGAGGCTTTCAAGCAGTCTCTGCAGGCAGGAGAGCCCTTCCCTGAGGCTCAGTCTTGCTTCGTACGTGTGCCTTTGGCTTGTTGGGGAGCTTTGAAGATTTCTCACCATGCATGATATAAAGAGCTTAAATTCTTCATTCAGGATTCTGGAGCAGGCATCGAAACATTTAATGCTCAGAGTAGCAGTGTTTGGGTTCCTTTCCAGATCTGGCACTAAAATCTCACTTTCTGCTACACTCACATTCCATGTCCTTGTGTCTCCCATCACTGTTGTAGGTGTAGCAGTGATAGCAGTGCTGCAAAGAACCCTGCACTATGACTGCGTTGTCCTGGTGAAACAGTTCAGGCCCCCGATCAATGGCTACTGCTTGGAATTTCCTGCAGGTAAGTGGCTGAAACATTGGGATGAGTCACATATAGTTCAGTGTGTTTAGGTGTGCTTGGAGTGTCAATCTTTATGTATTTTATAGGTTATATAGATTTTATAGGTTAGACTTGATGATCTCCAAGGTCTTTTCCAAACTAGTTGATTCTGTGATTCTGTGATCTTAATGAAGAAGCTGGAGCTTCATGTGCTATTCCAAAATAGGAATATTTGATAATGAAAAAACCAAAATAAGCTTGTTTTAGCAGATTGGAGAAAATTCCTTCCACTTCTCCTTTTTCTAAGAGTCCAAGCATTCAGCTTCTTTCCCTTACAAGAACATTAATGCCATGTTTGGGGAAGGCAGCATGATTGTGTAGATAATCAGTTAAGGATGTGGGCAGCAGCATAATGAATCCAGGGACTGGAATCTTTCCTAACACTTATCCCTCTGTCAAGACAGAGTAGTGAGGATGGTTCCCCTCTTCCATAAAGCTTGATTAGATCTTGGGATGGGTATTGCAGTTAAGTGGGAAGCTTTTAATTATTTTTGGGTATTATGTATCTCCCAGGCCTCATTGAGGAAAACGAGACAGCGGAAAGTGCTGCACTTCGAGAGCTGATGGAAGAAACTGGGTACAAGGGGGAAGTCATTGAATGTACTCCAGGTCTTTGCTTTTTTTTATTTTTTCCCACTAAAGCTAATTCTGTCTTGATGGCTATTCTAAATGTCTAAAACGCTCTAAACCAAAGGGAAAATCCAAGCAGCGAAGCCTATGCAGATTAGCAGGGTAGCATCTCATGGCTGTATCAGTGAAACTTTGGTCCTTGGTGTGAGTCAGTTGCTGAACTTCTGTCTGAAGTAAAATTTTGCTGTCTGTAGGGAGGAAATTGCTATTAATTAAGATCCTTTACACAAAACCCAATTATTCAAGCTGTGATTTGGCATTTCAGAGTAAAGGTCTAAATTGCTGGACTTCTGTGAACAGCATCTGAACTTAGAAAAAAAGAGCTGCCTGATGCAGAGGTCACCCTTCTGTCAGCTGTGGGGAGGTGACAATACTTGTGGGGAGGTGACAGTACTCCGGTTCTCCAGCTGGAAAGAAGAAAGGAGAGTAATTGGAGTAAATTCAGAGATCCTTTGGAACTTGGTTGTTCCAATCCCTTGCTTCCTACATAAGATAAAATGAAGGCAAAATGAGGATCATAAATCAAACTTGAGAAGGTAGGTGAGGCAATTTAGGATTTTGAGGAAATGTCAATGCAGTTGAGACTTGTCTCTCAGTTATTGGGTACAACTGCGTGCTGGGGATTGGGAGAGGTTGGAGACAGGTGATGGCAAAATTAGACTCCAACAGACTGAGGCAGTCTATAGGGGATAGTTCACAGTAAATCTTTAGTCTAAGGAATGGAAAGTAAATTTGGCTGTGAAAACAAGTCTTACCAGGGATCTGTAAAAGAGCTGAGAGTTACAGAAACATTACTTCTAAGAACATGTGAAAACAAAGTTTTTGCTACTCTTTCAGCATGAATGTCCACCAAATATATGTTCTCCTATTGTATCAGATACATTTTTGTGAAAGCTTTTGTTAAAATGTCAAGGTGCCTGGCTCCTGCTCTGAAAAATGAACCTCTCCATGTGCTTGTTGGCAGCTCTGTGCTTGGACCCAGGTATGTCAAACAGCACAACACACATCGTGAGCGTCATCATCAATGGAGATGAGGCTGAGAACACAAGACCTAAGCAAAACCTTGGTGAGTTTTGTACCACTTATTTGAAAATTTTGAGAAGATAACAAAACAATGGGTTTAAAACAATTAACCCCACCACTGCATCTCTTCTGTCCTAGCTGATTTGGATGCTGCACATCCTTCCAATCACACCCTGCAGTCTAGATGAGCAGAGTGTGTCTCTGCTGAATTCACTGGGGAAGCCCAGATGCGAAGTGTCAGCTATTGGCACACTCAATAAAACATTCCAGTGCCTAATTTCAGTGAGGGCCATAAGCACTTGCTCTGAGTTGTAGCTTCACTCTGGAGTAATTACAGTGGCACTCACAGTCAGTCAGCTATCAAATGCTTTTTAATTGTAAACTCTAGTGTATTTCAACCCCTTAACTCACTACTTCTGTTTTCATTTGCAGACGATGGAGGTACGTAATGTGACTGATCCCACTGACAATAAGGTCAAGCGTGATCTTCGTATGGCAAGTTTTACTTAGAAAAAGTCAGTTAAAACTGGTTTTTATTTGTGCTTGGGTAATCTCTTGACCTTAAGCAAACGTGCCTGAGGTTAGCTTTGGCCTAGATGAAAATTCCTGTGGGGCATTATTGCGTCAATTATCTTTCCAAGCATTGCACCTATAGTACCAGTATTTCAGGAAATACCAAATTACTGAACCCCCAACAGCTGTAGGTCAAGCCCTAAAGACAAGTAATTCAGAGAGACAGGGGAGAGGGGTAAGCCAACATAAATTCATCATGAACAAACCCTTTGTCTTTGAGATAGTTTGGTCTTGAAATGCATCCCCAATCCATTCCTGTACCAGAAGCCAAACAAGTTTTCTTCAACAGTCTGTTTTTCATTCTCAAATGGAGGTTTCTCTTTTTAAGATTCTTATCCTTCACTGCTATCAACTACACTTTTTTCCCAACTGTTTCCCAGCTTCTTTCTGCCAAATAAGTTTTTTAATGAACCCAGTCACTGCCTTCCCCCATTTAATTGACCTTTTTTTGATATACGAAGGCTCACAACTTTTGGATGGTGATGAGCATTGAGTCAGTTTCTTTCCCCTTCTAAATTGCAAGAAACAGAAAACCGAGTTAAATTTCTCTACTGTTCACTAATGTAAGGGTGTGTAAATCTTTTTCTTCTCTCCTAGAATTTGTGGAAGTTGTTTCACTTCCAAAGAATGACCTACTGCAAAGGATTGATGGTAAGAGCTTTCTGACACATTAAATGCACTAACGTGAGTTTCAAGAATCCCTTCTCTTCTCAGGGCTCCTTGTGTCATTTCTCATCCTAGAATACTGTATGTTAAGCAAAAAGCTGTGAGAGACCTGGCCAGGTATGAGAGTTAGTGACAGCAGTGGGTGTTTGCAGTGTCTGGAATGCTACACATCTCATTTTAGCAAGGACTTACTTTTCTGCAAAGGTGAGGTTTTAGCAGCATCTCATAATTTTTTTCTTTTATTTTCAGAACTAGTAGCAGAGGAACATCTGGCAGTAGATGCCAGGGTTTATACGTACGCGTTGGCTCTGAAGCGTGCAGCAGAAACTCCGCTCCAAGTTCCATTTATGAAGTTCTAGAACTGGAAAATGAGAAATTTAATTCAAAACTGCCCAAGTCGGATGGCTTAGAAGTACAGCTCTTCTTGTAATCACGGTCCTTTGCTTTACTTGTAGAGCAAAAAAAGTGTTTGTTTGAATGATTCTGGTATTTTTATTTGGAATTACGTAACTGACAAAAAGCATTTCTTCTAACTTCTCTATCAAGCCTTGACAGAATATTCATAATAAAAATACTGTTTAATTTTCAGAATGGCTCATTTCTCACTAGATTCCTCTCTGCACCTACAATTCAGTGTAAGAAGGATGCTTAGGTAACCATGGCTGGTGTTGTATCAACATGTGTTCCACAGGAGGCAGAGGCAGAAGAGTGAATGCAGGTCTCTCTTGCTCACACAGCTCCAAACACCTGGAGAGGGGAGAGCTCATGGTGGTCTGCAACTTCTTCGTGATGGGCAGCAGAGGGGCTGGCGCTGATCTCTTCTCTCTGGTGACCAGTGATAGGACCCGAGGGAATGGCCTGAAGTTGTGTCAGGGGCAGTTCAAGTTGGATATCAGGAAAAGGTTCTTCACCCATGGGGTGGTTGGGCACTGAATAGGCTCCCCAGGTAAGTGGCCACACCACTGAGCCTGACAGAGTTCAAGGAGTGTTTGGACAACACCCTCAGGCACAGAGTGGGATTCCTGGGGTGTCCTGCACAGGGCCAGGAGTTGGACTCAGTGAGTCTTGTGGGTCCCTTCCAGCTCAAAAATCAGAATTGTAGAATATCCTATTAAATAGTAATTTTCTGTGACAGGAGCAGGGACAGCAGCACAGGAACACTGTGTACGTGCTCTGGCTGAAGTGATCGAAATGGCAATTTTAAGAACTTCCTCTTATGATTTAGACATGAAGATGCTGTTTCCTTCTCCCAGCCCTAACTCAACTATGCAGAAAGAGAAAACTGGTTTGTTTAGTCTAAAATAGTGATTATGACACCACCATCTACTGGTGCAAACCAGAACTGTGTAGGCCCAGCCAGGGGATCCTGCTGAAGGTATGAGGTCACTTACGTGCCCTGAGAGAGCACAGCCCTGCAGTTTTCCATCTGCTGAGGACACATCCGTGTATGCAGGCTGCACCTTCACTCAGTCAAATCACTTCTAGGTACATCTTAGCTAAACAAACCTGCAGTGCATCTGCACACAGAGGGCTGCTAGTAATTATGTAAACAGCCACCACTGCTGAAAGGTCAGGATCTGAGAGTTTTAATAAACACACATCAAAATCAGTCTTGCCTCTGAAATAGATGAGGACGAGTGTGCATAATTAGGGAGACTTTTTGAAACAGAAAATTGCTTAAGATTTTCTTACCTTCACAAACAACACAAAGTTACTTTCAAGTTAAGCATGAGAGAAGACAGAAGAAATGTGACATCAAAGGGAAAAAGTAATTGATTACAGCAGAGCAGAAAAGCTCAATGACTTTAAGGGGAGGAATTTTGAGATTTGTTTTTTAATTGTCGCTGCTAAAAATTAATCAGAATTATATTCTAGAAAGAAAAAAATAAAGATGAAAAAAGGGAGCCTTCTAGACCTACCTCCCTATCAAGACATTGTAGAAATTATTGAAGCCTGTGTGTGAATTATATCTGGCACAGATAAGACACAGGAGAGAGTTTAATTAAATAAGTTTATTGTCTAACGCTTACAGTTGTTACATCGCCGCTGTAAAGTGCGACAAATTTTCAGCAGGAACTCCCCGTTCCCCCTTTTCCCTTCTATGAACTGCTTTAGGAACCAGACCTCGTTCTTTAGACTCACAAAAGCAAAGTGGACATGAAGTTTCAGTGGCACAGTTTTCACGAGTACATGGTTGAACAGAACTGCTGGGCTGGGCCGCCCTGCCAGCGTGACAGCGGCTGCCGGGCTGCCCCACTGGAGGCCCGGGGCCAGAACCCGACTGCCCCGGCCGCAGCAGATCCACCACAGAACCAGTTCACAGGTGAGATGAGTATCAGCCGCCGGTAAAATGTCTGCTTGCCCACCCTCGGAGCTCAGAGAAAGGTGCCTGGGTGGAGGCACCGCAAAGGAATAAGGAGTGCTGAGTTCAGTGGTGGGGAAATGCAAGATAAAAAAGTATAAAAAAATTAATGTAAAATACAGATACAAATAAATTTTGTCAGGAATACTGGCACGTGGCAATCTGAACTCAGTTATGTTTTTTTCCTATTAAGGACAGGGAAATTAATTTAACATTTTACTGTGGTGTGCAAAGACGTTTACCGCTCTCAAACTGATACGTTTTACCATCTCACTGTAGTGTCTGAATAGCAAGGTAGATGAATTGTTTCCAGCATTACAGGCAACACTAGATAATACTTAAACAAGATAATGTAAACTTTATTCTTAAGGCAGCTGGTACTAATGCTGCACACAGGCATCGCTCAATGCCCATTACAGTAATGGGACACGTAGCACTTGAAAACAAGTAAAAAGAAAATAGCATTATTGGACTAAATGACGCATGTTGTCAAAATACTTTCCCTTGCACACAAACCATGAAATATTTGGACATCTAGAAAAATAATGCACCTACTCCTCCAACCTCAGCCTGTTCTTTTACAAATATTTCAAAATACTGATAAATAATAGTGACTGCAAGCAGAATGCCAGTGCCAGAGCCAATGGCTCCTAGAAAGTCAGCCAGTACTGAAAGAGCACCGATGCACAAACCACCAAATGCAGCTGCTGTAGGGATGTATCTGTAAGAAAGGAAAAAACAGGAAAGAAAAAGGTAATAATCAAGGTATCTTTCTTTTACACCCATGGAAGAGATTCAACTCAAATTCTCTCATAATGCCACTTTAAAAAAAAGACACTACAGGTTAATCTCTAATCTGCTACTGTAACTTCTTTTGCGTAACTAGGAAAGGCAACAGCTGAATGGGAAGAATCTTCCCTTTTGCAGTGGAAACACGTATCAGATTTTTCCGAGAATCTCTGCTCTGGTTGACACTTCCCCAGCACTCCTCACCATCCAGCTGGAAGCCACCATTTCCTTACCTGTTAAGCTCATGAACCATTGAAGTATCCCTGTGGCCTCTCATCACCATTTGCTGTTCTTTGAGTTGCTTGGCAACCTGCAAAAAACAGTATTTTATGAAACTGCTGCAGTGTTTCACAGTCACTTGATGTTTACTGGGATAACAACTCATCAGTCAGTAGCTGGTCAGTTCTAGACCAGAAGCACTGTTTGAAAACAATTAAGGTAGAACACCTACATCTTTTGCTGATGAGCCAGACACCTCGATCCAAGTCTTGGAGAAGAATGCACAGGATCCCAACATAAATATTATATAAACTATTACATGGACAGGATCCTCAAATATTGCACCCATGGATTCTGGAGGGGACAAGTAGTAGCACAGGCCACCAACGGGGTAAGAGCGAGCAGGGCCACCTCCACTGACATCCTGAGAGGGGAAGAAAAAGGCAGTAAGTTATTTCTCCCAGACTTTCCACTTTTCTATCCTGTATTTATAGAGGAATTCCTCTTTGATGGTTGAATCAGCTTTTATATACAAACGTTAAAAAGTAAGTATTCCAGTTGGTTAAATACCAAGGTTTCACATCAAAGTAAAAATGGAAGTAAGTCTATAAAATGTGATAAAATACTTACTGCCCACTGTCCCAGTAAGTTCACCAAGAAGTTGCCACTAAAACGAACAGACAACATCTGGGAAATGACGTAGAGGTTTGACACTAAGGCAGACTGCAGAATGATGGGAATGTTGGAGGTATAGAACAGCTTGATGGGATAGCTGCTGTACTGCCCACGGTATCGTGCAGACTTGATGGGTAAATCCACTCGGAATCCCTGTGGGGAAGAACACAAATGCACCAGGGTTCACTTCCGAGACACAAAATATTCCCAGTATGCCCCAAAGCTGTTCCTGACCATGCAGTTCTTGCTAGATAAACATGGAGTGCAAGGTCTGAGATAGTAGAGCCCAAAGGCTTTCTGCTACAGTCTGGATCACAAATTTTAGGGATTTTAAAGTGTTACTGCTTGGTTGTATTACATTCTTTCCACATAAACATGGTTTCTCATCTGCTAACTGGTACTCCTGTAAAATACATTTTATAGAATAGGGGTTGATAAAAGCCTGTAATGGCTTCTAACTGAACTAGCCAGTTACCAGCAGGCTGTTGTGTAGTAAGCCCAGTTTTCTCGGGCAGGATCCTTTCTGAGTAGACCCAAGAAAAGTCACATGGACTGAAAACCTGGGTTGTTTTTTTGGTTGGTTGGTTGGTTGGTTTTTTTGCCAGTACTCAGACTCAACAACTTAAAAAAAAATGTTTAAATCACATTTTAGTCCCCCCTCAAAATATGTCCATATGGATCCTCCTTTAGTGTACATTTTAGTAGATACTAAGATGTAAAAAGAAGCACTAATTAAATGTTTCAAGAAAATTAGGGAAAAACCAACAAGTTATGCAGTCTTCTAGAACAAATCTGTCATACACACCCCAAAAAAGCAAAGTTCTCCAGCTTTGTCCAAAAGTATCCTTTAAAGTCAATGATTAATATTAAGAATATTATTGGTGTGATGCAACCATCGCAGTACCAGAATTCATTTTATTAAAAATATTCTCATATTGTATGGCATTTAATGGAATGTGAGATTATACACTGAGTGGAAGTAGGCCTGGCTGTAAAATTTAACAGTTTTACTGTCACAGAGGTTACTGCTACTGAAATAACAACACTGGAATAAAAGGAGTTCCTTACTCAAAGCTAAGATACTTCAGTTACTCTGGCTTAAACCTTCCCATCTTTTCCCAATGACTGCAGGTCCATGTGCACTTCTACCTCTGCAGAGCTGCTGTGAGGAGTTTTACCTGGAAATAGATGACTACAGCAAACACAAACACTGTAGCAATCAGGTTCATGAGATTGGGCAGATTCTGTCGGTAAAAAGCCTCCCTCAGAGCCCGCACTTTGTCAGTTCGTGTGGCGAGGAGATGGAATAATGCAATCACAGCACCCTCAAACTCTGTTCCTGCATGAAGCAAAAAAGTGAAAGAAAAGTTAATCTCCAAATTAAAAACATTAAAAAAAAGTACCTTTCTTTTGGAAATTTTAAGTATGACACACAGAAAATCTGATACAACTGGACGTGGATCCTATTACAACAAATATGTCACAATATAGGACTCTTTTTTAGCTTATGGAATGTAGAATGATCTAAAAAAATATTATTCCTGGTTAGAAAAGCCAAAAAAAGCCCTCAAAGTCACACACATGAAAGAATACTCTCTTCCTTTCTTTTCTGGGAGCAGGAGGATGTTTGGAAGGAAGAAATAATAAACAAGGTGAAAAACAGCTTTTAGAACAGTAATAAAAATGCAACAGAACTACTAAGAATTAGATGCAAATCAAAGCAAACTAAAAACATGGCTCAGAATTTCAAATGAATGCAGTAAACGAGTTCATTTCTTGATGCTGCATTCTTAAAATGGTATTTCAGGGGTCTCAGAACAACCAGATGTTGTCAAAGACTGGCTGAGGAATGAAGAGATTGCAGCCTCTGAAGAATCAAACCAGCTTAAAGTAATTCAGAGGCACCAACTACAAAAGTATCCTATAGCCAAAAACAACAACAGCTAGATCATAAACAACTCCTCTGAATGTACAGCATTTCCCATCTTCTCTATTTCCATGGACTAAGTGATGCTAAAACAAGACTATTTCAGTTTGGAAATCCCAAAATTTTTATTCAAGGGACTTCAAGTCCCATTTTAACTGCTGCACTTCAAATCAGCAAAGGCAAACTTGTATTAATCTCCACAAAAGTCAGACATTTTCATCTACAATGTTAATTGGACAATTGACTTCAGAAGCTAATCACCACACATTAAAACTTTCTTTTAAATGCCATCCAATAAACATCTGATAGTTTATGTGTAGTATACACCCACTGAAACGTGTTCTGACTGATTGTAACAGCACACGTACCTCTGCCAGTGTTGATGGTAGTGGGACTGAAAGCTTTCCAGACAATGGTTTCACAAATATTGGTAGCAATAAACAGGGAAATACCAGACCCCAATCCATAACCTTTCTGTAGCAACTCATCCAGCAGCAATACAATCAAACCAGCCACAAACAGCTGTGAGAAAAGAAACAAAACTGAGCAGAAACAAGAATAAATCAAGTCAAGAGTTGTGTATTAATTCCCTGCTTCAGCATTTTCATTATGTTGGAGAGTGACTCAGTGTTTCATCTAAATGCCATTCATGCCATGTTTCTGCCCTCTCACGTACCAAGGCCTGCACGTCTCACCTGGCAATGAGCTCTGTGCCTTGCTTCAAGGCAGACAGAGGAAACAGATTACTCAGTAAGCCCTTTTTTCCTAAAAAAAAATGTTTAAGTTTGTGCATTTACTGCTTTGTTCTACAGGAGAATGTCTCAAAGCTGCAGCTGTGCCACTTAGTGAGAATTCCTCCACAGCACTGAACAGCAGCCACTGTTTTCAAAGTCCACCAATTCCTGTATTTTCCATTAAGCAGCCACTCCTACCTGAAATACTTTTGATATTAACTATCCCAGCATTCTCCTCCTTTATGAAATATATAGAAATTCTCATATCTAGACAGATACAAATAATGATGCTTTGCAGGATTAAAAATTAATAAATTGAAGTCACCTAGACATAGAAAGATTTTTCCTTCCAGCTATACTGTCTCTAACCAGTCTCAGTTACACACAAAATAGCTCTTTACAAACCTGAATTATAATTAGAAGACAAATTCCAGCACCCATTTCAGCAGGATCTCCATACATTCCAGTCATAACATACACAATGGCTTGCCCAATGGTAATAATCATCCCAAATACTAAAACAAGAGAGAAAGCAAATCCTTTAAAAAAATCTGAAGTCACCTACCAAAGAAATCGCATATCTAGTATCACTTAGGCAGGCTGCTTTCCCAAGAATGAAAACACACTCAGTAATTTTAATTGGAACAGTGCTTACATTTCTGAGCTCCATTGAACAAGGCTCTGTCTTTTGGAGTATCACCAACTTCAATGATCTTTGCTCCAGCCAGCAGCTGCATGATCAACCCTGATGTCACAATGGGTGAGATACCCAATTCCATCAAAGTACCTAGAAAAGAAGAAAAATTAAAACAATTGCCATTCAAGCACCTCTCCTAAAGTATTAGGTCTCTTGAAAGGCTCCTGACCTATAAAGAATATTTCTAATAATGCTTCCAATATGTATATTCCTGTACAGATATGACAGAACAAAGACAGTTATGGCCTCACAAAAGGCTGCTGTGTTAAAACCTGTAATTTTGAAGGCAGCATGGAAAATCCATATAGCTTTTAATTACAAATATTTTTGTGGAACCATGAAACACTGAAGGCCAATGCACACTGAAGCTCAGCTTTTTGGTATATCCTCAAGGAACCTTTCCCTGGACAGCACCTTGTCCCTGCTTGTTTATTCTATCAGTGCTTCAATGTCACATTTTCCAAAAGTTTAGTTTTGCAGACCACAAAAATATGCTGCAGATCCACAGATTCTGAGAACACTGCCCTCGGAATCACTGGCTTTAGTTGCAAGTTTAAGATTAAATTAGTTCTTAACAAAACAAAGATTGTCATTAACGTGCTCTTACTCTGCCAACTCACTGGCACAGTGTCACTGAGGTATCAACTCCCAAATGTATGTAATTCAAAGAGGGAAAGCATTAAAGTAATTATTATAATTTGGTTCTTTCATACTTCTATCCTGGAGTTTACAAGTTAAATATTACATCACCTGTCATGGAACTCTCTATTCCTCCACCAGCTAGAAAATTAGGATGTCAAAAACTTTAGCCTTCACCTCACATCCTCCAATGACTTCTAGTCAGTCGACTTAAGTGAAAATTCACATTCCCACTCCTGGTTTTTATTGCTTTCAGTCTCTCTAGCCTTTTCTTGGCCACTGTTAGCACTCTGCTTGGGTACTGGACAGCATACTTAGTATCATACACTGCTAGGTACACACCAAATTCTGCAGGAGAGTTTGAAGCAGAGAACTTCTTTCCTTTACTATCCTCACTGGTGTAACAAAATTTGCTACTCCTAAGTAAGGAGTACCTACACATTAGAGGTTCCAGTGATTTTCTTACTTCCAGCCAATTTTCCAAGCTACAGATGAGATCAGTGTCCTCATTTAGAGTCAGGCATGACTGGGCACCCATCTTAAGTTTCAGACTTCTAGCATTAGTTTGAATCTTCTTATACATTTGGTTGTGTTCCACTTTACTCTTCTAAAACACATTAGTTTGGTTTTGCTAAACTTTATGCCTAATCATCTCTGCCTTTAGCTTTCCCACCCAGAAAATTACTCACTCATAACATTGCCAAACCATTATGAAGTGTAACTGAGTGCACAGGTGAGGCACTTCCTAATCAACAACCTCGTACTGCGCATTAGTGCAGTTCCTAACTGGAAAGCCAGAAGATTCCCTGTCCCATAAGTTAGTTAGAAAGAGATTGCCCTAAAATCCTAAATGCAATCATCCCAAAACTTGAGAATCAATATTAATCTCATCTGCATCTCAAAGAAATCCCATTCCTAAGAGGAAGTACTCCTCAAGTACCGATTTTAATTACACCAGTGTTAAGAACTTTACAAAGTGTTCCAACCTGACTTCTGGGTGGTGTGGAATTTAACAGCCAACTGTTTTTCTCCTGGTCTGTTCATCCCAATAGAAAACAGAGAAAGGAGTGAGTACCAACCTCTGTTTGATGCAAGAATGACTCGCATCCAATAGAAGGGGTCTGCAGAATCTGATGACATGATTCCAAACAAAGGGATCTGTCAAAGTGCACAGCAGCATTAAACAGATACACACAATTAGCATGCATTGATACAAAAATCTTAACATGTAATGATTCAACTGTTCCATTGTTTAATTTTTTTAAAATTAAACCAGAGGTACTGACACCATCTCTTTTAATCCTGCAGCTGGGGCATAACTCAGAGGACTAAACTAAGATCCTTCCACAGGAAAAAGCAAAAACCCCTAGAAAGAAGAAGTTTAAATATTGAAATTCTAGAGACAGAAATATGATTTGAAATATCCCACATGGAACTGTCAATGCTAGACAAGTTCATACAAAACTTCCAATATTCTGTATGTCAATATTGAGGGATTTTGAGCTCTTTAAAACTCTTCCTAATCACCAAAACAGTAGAGTAGGAATCCAGGCAATCTTAGAGACCAATTTCTGAAAACTCTAGTCTGCACCATCTGTTTTCCTTATTCAACTACTATAATCTCTCATACAGATGCAAAATTCTAAATATGCTTACCCCCAGCTGCTAGTAAACCCAGATAAACTACATGTTCTTCTAGCTCTAGTACCATTCCCACCTCCTCCTTCCAAAAACAGGTAGGTACAAGAGCTGGGTCTTAGCCTTTAAACAGTCCTTCAGAGCTGAAAAAAAACCCTATTAAACTATTGCTCCGCAGTTTGGAATAGCTGCATTAATAAACATAAGCTAAAAACCCTGATTCTGAAATGTACAGTTCATTTTAAACCTTCCAAGAGGTCTATAAGTTCTAAAAAATGTGTATCAAGTAATACATGGATTCTCATTTTCTTCAGTATCCAGGTATTTTTTAAAGAAAAACAAAAAAAGCCTCCACTGTTTACAACCCAAGCACAGGTTCTAGGAATGCCTACAACTATGAGTAATAAAGATCACATAAATGTTTACAAAGACAGGAATTTTGGAGGGGTTTAGCTAACAACTTTACCAGGATATTCACAAAAAACAAGTTCTAAATGTCAACTTGAACACTTCGCAAAAACATTTTCCTGCCATCTTTACAATCCATCAGCTTGTTGAAGAGGAATTTGGTAAAAAATCACTTCGATTTAGTTTTCACACTTGTGAGTGCTGAAATTTAAATGTAGCTATGAACAGAGAGTAAACAATGCATTGAATTGGTCGGTTTGTTTCTGCTGCTCAATAAATAGGTTTGTTTATGCTGTTCAATAAATAATTACCTTGGCTGTTTACCCTGCAGCCACTATCATCATTTGATAGGACCTTCGTAACAACAAAAAAACATTATGTATTTCTAACTAAATAAAAAGCACTGGTTTCTAAAAACATCTATGATCAACAGTAAAGACTATTTCAGAGAACCAGGTTTTTTCAACTGAACTTTAAATACTTTAATGTAAAAATAAAAGCTGAAACTGGTAGGTCAACATGAAACGAGAACACCTCATGCTTTCAGTGTACTTTGTATGTACAGAACACACATTTTCTGACCACAGACAACACCGATACCTACCTGGCAGCACACTAAGAAAATGAAGAGCGTGATGGCTGTCCATAGTACCTTCTCTCTGAACTGGATCTACAGGACAGAGTGGAGACACGAACGTGTTCACTGTATGTAGAACTTCCACTGCACTCTCACAACAGTACTAAATGCTGTTATCATTCAGAATTCAATGCAAAGATATTGAACCAGAAAGCATCACTCCTCATTGGAATTTATTTTTAATATGATTTCAAATTTTAGAGAGAGAGAGACAAAGGTAACTTATGTGGAACTGGCAGACATTCAGTCAGTAGAATGTATTTCATCTACAGTATTCTAATACTGTGAGTATTTACAGAAGAGCAACAGCATGGCTAAAATCATGGACTTACCAGAGCAAACATGAAAGATTAATGCAAAAAACTTATCTTCAGTGCTTAGTGCTCTAGGCTTCAACAGAAGTTTTGTAAGGTTGGAAGTTATTAAACTAAAGTACTATAAAGATTTTAGAGGGATTGAACTGTTGTGAAGGCAAGTGATAAAAACCAGAAGAAACATGAGTTTTGGACAGCAATTCAAAATAATTATAATTAAATTCTTCAAAGGGTGTTAGAGGAAGCTTTAAATTCATCATTCTGTTCATGGACATAGACCACAAAATTATTTTTAAAGATTCTTTGTTTTCCTCCAAAATATTTTTACTGATGTAGGTCGTATATTACTTTAAAAACAATGCCAGACCAATGATCACTAGTCATCCATTCACTGAACAGAATCCCAGTCATAATATTTGAGGCACCTCTAATTAGTGCCAGGTGCAAGAAGAGAAGAATCACAAGATTTTAGTTTGAGCCAGAGGATTACTCAAAGCACCAGACAAAAAGAAATGCACTTAAAGAGAGCAGAGAGAGCTGAGATGCAGGGTTATGTTCAAGTTCCCACCTCTCCTCCAGGGACTGTAAACCTGAGGGTTAAGTGTGGTCACTGCAGACAAGTGTAGAGCAGCTACTAAAACATGACATGAACTAACAGCTAAGAGAGATACAGCAGAAATGGCTGGAGCTCTCTGCCTCCAACCACTGAATCTGCCTGTGGAGAAGTAACAAGAAAAAGGATTAGTGCCTGGTTTAATAGCTAGTGAACACCCACAAATGAGAAACTATGAACCAATGCAGCATCAGCATAGGTCCTCAAGCAAGAGAAAACCCAGAATGTAGTCTACATCTTTATAGGTGAAACCATGCACTTAGAAGCAAAATAATCCAAGTAATTTAATTTATTTTATGCTACTGCCTCACTCTTGAAAGAGGACAGATGCTAAAAACACTTACAGCACAGAGTTATAAAAAGAAAAATAGTGACAGCAGCAAATAAATCCAAACAATACCTTGTGTTAGACTATGCGGTGCTGACCCACTTTACCAAGTCTGAACTTCACAATTCCGATTTTAAGCACAGACTTCTAAACCCAAAAATGCTTAACCAAATTATCTCTACAGCCTCACAGTTAACCTTGGTTTCAGAGGCATCGGTGAAGGTCTAAAACTGCTCTGGTTCTCCCTGTAACTGTGGTGAATATGAGCATTAGAGGAATTCTGCATCACCCAAATCACAGTTGTTCGTAAGAAAAACAGTCTCTATGAGTCAAGATGACAAAAAAGAAAAAGGAGTCATCCAAATCCATATGCCAGGAACAGCAAAATACAGAATGGTACCAAAATATTCCAGCCACCAATGCTAACAAGCACAGGGACAGTGAATTTCACCATCTGATCTGATTCAATTGGACATTTTCTTCCTCTGACATTTTTCTTAAATCATGTGAAAATGAAGGGACTTAAACATTATCATCTTGGTGCTCTGAACAGCGTGTTCTACTTAGCAAATCTGTGCATGAGGGCAATATGAGCCCATTCTACAAACTACAAAAGCAGCAATCACTTTTGCTAATCAAGTTGGCCAAAACACAAAAGCAATACTCCCTAGAGACAGAAGAAACCACTCTCCTCATCAACAAGAATGGCAAAATGTTTCAGTGAGAGCCCAACTGAATCAAAACATCATCTTCACTTAACAATCAATACGTGTTTAATGAAAATGAATCTCTTTTTCTATTTGGGTATCTGAATTTCTTGGTTTGGCCTTAAACCAATCCACTAAATCCATTACTGGTCATATCTGCCTGTGACAGCTTGCAAGAAAACAATAAATTACAGAGAATTAGAGTTACACGGAATTACCTAAATCACTTGATAAACTACACAGAAGCAAGCAACATGACTGAAAATGGTAAAAGGGCTCTTCAGCCTAGGAAATATGTTCTCAATTATATTTTCACTTCAAATTTGAATAAAGCTGGAACCTTCCAGCCATTGTCTAGACAGCGACCTAAATAGCAGTAAAGACAAAGTGACCCAAATAGACAGGACAGGAATCTCAGCACCTCTCTGGGTATCCTTCATCTGCTGATGGACAAGAAGGACAGATCAAACCCCTCTTCCTCTCTGGCAAGTAACACCTGCCAGAGAGCTTTACAGAAAAATCAGTATCTGTAGGTTTGTGACACCTTTCTCATCTCACTCACCTCAGAAGACAAAAATGGAATGGCTGTAAACAGCTAATCATGGATGTGCCATAAATTGGCACCAAAAGGTTGCACCAAGGTTCCCCACTGCAGAAATGAAGATGGGCACCTGCCACCCACACCCGGGGCATCCAAGCCTTAGCATGGAGATTCCCACTCTGAAAACGCCTTTGTCTGACCTAAATAATTCGTTTAGAAACCTGTCCCAAGGCTGAAAGACGCTGGAAAGAAACTAGGTAAGACTGATGGAGCAAAAAGCCAGGGGGTAAATCTCAGTCTTTTTAAGAAATCAATTCCAGAGGGCCATAGTCATCATTTTTCACTGCATCTTCTCCATTCAATCCAGCAGGCTCAGCTATGGTCACTGGCACAAACACCTCTGGATCCAGTCCTAACCTCTGGGAACCTCTCATTAACCAAAGAGGATTCTCTGACACGGTGTCATGTTCCCAGTTAAGCCATTTCTTTCAAGAATATAAAAACCAACATTTAGCTCCTAAGGAATTTTCATGGAAGTCATGACAATATTAAGTCAATTTGTTACTCTAATTAGATGGTTTGTCACCTGGGCAATATGTGCTTGCTTGAGTTTTGAAAGTAAAAATGGTGTTTGGTTGGAGGTTTTCTTTGGACAAGGCAGGTCTCTTTTTGATCTGTATAAATCACATATTTTTAATCTAGAAAATGTGCCAAGAAATAGGAGGAGTTTCAAGGTCTAGAGGACAAAAGAGATCAGCTGTAAATGAACTGAGTTCACTGATTTCAGATCAAAGAGAAACATCACATCCAGTAGGTGAACAGGCAGCAATTACCTGAACTGTACCACAGAACACTCTCCCACTTCAGCAAGGTGAATCACAGCTATGAGTGTAGGCAACACTTTGTGGGAAAGGGAGAATTAAATTTGTGTTTCCTGATCTACAGAACAATCCTTTTCCAAGTAATATACAAGCCAGCTCAAAGCCAACAGTGGGATCCACAGGAAAACAAAGCTTGAAGACTCTGTTCTAGTATAGTAAAATACATCACATGGAGCTGAAACTAAATAAACTTAGTCTAGAATTGAATTTTTTTCTTTTAAAAAGAGTTAGCATAATTACCAGAGGGAACAACTTACCAGAAAGGTGCTCAGAATTTATCATCACAGTAAATGTTTTACCTTAGCATGGGTTCCCCCTGCTCCAAAGAAAACGTGCTACTTTAGGGCCCACTGTCTGTATCTATACTGGAGCCTGGACTATCATATCACAATATTCCTTCCTCTGTGAACCAATAAAAGTAAGAACATAATGTGGCACTCACTTTTCTTTCCGGTTTCTGGATTTCAGGTAACACTGCACAGAATGGCTTAATAACTTCTAAAAATTTTACTGCTCCAGAAAAACAAACACACACACACACACAAAAGAAGACAGAAAAATATATTAATGAACATTTATGAATTTATAAAACTTCACAGAACTTTACTTAGCTTCCAAAACTGTCTGAAAACTAATAGCCTCTTCTTAAAACAGCTGAAAACAGGGCAAAAATGTGAAATAGAATTCTTGTTCTAACCAGATTCAGCCCATTTTTTTTTCCACAGCTGGAACAATTTTAGAGAAGTGGTGCTGTATGTATCACCAGAAGTGAACTGAATTGAATTCCATCTAAAAATAAATGACCTAGTATCAGTCTGTGCTAGTTAAACACAGAATGACACTGACATCAAAAGGTATCCATGCAGAGATTAAAATCTTGTGTTTACTGAAATATTTAGCTGAAAAAAAAATTCATTTGCTAAAGTATGTTTAGAAATTGTAATTTAAATGATGGGAACACTTATTGTGATTGGAACTTCAGGGGATTTTATTTTCGCTTTTAATACATCTCTCTTCACAGTTTCCTTTTTAAAAACACAAAAAAGCTCAACAGTTTGAGCTCTTTTTCAGGGAAAAAAAAATTAAATCCATCTAGAAAAAAAAAAATCAATGCACATGTGCTTGGTGGGGAATTTGCCCTCCAAAGCCTGAACATTATTTCCAGCCCTGACACACTGGGACAGACATAAAAAACCACCATCAGTTCCTTTTCAAAGAGAATGCATGTATTACACTGCAAGTAACATTTTGATTGTAATGCCACGTTTACATTTACACTCTGATGTGACGTACGTCTCCTCTATTTATCCCAAGCCCTCAGACAGCTCGTTGGAAGGTGCACCTCACTCTGCAGAGGGTGGCACAGCTCCGCTGTGAACAAGACATCAGAGCATCATGGAATGGGTCAGGTTGGAAGGGACCACAGTGGCTCATCTGCTCCAACCTCCCTGCTCAAGCAGGGCCATTCCAGAGCATATCGCACAGGGCTGTGTCCAGACAGTTCTGGAATATCTCCAGTGAGGGAGACTCTACACCCTCTCTGTACAATCTCTTCCAGTGCTCAGTCACTGCACAGGAAAGAAATTCTTCCTCATGTTCAGGTGGAACTTCCTGTGCTTCATTTTCTGTCCTCTGCCTCTTGTCCTATTGGGTGGCACCACGGAGAAAAGCCTGGTCCATCCCCTGACACCCTCCCTTTAGACACTTATACACACATATATATGTGTATATAGCGTATATATACTACATATGTATATATAATGTATAGAGTATATATATATAGAGAGAGAGAGTAGGGCTGGAGTGGAACAGGACACCCCACCACGAAGCAGTGCCCGGCCTCACGCTGTGCCCGGCAGCACCGACCCTGTGCGGGGAGCGGGTGCCCGGCACCCCCGGCCCTGCCTGCGGCGGCACTCGGGGCACGGNCGCGGCGAAGGACCGCGCTCCCGGAGTGCTCCGCGCGGCGCGAGGGGCGGGCACGGCCCCTCACCGCCACACCTCGGCCCTGCCCGAGCGCGGGAAACTCCCCGCCCCTCACTCACTCAGGGCTCAGGGGCTTTGACGTTTCTGTGATGTTGTTGGTACAGCAGTACCAGGTGAAAAGCACACGTTGAGCGGTTTGGCACCGAAGTGTTTTATTAACAGCCCAACCCACCCGTACTGACAGATGGATGTGATCATTTCGCAGGGCGAAAGGACATTGGGCCATTGGAGCATGTCCAAAGAAGGGCAGCAGAGCTGGGAAAGGGTCTGAAGGACAGGTCCCGTGAGGAGCAGCTGAGGGAGCTGGGATTGTTCATCCTGGAGAAAAGGAGGCTCGGGGTGACCTTATCACTCTCTACAACTCCCTGACAGGAGGGTGTAGCCAGGTGGGGGTCAGGCTGTGCTCCCTGGCAACCAGTGACAGGATGAGAGGACACGGCCTCCAGCTGCACCAGGGGGAGATTTAGGTTGGACAGTGGGAGGATCTTCACAGAAAGGGTGATTAGACATGGGAATGGGCTGGCCAGGGAGGTGGTGGAGTGACTGTCCCTGAGGGTATTTAAGGAAAGCCTGGACATGGCACTCAGTGCCATCCTCTGGTTGACAAGGTGGTNGGGCTGGAGTGGAACAGGACACCCCACCACGAAGCAGTGCCCGGCCTCACGCTGTGCCCGGCAGCACCGACCCTGTGCGGGGAGCGGGTGCCCGGCACCCCCGGCCCTGCCTGCGGCGGCACTCGGGGCACGGCGCCCCCTCACCGGCCACGGGCCGCCGGCCACGTCCTTCCCGCGCTGCCCGGGGCTGCTGTCCCCCACCCCAGGTCCCGGCCCGCTCCCTCCCGGCTCTGTCCGCACTCACTGCCCATGGCGGTGGCGGCCCGGCCGCGGTCCCAGCGCTGTCACCGCCGCTATCGCCGCCGTCACGTGACGCGCGCTGCGGACGGGCCGTCCCTCCCCGCCCGGGGGGACACGGCGGCACCGCCCTCACGGAGCGCCCCCCGCGCCCTTCCCCAGGCGAGGGGAGCCGGATCGGCGGGATGGGCGGGCAGCGGTGGCCGCCGCAGCGGGATCAGGCCGAGGGCGGGCAGCCGCCGCGGCGAAGGACCGCGCTCCCGGAGTGCTCCGCGCGGCGCGAGGGGCGGGCACGGCCCCTCACCGCCACACCTCGGCCCTGCCCGAGCGCGGGAAACTCCCCGCCCCTCACTCACTCAGGGCTCAGGGGCTTTGACGTTTCTGTGATGTTGTTGGTACAGCAGTACCAGGTGAAAAGCACACGTTGAGCGGTTTGGCACCGAAGTGTTTTATTAACAGCCCAACCCACCCGTACTGACAGATGGATGTGATCATTTCGCAGGGCGAAAGGACATTGGGCCATTGGAGCATGTCCAAAGAAGGGCAGCAGAGCTGGGAAAGGGTCTGAAGGACAGGTCCCGTGAGGAGCAGCTGAGGGAGCTGGGATTGTTCATCCTGGAGAAAAGGAGGCTCGGGGTGACCTTATCACTCTCTACAACTCCCTGACAGGAGGGTGTAGCCAGGTGGGGGTCAGGCTGTGCTCCCTGGCAACCAGTGACAGGATGAGAGGACACGGCCTCCAGCTGCACCAGGGGGAGATTTAGGTTGGACAGTGGGAGGATCTTCACAGAAAGGGTGATTAGACATGGGAATGGGCTGGCCAGGGAGGTGGTGGAGTGACTGTCCCTGAGGGTATTTAAGGAAAGCCTGGACATGGCACTCAGTGCCATCCTCTGGTTGACAAGGTGGTGATCAGTCATAGGTTGGACTCAACGGTTTTGGAGGTCTTTTCCAACCTAATTGATTGTATGATTCTGTGATTCTGTGAAGTGAACATGACAACCTATTCCAATATCATCCCACAATCACCAAAACAGGTATCGCACCTACAGAGCTCTCAGTTGCAACAGCCAGTGGTCTATAAAATTAGGATCATCAGAATTTACTGCAAGATTTAGATATGACAAGTAAAAATAATATTTATTCTTTCTGAATAACTGATCCGATTCACAAGCTTGAATTCTTCCTGTATTAGCCTAAGTTACCAAGAGAGAACACAAAATGTGTGAAGCATTAGGCTCCTCCAAAACTTTGAATCTATATTGTGGATTGCACTCTGCATTCCCTAAGAAGTCCTCTTAACCAAGACCTTGCTACAATACCTAAACAACTTTGTTCAATAGCTTCCCTTATCTGAAATCACTTAGAAAAGTTTCTTCTTCCAGTTTTATATAGTCATAATTTAACAAATACTAATGAGCAACTCCATAGCAATTACTTTCACCTAGATAGAGTTCTTGTGCAGTCTGACAAATGCCCATAATTAATGGACCTGGCAGTTTACTTGTAGATTATAATCTCCAAATAATAGCTGGGTTAGTAGCTAAGCTTCAGGAAGTTTGTTGTAATCATCCTTTGTTCAGATTTTTAGCCATACTTAGAAGTTCATTAAAATACATGTTTTGTTAGCAAACCCTCCTGTTTCTAAGTCACTGGCCACTGTTTTGGTGATTGATAGAAGGTCCAGGAAGTTTCTTCAGTCCATACTGACACAGATGCACCGCTGCAGGTGTGCTGAACAAATGCTTCTATGTCACCTTCTTCACTGACAGAAGCAAAAAAATAAAAACGCAGTATTGTTTCCTTTGCTTATTCAAAATACTACTGTGTTCAGAACTTTTCATCTTCAAAGTTCAGACTGCATTTTAAAAATCTAAACTAACATCACTGTTACTAAAATACTTGTTGTAATATACTTGTTTTCCTGGTGTGTTTTCTTTCTGTCACTGAGAGTTTCTGCTGCCTTTAATGAACTGCTCAACCTAACAGCTCCTTCCTTCAGTGTCTTTACTTTTTTTCCTTCTAGTCTTGCACTTCTTTCTGAAAATCCTGACACACCACAATACACAAATGCTGTAACTCTCTCTCTCTTTCTAGTTAGCTCCTTGCTATTGAACAGCACATAAAGGTTCACTTCTCCTTATGTTAATGACCCAATGAATTTCCTGTCCAAGGACTGGGACCTGCTCTGTTACCCATTCACCCAGCTTGTGTAGCATCTCAGGCACATGGTGTGACTCTTGGGGTGTCCTGTGCAGGGCCAGGAGCTGGATTCGATCCTAGTGGGTCCCTTCCAACTCAGGATATTCTATGGTTCTATGATTCTAATTTCTGCTTCTCTTTTCCCCAAAGCAAAAGCAATCCAGCATTTTGCAGGGATGTCCCAGCCTGCATGCAGAGAAGAGCAAGGCACACAGATGGAAAACAGCCTTGTGTGCATTCAGAATTGCTGGGAGAAACAGTGTTAGCCCCTAAGTCAGCCTTGCCTTGCTTTGCCTTGCTCTTGGGAGCTGTTATCCATCACGCAAGAGCAGTGTTCTGCAGGCAGTCTGCATCAGCTCACTGAGGAAAGCTGTGCTCAAGCTCTCCCTTCCTACCCCGGGATCCCTGGGGAGTTCCACAGCACACCAGTGCTGGGCTGGGGGCATTGAGCTGAGCAGCTCTACAGAAATAGCTTTGTCTCCCAGCAGGAGGATCAAACAGGGTTGGAACACTTGAGCATCCTTTACTTGGTTGGTTAACCAGAACTGCACAGCCTGTGGGGGAATGGTGTGTAACAAGGTCAGGTTTGGGCCACGTGAAACTCAAAACACGGGGTCTGTTCTTCCCTTATGTGCACCGTCATAGTGAAAAAACTGTGGGTTTATGTAATCATCAGTGCGCAGTCAAGGCTGGTGATTGCACTCTACAACTTCCTTGGCTACAGCTGCAGCCAAAGCAACATTACTCTTCAGCCTCCTTTTTCTAGTTATCAGCAGAAATTTAAAGCAGAATATGCCTTGATTAGATAAAGCTGTTCAGGATGTGCAGGAGGTTGTGCAGTTTGCTACAGCAAAGTGGGAGAAACATGATTTCATGTTGCTGTGATGGATGTGCTAAAGCAGTGATGTGAAACATCACAGAACAGAGGTGACAAAGGTAACTTCTGGGTCATATGGAGTTAATGAATGAATGAATATGTGAATTAACGAGGATCAAATACTAAAGCAGGCTTCGGAGATGATTTTGGGAGCTGTCTCCCCAAGTGAATGCACACCCTGCCTCTGATCTGCCCTTTCTCACCTACCATGACTTTCCATCTGCAAGTGCTGGATCTGGTTAAACCCCACTTGTTTCTTGTCAGAGATGTCTCTGGCTCTCACTGAGTTTGGATTACTTAAGCATTGCTTGCCCAGGTAACTGAGAAGAGCAAGGAGGTGCCAACTTTACCCTGAAACCAGGAAAGGTGAAATGGAGGAATCCTGTGGTGGCAGGAATGCTGCTATGGCACAGTCAACACTGGGGTCAGCCTGGGATGCCTGTCTTCCATTTGGCTTCATTATTCTCCCACTTAACCTACATGTTTTGGTCCTTCATCCTTTGTTTCCCAATACAGACTGATTTCCTTCCTTTCTCCAGATGACAGCTGTGCTGAAACCATCCCTTGAGATTTCTCACCCTTTGGGTGAGAAAAACAGTGGTGCCTGAAGCCTTCAGAAGCCATCCTGCAAGGTCTCCCCAACAGGAATCCTGTTTTAACAACTCATGCACTGAGAAGAGCACCAACAGCCACAACAGATTGCATTCCTGGCCCTCAAGGAAAGAAAAAAGAGAGAATCCACAACATTCTGCTATAGAAATGGCTCATTCCCAGGCATGGGGAAGCATTTATTTGATCAAGCAGCGCTAACACTTCTGTGGAAACAGAAGAAACAGAACCTGTTTCCACACACGCACCATCCCAGGAAACTGTCAAGTGCAAATAAGCAGCATGATATAAGGTATTCCACAGTCACCTCACCAATCTGTCCCCTGGTCTGGATTTTTAACTTTATAAAGACATTTTGTAGAAAATTGTATAAGAGAACAAGAAGTATCAGGAGTAACAGGCACTTCTCATTGTTAGGTATTCCCCAACATGAAAAAATTGCTTCATCATTACCAAACTTATTCCTCCTTTTTTTTTTCCATTTTGGAGAACTAAGAGTCTTAAGGATCTGGCTTTTGTTCTTCACAGGAGGAGGCACTAAACATGACTGACATCAGGAGAAATCCATCCATTGAAAACTTAGATAAATGTGTGGGTCAGAACATCTTCCTGCTGCTGGTTGTGGAGGGTTCCAATGCCGACTGCTGGGGCTGGTAGAGGAGGTCTGCTCACAAGACGGAGCTGAAATTTGAGTTGTGGGGAAATGATTAATGAAGGACAGAATCACATCTCAAGGTCCTGATGTCACGGTGATATCTGCTGTCAGATACTGGGCAGTCCCAGCTGAAAGTAATGCAGGAAGTTATCCCCCATCTCCCAAAGACCATGGCTCCAAGGACATTATACTGCATGATCTGCCAGAGCAAATGGCACCTATGCATTCTCCTCCTCCTCCCCTACCTGGGATCTTTCATTACCCTGTCTACTTTGACCGAACAACAAGTGTTGGGGGTTAAGGTTCTTTCCTTTTGTTTCTTTTATGTAGAAAATTGCGTCCCATAAGTTGCTAAGAAACAGTAATGGCCGGGTACTTAAGGAAAACAAAAGCGGCCAACCTCACGGGAGGAGGGCATCTGGTTGCGCTGCTCTTATCTGGTAGTTCCTCTCAGAGGGGGGACAGCGCGAGAATTGGTCTGGTACGGGGCTGGGGCAGCTGGGAGCTCGGGCTCTCTTGCTCTGCTTCAGAGGAGGATGGTCGAAGCTGCTTCTTCTGCCGTGGCGTGAGCCTCTGCTTGTGAGAGCAGCCACTGAACTTGGAACCTTATTAACACCTACCTCACTAAAGGAGGGACCTATCACCATCTGCTCAGGTGCCCAGGATCCTGAGCTGCTCTTTCCCTGCCCTGCTTGTAGCCGGGCTGCCGCTGCCCTGCTCCCGCCGCTTCTTCGGCACTGCTCCTAGTTTCCGCTCCAGCTTGCCGAGAGTCCTGCGGGGGCACCGGGATCGGCTGCCCCAGGGGGGTTGTGAAGCAGGCCTCTCGTCCATTGCTTCCCGTCTGGGTCCAGCCGCCGCTACCACGTGCTCCCCGAGCTCGCGCCACAGCGCCCCCTGCAGCCGCGGGGGAATCAGCGCACCTGCCCTGCCCGCCGGGAGCCAGCAGCGCCCCTGCCGGCTGTGACCGTCACTGCAGAACGGAAAGTTCCGTAATGATGGTCACAAGCGGACAGTGCCTGCGGCCGAGAAGGCTCTTGCTGGGTTTCTGGTTCTGTTTGTTGTTAATGCCATAGTTGTTGTTGTTTGTTTGCTTTATTATACATACTAGTAAAGAACTGTTATTCCTATTCTCTTATCTTTGCCTGAGAGCCCCCCTGATGTCAAAAATTATAGTAATTCGGAGGGAAAGGGTTTACATTTTCCATTCCAAGGGAGGCTCCTGCCTGCCTTAGCAGACACCTGTCTTTAAAACCAAGACACCATGCAAAATAAAGCTTCAGTCCTGCTCTTCACCAGTGGTGCTATAAAGAGCAGAAGTAGCTGAAATTAGAACACATATTTGGTTTAGCCATCAGGATTAGGTTTTTGTTGTGAGCACCATGGAATTTTGCATTCAAGGAGAACTTCAAACTTCATTTTAAAGACTAAAACACCCTGGGGACATCTTACCTTAAGACCCAGCTGCTTTTCAAACCGTGGAGACACAAAGGACCACGGACCCATGTTCTGTGGTTCTTCCTGACTCCAGATGAAGACTAAAGGAAGGATAAGGGTACATAACAAACATACATATTTATCTTTCCATCAGAGAAAGAAAAACAGTTTTTTATTTTTGTAGCACCTCTAGTTTTTTTGTCTTGGCACTACGTTTGAAATGAAGGCATGCCAGATTCAATTCCCTTGCAGGTCACAACTGAATTCATACCCAAAGTATGTCTACCGTTAGGGTATGCTGTGTGTATATTCTGCTTTTCTACTGCCGTTTTTAAAAGCTACTCAAAGGACTGGACTGCAAAGACCAATGCAAAAAATATCTCAAATGGTTTGCTCTAATTTTCAGTGCTGCTTCTTGAAAGCTAACAATAGCAGAGAAAAGAGTTCTTTTAGCACAAGTGATAAACATTTCTGAAACATCCCACTCTAGAAACACTTGGATGTATGAGGGGGAGAACAAAGAGGAAAAAGCCACTACAGCTCTTCATCTTAAAAGGCAGGCAACCAATTTAGTTCAGTACTTCAAAGAGACTAGAAACACAAAGGTAGAAGCCTGGCTGACCTTTTGCATGGCTGTATTTGCTCAACTCTTGCTGTAGAGCTTCCAGGGGGAAAGGACAGAGCTCTTCAAGCCTCAGAATAGCTGTGCTGTGCTGCTTCTCTCCCAGTGTTTCTCTTTGCTTCACCAGAGCATAGTAATGCTTTCCAGAACACAGTACCACTTGGGTGACACTAAAAAAAAAAAAGAATGTTTCCAAGTTTAGTGTTTTACAGAAACTTGATGCAGAACGGCTTCACACTTCCAACCAAAACAACCAGTCAAACTTCAAAGACAACTTTTTAAAGCTAAATTGCTTCCCTAGACCATCTTTGCTCTTCTTTGTCTTCTCTTCCCTCCCACTCCCTCCAACAGCTGGCAAACTAACCTTTGGGCACAGTATGCCAGAGGTCCTGTTTCTTCAGTAATTCTGGGAAAGTTACCTTACAATGGGATTGATCTCTCTTAGCTTTGACTGTTAAAAATTAAAACACCCAGTCAAAGCGAGTCATCTCTGCACTCTCTGTAGAAAATAAACCAGAGGGAGGCAAGTCCCTCCAGAGGACAATTCTGTGCCATGCCAAAGCAGGACTGCCTGCTGAAGAGACACTACACCCTCCTGCAGTCACAGAGGTCTTGGCTGCCTAATGTTATGGGAAAAAGCAACGAGATAAACGACACCCTTGTGCCTCACTATCCCACTTAAAAAACCCAAATGCTAAGGTACTTCCAGCCTTTTGATTGGGGGTCAGGAAGCAAAGAGGAAGGAGGCTCAGACTTGGGTATTACTGGGGCAAGGAATAGATAAGGGAAAAAAAAAAAAGGCTGAATTGGTCATTGTGAACAGGATTCGCTGTAATATCTGAAGGGAGAGAGATGTACACACACGTTAGTATTGCCCCACCTCATCAGCTCAGGCATTCCAGCCCCAGAACAAAAAATCTGGGTTCAGTTTTGGGCCACTCATGACAAGAAAGACATTGGGGTGCTGGAGCCTGTCCAGAGAAGGGAACAGAGTTGGGTAAGGGTCTAGAGCACAAGTCCTGTGAGAAGCAGCTAAGGGAGCTGGGCGGGCTCAGCCTGGGGAAAAGGAGGCTCAGGAGGTGCCTTTTCACTCTCTACAACTCCCTGACAGGTTATAGCCAGGTGAGAGTTCATCTCTTCTCTCGGGTAACACACAGGAAAGGGGAAACAGCCTCAAGTTGCATCAGGGGAGGTTTAGATTAGATGTTAGGAAAAATTTCTTCACTGAAATGGTCAAGCACTTGAACAGGCCTCCCAGGGCAGTGGTGGAGTCACCTTCCTGGAGGTATTTAGATGTGACACTTGGGACATGGTTTAGTGGTGGACTTGGCACAGCTGGGCTAAGATTGGACTTGATGATCTTAAAGGTCTTTTCCAACCTAAACAAATTTATGATTCTATGATTCATGTCACAGCTGCTCCCAGTGACTATCAGCTAATGGACATGGTGCAGAATAGGACCCAGCAGGTTGGTAACTACAGTCACAAACTCCTTGGGAGGCCAAGGGCTGACAGCCTGAACACGTCACTGTTTTGCAGACAGATGTGGTAACTACAATTACCAGAAGAAAAGGAGAGGAAGTAAAACTAACCACAGTCACCCACCATAAAACATTTTCCCCTCAAAGTCACCTCTTTCATATCACCTCAAATTTGAGCTGTTGGGTAGGAGAAAGGGACAGGACATCTCTTTTGAGCTTCTCCTCTTAAGAAAGCAGAGCTACCTTTTAGGATTTACTGAGGTGTCACCAATGACAGGCTTGAATGTTGTTCCTGGGGCCATTTCTTCAAAACTTGATACAGCAGCCTACATGGGGGAAGAGTTGGAAGTTACCAAATCTTGCTGCTTTTCCCTCAGGCCAGAGTGAGAAAGAATACTGAGACAGGGTTTTGGTAAGTACAAAATACACAGTCTTCCCTGTCCCTCATATTCCCATTCCTAGTGAAAAGTGGGATGATAAGCTTCCCAAGAACACTGTCAGATCAGGAATGAACCCTACTAGCTCACCTCCACCCAGCTTTAATCCTCAACCTATTGGGTCCCAAACAGGCAAAATTTGACCGATTTGACCCCAAAATAGTGATCAGAGAACACAGAGGAAGTAGAAAGAGGGGAAGAGAACACAAAAGAGGATAAAGAGAAGGAAAAAAACCCAAACAAAACAAAAAAAGAAAGAGGAAGGACATTTTTCAACTTACTGGGAGCCTGAGTAACACTTTGGGAGAAGCAACAATGAGAGGTTTCCTGAAGTTTCGGACCATTTGCCGCCGGAGTAAATGGAAATACTGTGCTGGGGTGGTGGGATGCACAACTGACATATTGACCTGGTCACCATCAACTCCCTCTTCTGAGCTGTCACACATCTGTCCAGGGGGAACACAGCAGTACCTTGTCAAAAGCAGGCAGTGAGACCAATATGCAAGAAAGAATCCAGGCACACGAGGCACACTGGCCTGTACAGGAACAGATTAGCAAGTATCCAAACTCGGACACTGATTTCAAGAGAAGAACAACTTCAGAGAAGAAATGGGTTTAGCATTTAACTGGTAAGATTATATCTGAACTGTCTCCTTCGAGCTCATTGCAACAAGGGCACCATTTTGTATTTTTGCAGCACAGCTCCCAGAGCACTGACTGCCAGTGCTGTGCTGGGGATATGTGACCCGGAGAGGTGTGGTGGGTACCTGTAAGAACCGTTCCATCCGGCAGGACGAGTGCTCAGGGCCTGCACCATCATAGCCATGGGGAAGAAGAATTACTATCCCACTCTGCAGAAGCCATTTGGCCTCACCTAGAAACACAGAATGAGGAGGAAGGAAAGGATGATTGCCACAGAACATTCAGCCACAGAACACATTACTTTGCACAAACTGCTCAGGAAAAAAGAAGAGCTAATTTCCACATCATTAAATAGAAGCCTGAAACATGCTGGTGGCATTTTGCCCTGAGGTTCACTACAGTGAAACAACACACATAAGGTGAACTGAAGTTTCTGAAATCATCATGTAGCTCTGGGCTCCCAGAAGACTTAAGCCTCCATGTGGAGTACAAGACACAGTGAAATTTTAAAACTTCATCCCTGCAGGTGTGATCCCAGCAGCATGCTGTGAGCCAGTCCTGGCTAACACAGCAGTGCTCATTCCCCTGAGCTCTGCCAAACCTCCTTCACAATATAAGAGATTACAGTCAAATCCAGAAAGTAATTCATCCCAGCTTCAAATACATGTGGATGGGATAAGAGGGCCTCTGAATTTCCATCTATGACTACAGAGGTTTTATATCTGAGCGCTCAGAAAGCATCATAGAGTCAAACTTAGTCATAAGGTGGTGTTGTGGGGTTTTTTGTTTGTTCGTTTGTTTTAAATAATCACTATTTTCCTTCTCTATTGCTTCAGGAATTTTTCAGATGCTTCACGAAGGAAAGGTACAACCTATAAAGCTATCAACCATATATACACACCGTAAAATAAATGTAGGGGAAGAAAGGCCATTAGTATAACTAATTGTCCTTTTGTAATGACTGTACTCTGCCAAGGAGTCTTTCATTTTAGATGTACTGTCTTCAGAGAAAAGCTGCACAGAAGTCAGGACCTCACAGGCAAGCTCATAGGACTCCTTGAGAAAACAGAATTCTTCGCACAACATGTTGCCCTTTTACTTGAAAGAGGAAGGATTTTCTAAAAATGTGCATAATACAAATGATTGATTCTTAAATATATTAGTTCCTTGTACACTCACCTCCAGAGATGAAAGTGTCAAATATTATCTGAGCTCCATTAAAGAAGTCTCCAAATTGAGCTTCCCAAATAGGCAGTAACTTAGGGCTCTCAATACTCATTCCATATTCAAAACCAAGCACAGCTTCTTCAGACAAAGGACTGTTACTCACCTAACAAAAGAAAATTGTTGGGAGGGGTGGGTGAGGAAGAAGACAACCAAGCGTTAAGAAGTGTTAGAACCAGGCAATCAGTGCTGAGCATGCTGAGGACACACACTCCTAAAGGCAATTGATAGGCACTGATTTTTTGCTTTTGAATGAAGGCACTGAGGGGAAAAGAATAATACCTGATCTTTCAAGAAAAAGCAAATCCCCTTGTTAAAGTTGTAATTTGTAACAACAAAGCACAGAAATGCCCTGACAGTTTTTATGTCCCTGTATCTGGGGTTTGCCAGAACATATAAGCTGCCTACATATGTCTTGGCAGCTTTAAAAAATGCATTGTTTCAGCACAATTTGAAGAAGGTGGTCTTGTGGGCCACAGAACCTACCTCTAGGAAACCCTTCTGGTCTGGGGACATGTGATTCAGAGGAATGTAGGTATCATCTGTCTCTTGGCAAACCAACATCGCGTGTCGTTGGCTAAAGGTTCCTCTACCAACATCTTGTCCACTTAGTCTGATATTAAACCCTTGCCAAGCAACAAACACAACACCAAATCAGCAAGTCATGTATAAAGAAAATATGCAGGAAATAATTCTATCTCTTCTTGGATTTCCCCTCATCAGCAGCATCAAATCTGAGATGCAATTCTTAATCAGCAACAGCTCCAACTTGCAAGCACACAGATGCTCTGACATTATTTTGGGTAAAATGGTTCAATTTACTGAAGCAAACTGCAAAAAAATGTGCATTCTGTATCATATGTAAATGGAGATTTGAATTCAGGCTAGAGAGGAGGGAGAAGAAATAGCATAAAGCATGCAAAGTACTTGGGAGCCCCACTGATGTCAGCTGCACCGCTCATGTGCTCAGCTCTATGCACAAATGTTTTTGGGGAGTGGGAGAGAGCTACAGTTCTTTGAAGATATTTAAGACTCAATCTACAAATATTAGTGACATACAGGATTTATATTTACCTTCTCTTAGACCATGCAAATTGTCAAATTTATACATCATAGCAATCTTTTTACTTAGAAACACCTAAGAAATCTAATGTTATCCTTTATTGACATGAAAGCAAAAATATTTTACTGTCTGCTGTCTAGTTGCCTCTTACCTTGGCTCAGCAGAGAACCAAATGCTAAAGTTTCAGCTGTTGCCCAGTCCAGCTTTTTTCCTTCCTCCATTTTTTGAACTCTTGACTAAACAAGTAAAGAACAAAAAAAAAAAAATACTATTTTGTCTTTTTCCATCTGTAGCTCTCTTGGTGGCACAGACTAATATTAGAAGCTAGGAAAAAACCAACACACTATGGAGAGAAATGCTATATTCCTGCAGCCATTTTAGGCTGGATTAGAATACGGAGTTTTATTTCAGCACATCCTGAAGAAGGTTGCTTGAAGACCACAGAACCGATGATCCATGTGTTCACCTCCCAGTCAACAAACTGTGGACTGACAAATTAATCTTAGCCTGAAAATATAAAAAGTCTTAGCACAGAGTGTAGTCTTGACAGACTTCTGGTTTGTCTGGTTAGCAGTGATGAAAGATAGGTGGTGTAAGTATTTCAGTCTCCAGAACTCTTCCCTGTTCTGGGCTGCAGAACTGCAGACAAATGATCACACTGAGCTGTAGAGTTCTTGCCTCAGGCTGGGAAGACAAAAACATCAGTCTTTTGAAATACTCAACTCACAGCCTCTCTCTGGCTGCCAAGCAGACACCTGCACACAGCTGTCATCCATCAAAGGGAAACATTCACAAACCCCAAACCGATCCAAACCAAACACCAGCTTAGGAGCTATGAAACCCTGACTGTCAAACTTGGCCACATGTTGTCTTATGTTTATATATATAAGTCATAAAACACTCACTACTGGCTTTAGAAACTGTGTACACTGTTGCCAGGTTCCTGAGTCATTCCTTCACAAAGTACTCATTCTAATTACCAACTATATAAATGTTAGTAAGTTATCATAATAGTTTCTTTCTATTTGTAAGAATAATAAACTGTATTTTCTATAAGCTTTTTTCTTCATTGCAATAAAATATTGTTGAAATAACAAACTAAACTATATGGTCAGACCTGAGGGAAGAAGTCTTTCTTCAAAACTGGAGAAAAAAATGGCATCATCTCAGCCTTGAAACAAAGTGGGCTGTTTTTCCTTGAGAATACCATGCTATTCTCTAACTGGCAACCCTGCTGTGTTTAGACTTTTCCCTGTAACAGGAAGCCACGGGATCAGAAGTATCATGATGCTCTACTCACCTGTGCATAGGTCTTCAGGAGATGGCTGTGCATCTGGAGCTCTTCGGGCACCTCCACAGACTTGACTCCAATGAACTGCAGGAGTGGCACAGGCATCCCTGTGTCCCAGGTGGTGATTTTGGCGGAAGGCTCCACGAAGCCTTTCCAGTGAGCCTGCAGGTTGGTAGGAGGGGGGCTGTACAAAGTCATGTTGGCAAGGTGATCGTTCAGCTTAGAATAGTACGTGGTCTTTATCTCAGACACTTCAGCCTCAGTCATGAGCCCAGCAGCCGTGAGATGTTCTGCGTATGTGTCTGGGATACTCTTACGGGATCTGCCAGGGAGGGAATCAAACCCCATAGACATTAAGCCTAAAAACAATGTCACAGGAGAACAAGGAAATACCATCTTACTACAGGCAGGTACCATATAAACAGTGTCCTGGTGCATTATACTCATTTGCATGAAGTTCACTTTCCTGGCATTTTCAGAAAGAGAACAGTTCTCTTAGATATATGTTTTGCAGTCCTTTATTAAAAAATAAAATAGAACGTGCCTACACTGGGCAGTTACAGGTAAAAATAAGTCAAAACCCCCTCTGTGCTACCATGCATATTTTCTTCAGAGAAGTTCACAGTAGGATTTCTGCTTTAGAGAAAATCAAGGCAACCATTCCATAAATGCTTCACCTAAAATACCAGAATTTACTGGCAAGCGAATTTTTGTGTTTTTCTTCAGGGATAAGGATGGAATCTGAATACATTTAAATGCTTGTAAAGATCAGTCCCCACTGGAAGCAGCGGGACCAGGCAAAGACAAGACAAACATCACGCTGGCTTCCTGCCCATTCTCCCACATCATCCATGCTTCCCCTTGGCACACAGAAGGCAATTTTGCCCTCTGATTACCAGTGGTCACGAATTTGAAATCTAAGAGCTATATCCAAGATTGTTCTCCAAAAAGCACCAAGCCACACATTCAAGAGCCAACAGTAATGATTACCTTCATTAACATCTTATTATCAGACTCACACCGTAGTCAAGGGCTGCTGACAGTGTAGCTGCACTTACATAAAGGCCTGTGGTTATGTCAAAGGATCTCACACAGAGACTTCTGTTGCAGCAGCAAGACTGAGGTGGTGCAGACATATTTTGATGGTGCAACCCTTACCTGATGATTTTGTACATGCTGGGGTTGGTGAAGAAGGGCTCATCAAGCTCATTGTGGCCCCACTGCCTGTAGCACAGCAAGTCCACGATGACATCCCTGCGGAACTGGCGCTGGTACTCCACAGCCAGTCGTGTGGCACGGACAACTTCCTCAGGGTCATCCCCGTTCACATGGATAACTGCACATCCAACGATTTTCCCTGCCCAGGGATTCAAAACACAACAGCAATCACACCCAACCCCTTCCAAAGAAAGCAGAGACACACCTGCTCTGCTGAAACTACAGACAACCCATGTGAAGTAAAAATAATAAAAACAAATAAATAAAAAAAAATGCTCTTTGTGATGAGAGCTGGGGTAAGGAGAAGAGTCTTGCCTGAAAGTGCAATTAGCCCAACCTGTTGTATTTGTCAGTTTGAGCACAACTTCTTTACAAGCACTTTGTTCCCAGAGGACTTTTTATACACAGCTTCCTGCATCATATTAATCTGGTAGTGTACAGGGAATGGGAAAGAACTACTTGATTGCTTCTCTTTCAAACAAAAATTGAGTTTTATTTCCTTCTTATCCTAAGCTATCACTACTATGAATTCATACAGGCCAAAAGCAACTTCCTCCCTTATTAGTAGGGAATATCATTCTGTCCACTGCTCCTCCAGGCAGAGAAATTTCTTCATTAAAGAGAACACTGCAAAATTTCAATATCTTAACACCCTGTCCTGTATGACAATTTGGCTGCAAGCAACAGTGCTCCTTTTGTACTTTATCTGTCCAAATTCAGGAAACTAAGATACTTCAGCTGTTCCTGGCTCGTGTTGGGTTTCCCTCCCTAGCAAAATACTAAAGCTCATCTACATAACAGCCCCTCCTCACTGACAGGTAAGAAGAAAGGAAAACTAAGGATGGAGGCAAAAAACCAAACCTAAACAAAAACAATCCATAACACAAAACCAGCCCAGGGAAAACAGTAGTAACATATGCTATCTACCTTATCAGATTTAACGAATCTACTTGTTTGGTTTGATGAAACCATAAGACAAACACTTGAGGTTAGGTCAAAAGCATACAAAAGTATATGTTTACTTATAGGAGACATATACAAGATAACTAACTACTATGGCTCCGATCTTACTGATAATACATCTGTTTATCACTAAGAAAGGTCAGTCCAAAACAAAGCTTCTAGTCCAGGCAAGGTCTTGAGCTTCATCTTTAAATTGAAAGCTCAACAGGCTCACATGACAACAAACAGAACAGCAAAAATGGAGGAGTAACTGACATATAAATCTTGCTCAGAAAACACACTGGGATGATTTTTATGAAATTTAACAACATATATTTAAAATAAATCTGTTATATACTCCATTGCAATACCTTTTTAAAAGCTGTCAATAATATGACAGAAACTAAATGAGTTATAAAGACTTCACAGCAATCTTGCAATTACTTTATCACATCCTGTAAAAATGTGACAAGATTTTCCCTTGATATTTAGTCTTTGCCATAAAGCAGATAGGGGAGGGCATATTTTTAGCATTTGAATTGTTGCTAGTAGGAGGGAATAATCGATAATAATTTTAATTTCTACTCTACCATGAAAATGGAGTTATATTAATCTGACAGGCAGTTGCTATAAAAAGTCCATTGCACAGCTTACGCTGGAGTTAAAAATCTTTTCTGACACAACAGGCAATCTTCCTTGTGATTCAACCCTACATACCAATGTCACTGCAGTACAGAGACGACCTTCCTCGCTCTGGAGGAGTGGTATAGCCCAGCTGGTTATTAACAATCAAATGGATGCTCCCACCAACTCTGAAATGTGGTAGATTAGAGAGGGTCAGTGTTTCAGGAACAATCCCTTGCCCAGAGAAAGCAGCATCGCCATGAACCTACATCAGGGAAGAAGATGGAAGAGTCTCATTAGGAAACACCGGAGGAACAGCAAAATCAAAATCATAACTCATTAAGTAAGACCTTCTAAATTGAGTACGTGGAACAGATACAGTTCCAGCTGGACCCACTTCTTAATCCCTCTCAGAATACTGTTTCCATGACTTGAGAGTTTATGTAGTCTTATCACTAACGCAAGGTCATAGCAGCCAACATATGTACATGAATGCCTGATGTAATCCCTACCTGGAACTGACCTCTAATCTCTTAAAACTGACCCACCAGTGTCCAGGTGACTGCAAGTTTCCTGGCTAAAGCTGCAGCAGTCAGAGGCAAGCCACTGAGCCCTGAACAAAGGGAGCCACTCACCACAGCATTCACTCCACATCTGCTGAAGCTGAATGCTGGTGAAGTGCAACTTATGCCCATTTCCACCTTACCAAACAGACAAGAACAGAAAAACAAGTGGAAAATGAACCGAATGGAAGCACTCAAAAACAAAGAAAAACTTTCAGAAGGAAATAAAACCTAAGTCCTTAGTTACATTTCAAAATAGCAATAGCAAATAAATGTTGCAAATAAAAAAATAGTTTGGAAGGGGAAGAGAGAATACTGTGATAGCCAACCCAGGTTTCCAAAAAAGGCTAGAGATACTGGAGTGAATATCATCTAGCATTTCAATGTGTTGCAACTGGAGACAGTTCTCCATTGATGAATATGACCACAGCTTTCTCAGACTCAATCATTTGCAGATCAAAGTCATGATGCAGATTGATGGATGTACTTTCTTATTGAAACCAGATGACAGTTCTACTTTCTAGCTATGGAATAGTGGTTTCAAGCCTTAAGAGACTTCTGCAAGTACACCAAGATAACAGTGGTGCAATCAACCAGTGAAACAGCAGCACTGGGTTTTATACCATTCTAATACAGATTTTTAAGAGATATCACAGCAAAACAAAGGTAACTACTGCAAGAGAGACAAGCCAGCGTCCCCATTCTATCCCTTACCATGCTACACTTGTTCCTGAAGTGCTGGGTTTTCACTTTTCCCTCCTGGTTTCTTCTGCTGCCTAAGAAGGCTACATATCCCGGTGACAGGATTTGAATGAAGACCCTAAAACATCTGAGAAAACTTTATGGCCTTTAGCACATCCCAAAGCATTAAAGCCTAAAGACAGTGTGACTATCCAACTACACAAGACTGTTCATATGCATCTCAAACCCCAGAGGATTCAATTCCTGTGGTGCAGGTAGGATTTTACTCATTCTACCAAAACGATGGAGACAGTTTTTCTAGGGCACGTTTTTCTATTGGACTGCATTAGCAAAAATCTAAAAGCAAGGTCATCATCAAGTTTAATTCACCAAACAGTGACCCTGAAAGTGGAATTTATTTCTGGGAAATCTTATTCCCAGATCTCAGTTCAAATCATAAACATCAGTAGTTGCCTGATGTCCAGGAAGTGGAGTTAAGGTACGTGAGAAAGTGAAAAATAAACCACTCTCCAGCAGAGATGGACAATTAAATACTGCAGAGATGTCCATGGTCCTTAACCAAGAAGAGTTTTATAATCCTTATAAATTCTGAGCACACTGAAGTTGCAGAAAAGAAGACCTTCAGACCCTGGACACCGAAGCTCACCACTGACAATGGCACCTTAACGGATCTTTACTCATTCTCCCCTCAAGCTCTGGTACTGAGGCTTGTGGAAGAAGAGAAATGCCAGTAATAAACCTCGGTTCAGAGTTCAGAGTGTCTACACTTACATTTCTCAAGAGAAAGCACTGTAAAAGCAGAAGTTCAAAGACAAACTTCCAAACCAAGATTCTGAAACATAAGGTGCCTGCTTTCATCTCTTTCTTCTTAATTAGCGGAATGAGAGCAGTTAACAGTTACAACTAAAAATTTGTCTGTTTTCAATCTAACTCTTGTACCTCTTAAAGACACAATCACAAGGTTACATGATACATTTTCTTCCTTTTAGGAATACTTTGAATCGGTTTACTAGCATGGAGGTGTTTAGCTCAGAACCAAACGTTTCTCTTCTCCACTATGCTATCCTTGCTACCACTTACCCCCACAAATCCTAAAAAGTTAAATTTTTCTTGGATAGGGAGGGTCCATTTACCCTGAAGAATCTTTGTTTAAAGAGTCATAGTACTTTCATTACTACATGGTGAAGATCTAAGATTATGAGAAAGAAACAATTGTATCTTCTCAAACTAAGACATACCTGCTCTGAAAGATGAAGACACATTGGGCAGCAAAAGTTGCTTGTACTTGCAAGCTCTTAAGCATTTTTTTAATAAAAAACTAAGAACCCAAACTTGCCCAGAATATTTTGTGTTCTCATTTCTGCTTTTTCAGCAACTGAAATACATTTTCACTTCTACATGTAACTTCCTCCATGTTTGTTATACTTTACAGAACATTTCTGCCCAACTTCTTTTTACTCATGGCTTTAAAATGTTACAAGTTTGACTCACTTGTTTTCACAAGTTGAATTCAACGCAAGAGAAGAAAATTCATCAAGGAACTATTTAGGATTGCTTCTACAGCTATACGAGTCAGTTCAAGGAGTAACAACTAATTCCAGCAGAGTCTTCAACAATATCATAACTAAATAATGAAATTCTAAATGCTCCTGAACATTTTACAACTTTGTTTACAGCTCTTCTCCAAAGCCATTAATTTGAAAGAAGGCTTCCAGTGGTGGTTTAAATGGAAAAGTGAGGAAAGGCACACATGGCTCTCAAGGCAGAATATTATTAAAATAAAGAGAAGTATCAGAATCAGTTATTCAGAAATCCTAGAAGTGCAATTAGTTAAATGCCAGCATCACTGCATACGCCACCTGGAAATCTTCCTTGCATTCCTCTTTCCCCATAAAGAGGATCCCAGTTTTTGACATCATACAATAACTCAGTTTTGTTTGATATTTCTGTGTACACTCCTGTTCACATTCTAGTCCAGCAAGTCTTATAAAGAGCAATTAAAATCTGTGAGCAAAATACCTGCAGGCAAATAACTTTGTCCCCAGGCTGTGCAGAGCTCTCTGGGGAGTAATCTCCATCGAGCAGAGTCTGTTGCCTTGCTCGTGTCTTGCCCACAGCCACTGGGTTGATGGCTTCTAAGTGTGAGGGGTTGGGGAGCAAGGTGACATGCACAGGTCTGTGGGAGCCAAAGTCCAGATCTACAGAAGATGTCAGGTGGGAGAGAACATCCCCAATGGCTGCTGAATTCTCTGGAAACTCACTCAAACCACGCATCTTGCGGAACATGAGCTGCATGGAAACAGATTTGGTTAAAACTCTTTTCTGATTCACTGACATGTTGAAAGAAAAACACTCTCCTACTCCTGAAATTGCAAGGATGCTTCTAAGTAACAGCACATAAAACCCTTCATTAGAGTTCTTTTAACAGTCTCCTGCAGACAGTTCACTGAAGTGTTGGTAGGAAGGGAAAACACTCTCACACAGGTAACATTTCATTGCTCCAGCATTTACAATATGGCAAACTTTCGGGGGTTTATTTTTCTGCAAATAAACCAGGCAACTGCCCATGAGATTATAAATCTCTTACCTCAGGGGGAAGCTGAAGTAATCCTGCGAGCAGATTAAGCCTTCCCCGGTGAGGCATTCCAATGATGACATCCGTGACCCCGCTGTACGCGCACATCTTGAACAGCTCATGGAAGAAGCCCATCATGCTCTCCGCTCCTTCACCACCATATCGCTTCACTGTGGCAAACTTGGTGGCCAAGAAGTGATCAAACTCCTATTAAAAACAGGACAACTTCAGTATTAGGCTATTTTAAGCAGCAGCCTTCTGTTTATAAAATTGAAATATAATTTATGTTTATACCCTTGAGGCAGACAAATCTAAACATACCCCCGGAAAGTCTCAGCTCACTCTCCACCCACACAGTCTGAGGCCAGAAGCTATGATGACTATAAAAAATCAGCTCTTATCTCCTCCTAAGCAGAAAAATGTTGGATTGAGGATCAAACTTTCTCTGCCTGACATGGAAGGCGTTTCAAGAACTGTAACACCAGGCTAATTTACAAATTCCTTGGTAGTTTACCTGTTTTAGGTGGAAATTAAGGAATGGTGTTCTTTTATGGTATAAACCACAACTATCTTGAGATACAAAGTGCTAGCAAAGCAGTGTTTCATTTTGTTTTCCATTAGGCACAGTCCTTAGTACATAAGTAGAATGTTTGAGAGAAGAAAAAGAAATGAATCTGTATTTACTTCATTTTCTTCTCACTTCATTCCATTAACCTCCTTCAAGAAAGCTCTAGTAAGTGACCAAGTTTTGGAAGCACTGGAAATTTCTTTAGTTTTTGCAGCTGAAGACAGAAACTAAATGAAGTCTGTAACTGAGAAGGGAAGATTAAGCCACACCCAAAGATCTGAGCTAACTGTTAGTTGAGCAACATACAGTTTTAAGGAATAATGTACACAAAACTAATCACATATAAAAGCAGTTCTTTTCTGTCAGGGTTAAATTCTATACTCTTAGTATAGTTCTGGTCATACTGAAATTAAAGTAGAGCACATCAGTGTCCCAATATCAACCTCTTGTGTCACTGTCAAATTCCTCTAGTTGCCAAAGAGGCAACAAAAAATACAAAGTGGGCCATATATTTCTGTTTAGTCATTAGTAAATATTACATTTAACACTCCTTCCACTTGGAAAACTGGAAACAGGGACACTTTCACAGATCCTGCTCTTCTACCTTTCAATCCTTCTGGATAACATGGGAAGAAAAGGGGAAAAAATTAAGACTTTTCACAATACAGAAGTATTGGAATAAATTTTCTCTATACATTTCAAAAGTACATAAATATTTCACTTCCTTACAGAAGGCATTGAACAAAGGTTCCTTGCTGAAAAGCACCATATTTGCCAGTGCTATATGATAACATCTCAGTCCAACTCTGATTCTTCCAAAACCTTGAGGGTCAGCATACTTGAAGGACAGTAAAACAGATCAGCATGAGGGTGAGAGGAAAACACAGAACAGCTAAGCCAAAGCACAAGATTTCGCAGAGCTCTGTTCAACCTTGTGCTCTCATCAGTAACATTTAATATGAGTTGTCAGATCATTAATCTAAGAGTATCTCACTTTTGAAGACTGATTATTCATGGGTTTATCGTGTCATTATTTCAGTAATGGCTGGTAAGTAAATTCAGCAACAAACTCCAGTGAGATTCCTGCATTGCACTGCTTCAGGCAAGACCTTGTACTCCTTCCTCCTGCACACTGTCAAAGCCTTTCAGGACAGTGATTGTTCTTTTTCTGCATGAATCGTGTCCAGAATGGTAAAGGATCCATGACAGACTCCATGACTATTACAATCCAGTAACAGGGAACAAAGTACCTGGGACTCCAGCATCAGTTTGCACAAGTGCTTTTTCTCTTCAGGTGTGAATGCTTCTTGCTTTAGCTCTTCAAACCTTTTAGCAAACCATTCTCTCTCCTCCAAAGTCGGAAGCTGGCTTGTTTCTATGGAAATGTGCCCACAGTATATATGGTCAAGGTAAGCCATCACATCCTCTACAGAAGCCTCCTCTTTTCCCATGTTTACCAGTCCTGGTGAGAAATAAATGTTATTAGTCACTTTGGGGGAGGAGGAGGAAACACAAAGGCCTGTTTTGGAGAAAATAAAGCAATGAGAGAGACCCCCCCTTCTTTGTTTAAGGCCACAGCAAGACTCTAAGAGAGCCAAGAAAAGACAATTCTTGACTTCTGCCCCTGTACTTTCAAACCTTCACTACAGTGTTAAGTATTATGGTAAATCACAGAATGTTACAGTAACACACGAAATTAATGTTTAACCTCAGTAGTTGTAACAACAAGTACAAATTTTCATGGTTTCCGAAGAGGCTAAAAGGCAGCCTCTCACTGCACTGTGATTTCTGCAACAGACATGTATGCTGAAGTTGACAATTTTCTGTCAAACAGTTTCCATTACTGATTGAACCACGACTCAATATCTGACTCTTCCGCAGAGGCCACAGCCTCTCAGTAAATCACCCATGAACAGAATTTGCTGTGATAAGGCGGTGGACTCACCTGTAGTAATGAGAGGACCCTGAAGTACTTCAGCCAGCTCTTGGATTTCAGGTACCATGTTCATAACAGCTCGGCCAGCAAACAGTGGGTTTATTTTGGCTGCTTTGTGGCCATGTTCAGCATAGGCAGTTATTAAACGAGCAAGAGCATGGTCAACTAAAACCAAAAAGAAAGTAGAACAGTATCACACACATGCTCAGATTAAATCTACTTACAGCACCAACACAGGAATGTTTTGTCCACTGGCAACCATCAATGTTCTGGCTGGAAAGAGAGCTTTTCTATGTAGTTGTTTCCACCTTATTACCTCACAACAGCTCCCTTCAGCAAACTGCTAAATCTGCTCCCCCATCCAATTTTCAAGCAAGTACACTCTAGATTTCCCCCACAGTTCCCCTCATAGGTAAGGGTCCTGTAAACACACGCAAAGCTATGTCATTTTACTTCGAATCTCTTTACAACAGGTACGTCCTAGTCAAGAACAGCACATTACCAGTGTATAAAGTCTTATTTCCTAAGCCAACTCAATCCTATCACTTATGCTTCCTTGTTCCTTGCTGGAATGACAGGAGGATTGGGTCTCACCAATAATTCAGGTCTCATGACTCCAAAAAACCAAGTTTATCTGCAGGAGCCAAGAGCATGTGCTGAGCCAAACACGGCAAAAATTATCGACATGGGCAGAATTTGACCAGCTGAGAGGTCACACATATGTTACTGTCACTGAGCACAGCCGCAGACCAGGCTGATAAACTGCAAACCACAAAACATACTGCAAGCACAATCTGCTACAAATTAATGATATGAACCAGCTTATAAAGCATTCCTAATGTGGAGGGGTTTTTCATCCTAGCAAAAACGCTGCACTGACAGTAGTCAGGTCTGAAGGCTTTTGTTTTCCAAAACAATGCAATTCTCAGACCATTTCACAAAGTTATTTCTCTGACATTTGTATTTCTACTGCCGACACTCTGCTCCAGCCATAACATTCACAGTCAGCCCATTCAAAGCAGGCCCTTTTCTCTACTGGGCTCTACAACAGAGGGACATAACCCAGACATAAGGTTAACATTGCCCACAATGCTCTCAGCAAGGAGGCTGTTTAAAAGCAATATTTAAAATGTTACATAAAAATATGTTAATCATTAATAAGGAGGCTACTTTGTGACGGGCCTCAGTGTCCAGGAGCTACAGTGAAACTGGTTTCACTCCTGCTTCTGGGCAAAGGGTTTAATTTCTACCAGAGTCTCCAGAGTAAAGGTCCAAAATGCAAGGACCACACTCCTACCTGGGAGAGTTTTCTGCTTGAAATCACATTTCTGCACTGTAAAACGGAGCTAAAAGCTACACAGTTATTGCTACAGGAGAGAGTTACCTGTATTTAGTTATGGAATCCTAGAATGTTAAGGGGTCGAAGGGACCTTAAAGACCACCCAGTCCCAAACCCCCTGCCGTGGGCAGATACCTCCCACTAAACCAGGCTGCTCAAAGTTTTATCCGGTCTGGCTTTGAACACCGTCAAGGCTGGTGCATCCACAACCTCCCTAGGCAACCTGTTCCGGTGTCTCACCACCCTCAGTTCAGCTAGTTCAAGGACCACGATATAAAAGGAAAATGACAGGCGCGTGGCAGAGGTACTCCTAGGAACAGCAGAACTCTCCGAGAGCCCATCGCTGAGGAAACTTCAGCAGTCGGTGCTCTCACAGCCGCTTCAACCCGTGCAGTGGGGCCAGGCACCCCAGGCTTCCAGAAAGCACAGCCAAGAGCTCTCGGAGCGGGTCTGCTCCGAGCTCTGCCCCGCAGGGAACAACACACGCAACACCTCAGAGCTCCCGCTCCATGCCCGGGCCCCGCTCCAGGGCAGCCTCCGCCGCGCTCCATCGGCCCGGCGCGCCCCGGGGGTGTCCGACCTGCTCTGCCGGCGCCGCGCTGCTCCGCCGCCTGGCCGCCCGCCGCCTTCCGCGGTTTGTAGCCGTAGACGCCGCGCTCGGTGCGGTACCA
>VZTF01005111.1:1927999-2176615 GCA_013397755.1 Cnemophilus loriae
GGGAAGAGGGCATAGGGCCCTGGCGGGGGCACGGAGAGGGGGGTTCCGGAGGCGGAGGGGCCGTCGGGCTCGGAATAGGTAAGGCTCGGGTGGCGGTGCCTGAGAGCACGGGAAGAGGGAGGCCGGGAGAGGACCGGAAGCTGCTGTTCCCGAGCTGCTGGTCCCATCCGGGAAATGGCCCGGGCTGCGGGAGAGCTGCAAGCGGGGATTGGGGTGGTAGCGGAGGAGTCTCTTTATATTTAGTGCCTTGGCTATAGGCCTCTGTTTCACGGTGGAAAGCGCGTTCCCGCAAGTCTGGCAGCAAAACATTCTCCCCGAGAGGTACAGAAGCGAAAGTAAAAGTTCCCGGCTGTTCGGCAGGCCGGCCAGAAGATGTGTCAGTGGCCTGAAGTTGTGTCAGGGGAGGTTTAGGTGGGATATCAGGAAAAGGTTCTTCACGCACAAGGTGGTTTGGCACTGGAACAGGCTCCCCAGGGAAGTGGTGACAGCACCGAGCCTGTCTGAAGTCAAGAAGCGTTTGGACGATGCTCTCAGGTACACGGTGTGACTCCTAGGGTGTCCTGTGCAGTGCCAGGAGTTAGACTTTGGTGATTCTTGTGGGTCTCTTCCAAGTCAGGATATTCTGTGATTCTGTGAACCTTCCCTGCCACTGTGTGGGGGACTCCTCTCTCTCTGCACTACGGTTTTTTTTTTCTGTGTGCTGTGTCTCATCTTCCAAAACCCGTGGCTAAGTTTATTTTCTCCTCGCTGACCTGGGTATTTTTCTTATGCACCCTCACTTGCATTAAGAGAACCGTAATTGCATTTCAGTTGTTGAAACTTACAGCCTTCTAGTGTTGTGACAACTAGTGATGGAGGAGTTTGTTGCTCTTTGAGATTTTTTCAGCTAGTCAGAGGTGGGACGGCTTGCCTGCATTCTTTATCTCCCATATCTCTTTTGTAATAGAGTAGCTGCAAAAAGGGCTCTTTATGTAATCCATTTAACTTCTAGTGAAAAATCTCAGTATGCTGAGTTTAATAGAACTGTATTTCTTTCCCGCATACTTGTGTTTGCAAGGATGGGAATTCTGGATCATGTTACTAGAGGCTTTGAGAGTAGACCGTTTTTATTGACTTGAGAGGATTGCTTTGAGGGCCAAGGTGTTAATGTTTATTCCTTTATTCTGAATTGTAGGTAGATTCATGAAGCTGAATACCTTACATTACTGTGCTTTCCTCAAGAGTAAATACATAGATAGTTTTTCTTAAATGTTACTTCTGTATTTCAAGACTATTTCTTAAGTTTCTGAGCTCAGAGTATCATGAACCCAGTCCTGTTCTTTCACATTCCAAGATTGTTATGGGAAAAAAAGTAGAAACTTAAGTACAGTAAAAATTGTCTTGACTGCAAATGAGTCAATGTACGTCAAATATTGAAAAATTAAGAGAAATAGTTCCCTCTGAAAAAATATTATTTGTAGATGCTGAAACTAAGAAGAAGGAGTGTTAAAGCGTGTAAGTGTCACTACAGAAATGGGGTGCCAAGAGTCCAAAGGCATAGGGATGTTTGTCTTGTCTCTGTTTTCTCTGCTCTTCCTATTTTCCAGATATGAGTGCTGGTTTGTCCTCTCTGTTGGCTTATGGAGTTCGTGTCATTATTATGCCTTTTCATCAGCACATTCATGTAAATGTGAGATATTAAATAGAAGTTCTCCTAATCTTTAAGTTTCTCTTACTGTTTGCACACCATCTTCAGCCTTGTTTGCTATGGAAATGAGGCCCAGGTGAGCCAGCTGTTTCCGTTTTTCTCTGCTTCCCACAACTTTTGGGAAAGTTGCTTGTGGGACAGTTCCACTCTGCCTGTCACAGGGGCTCCACGCTGGCTGGGAGCTCAGCCCGGGTGTAGCTCCACGCCGGATCAGCCTGGGTGTAGCTTGGAGGCAGCGGCCGCACCGCCTCCTCCTGCCCCCGGGCGTTTGGCGTCGGCACAAACGAGCTGGCAGAGCCATCGGAAAGGTTTGGGAGATAAGGAGCTGTACACGTAGCAGGTAGTGAGGAGTACTGTAACATACCTGTTCTGGGATACAGAACAGAAACTTACTGTAAAACGAGATTTTTGGGGTTTTTTTAGTCACCAGTGTTCACTGGGAAAAAGTGGATAATACTGCCTTGTGGTCAGAACCATAATGTGCCCAATTATGCTCCCTCTCTTTTCTTTTTATCCCATCTTCTCTGGTTTGCTTTTATACAAGCAAACATCAGATATGTCTTTAAAACAGAATTCTGAGTTCCTAAATTTAGTAAGAGCTCAAGTACTGTAATGATTGTGGTGAATGACCACGTTGTTAAAAGTTACATGTGTAGCTGGATACTTTGTTCAGAGTATTGGAATTGTGACATGCTGTTCCAGCATTTCTTTAAACATAGGCAACCTCTTCCCTCTTTGGTTAAGTACTGATTTCTTAATAATATTGTTTTAAGATCAGTGTTTTTGGAATTCAAATAGTTCTGAGATCTTGAGATCTGAAATCTTATGGTTGTAGACATTCATTAGGGAGCCAAATTTGCTGCTGCTTGTTTAAGCAATGCTGATTTGATTTCCATAAATCAGTGTCAGAGACATTTCTCCGTTGGTGCTGTTGCCAGTTGCTGCCAGAGGCCAAGTCATGAATAGGTTCTCCATTGGTAAGCTGTCACTGCCCAGATGTGAATACTGATACTGTAAATTTTTGCCAACCATTTTTTCTTCAGAAGCCCTGGATAAGCACCTTAAATATTGTAATACAGAGTTTCATCTGGGTGGGATAGACAGTATATGAATCTGTCATTTTATTGTTTGGGAGATGGCAGAGAGAATGTGCAATGCTCATTAGAAAACATATCTTCTTTATTGTGAAGTCTTATTTATAAACATATTTCAAAATAGTTAAAATTAATATCAGAAGCACTCTACATTAGATTGAAATGCAAGTGTCTCATTATCCACTCTGAGTAGATGCAGGGAACTGGTGAATCTAGCATGTTTTCATCATCCAGAGTAAAATGTTGCAAAGGCAAAAGTAGGAGGGGCCATTGGGAATCAAACTGGTGTTACTAATAAAAACAAAGTGATGGCTCTTCAGAAGGCATCACATGCAGTGGTGTCCTGTCAGTCCCACCTATATATGCATTTAACTTAAAGCATGTAAATATGTGAAAAATACGTTTGGTTTTAAGAAGTTAATTTAGCCTGAAATAAGTAAAACCTAGGTGGTTCTGACTGCCTCGTGTGGTCCTGCCTGGCCCACCTGACCCCAACATGAGTCAGCAGAAAGCCCTGGCATTCTAGGCTCTAGTACCAGGAGTTAACCATAAGGCTGAAGAAGGTGTCTTCCCCCCCTGCACATCCAGGTGTGGATCCTCTGTTCCCATGAAAGGCATTGACACTCTGAAATAAGTCTGTTGGAAAATCACCAAGAACACAGGGAGGCCAGAGGACATGGTATCTGAAGAGAAACAGAGAACTGGGTTCTTGATCTGTAAGAAGAGAGGGGGAAATCTTATTACTGTCTTGAAGCAACCTAATAGGAGAGCATAGAGAAGATGAAGCTGGGTTCTTCTCAAAACTGTGCAGGGATAGGATGAAAAGAAACAAACGCAGTATGGGGCATGGCAATTTCCAGGTGGGTATTAGGAAAAGCTTTTATCAGTGTGCCCAGAGGGGACCATTGCTTCTCTGTTCTTGGAGATACTAAAGCCTTAGCCAAGCCTCTGATCTGATTGGATCTGCTTGGAGCAGAGGCTCAACTAGGTGCTCATCACAGTTTCCTCCTAATCAAAATTGTCCTGTGATTTTACCCTTTTGTGTTCAATATGTGTTACCTTTTGTGTCCTTAGCCGAATGAAGCCAAAGCTTAGAGGGCTGGAAGCACCAAAGAGGCTAAAGCTCCTACAAAATGCTGGTTGAGTAGAAGGAGAGAGGAATTGTAGCCTTTGATAAATCTTGATAATTGCAGCCTTTCTGATATTATTTCTGTTTGCTCTGCCGGCAGGGAGGTTTGTGCGTACAGTTTAGTCAGCACTGCTCGCTCTTCAGCTGCTACTTGTGCTGAGTGCTGGAGATGCTGGGGAAACCTGGGGAGGAGTGAGGAAAGAAGGAAGCAAGTTGATGCCTTTTCACAGTGAGGGTAATCAAGAATTGGAGCAGGTTGGCTGGAGGGGTTGTGCAGTTTCTTTCCTTGACACTTTTTAAGACTGGAACCTGGAACAATCTTGTCTGAACTCATTGGTGACCCTGCTTTGAGCAGGAGATTGAATTGAGGTCCCATCTAACCTGCGTTGTCCTGTGATCCTAAGTGGTGATAATGGGAGTATTCTTAGGAGATGTGTAGAAAGGTCAGTGAGGTGCAAGTGCGTACTGATGTATCGAGCATGTACTTATTTTTAAGTTGGGGGTACTTTGTTTTCATCAGTCTTGAATTATTTTTTTCAGATGGACTTGTTTATGTTCAAGATCTTACATTCCCGGGGTTGTAGGAACTTCAAGATGCTTTTATTTCACAGTTCATGCTGAAGACAACTTTTTCATGTTTGCAGAACAACATGCTTACAAAATGATTAGTTTTTACCTGTCAGGTCCATTCCTTAGTTCAAGAAAACTTAAACCTTTATTCTGATGAGTCACACATTCTGATGAGTTAAGTGAATATGGGTGGGCTGTGAAAAATGACTAAAATATCAACAGCAGTTTAAAAGTACTTATTTTCCTGTGGTTCTGCAGGTTTGCCTGGGTAACACAATGCCAGCTGAGCGCAAAAAGCCAGCAAATATGGAAGAAAAAGAATCTCAGTTAAATAATAAAGAAAAAGAATTTAGTGAAAGGCGACCAGTGAGCACCAGGGAGAAGCCAAAAGAAGATGTCAAGGTTGGCATGAAGAGAGAGACTTTAAAGGTTCCTGAAGATAAAAAGAAAAAAATGGAAGAGGATAAAAGAAAGAAGGAAGACAAGGAGCGGAAGAAAAAAGAAGAGGATAAAGTAAAGGCAGAAGAGGAGCAAAAGAAGAAAGAAGAGGAAGAGAAAAAGAAACTCGAAGAAGAGGAGAAAAAGAAACAAGAGGAGGAAGAGAAAAAGAAACAAGAAGAAGAAGCTGCTCAACTGAAGTAAGTCTTCTTTTAAAGATTTAATTGTGCCAAATGCTGGAGTTCTGCTATCAGGATTGTGGTCAGAGTTATAAAAGATGAACTGTTTGAGTTACTTTTAATAAGTTGCATGTAGTGTTATCAATTTTATGTGGCTGTCTGATTGTGCTTTATGACTTCTAAGAGGTTTTGAGTTTTCGCTTGTAACCTCTGTTACTTTGGTCTCTGTTATGGGGGTTTGATAGTGATGACCATGGAGGCCACAATTATGCTTGAGTTAATGTTGTGATTTAACCCTAGCCAGCATCAGTCCCACACAGCCACTCCTTCCCCTTAACAGGATGGGGAAGAGAATCAGAAGAGTAAAAGTGAGAAACCTTAGAGATAAAGACGGTTCAGTGGGTAAAGCAGAAACTGTGCAGACGAGCAAACCAAAACAAGGGATTCGTTCCCCACTTCCCCAGCAATCTGCAGGACAGCAGGGCTCTGTCAAATGGAACAGTGACTTGGGAAGACAAACATCATCACTCCTATCATCCCTCCCTTTCCTTCTTCCCCCAGATTTATGTGTTGACCATGATGTCATATGGACTGGGATATCCCTTGGGTCCGTTGGGGTCAGCTGTCCTGGCTGTGTTCCGTCCTAACTCTTTGTGCACCCCCAGACTCCTCGGCGGGGTGGGGTGAGGAGCAGAAAAGGCTTTGACTTTGATGTGTAAGCCCATCCCAGCAAGAGTGAAAACACCCCTTTGTTACCAGCACTGATTGCAGCACAAATCCAAAACACAGCCCCATACACAATACTCTGAAGAAAATTAACTCTGTCCCAGCCCAAACCAGACGAGAACAATAAAGAAGCACAGTTGTATTTAAGATGAAGAGTTACTGTCAAAATACTGGGAATACAGACTCTTAACAGGTCTACAGACCATACATAACAGAAGCAAATCTGCAGTGAGAAATGACTGTTACTTCTTTTAATCAGTCACAGACAATTGATACCTGGATGGCAAACTCAGAATGTAACCTGGCAGCTTAATATGTGATACTACCAAGACACTGTTTCTTAGTATATTATTCAGTGGTACTACAGTGTTGAAGGTGACATCTTTAGACCAGTAAAGCTGAGATTCTGGCCATCCTTAGGTCTGAAATATTTCACTTTTAAGATTGAGGCAATGTCATAGCCAAATTCTAGCTGGGATAGTTGTATTTCACCTAATTCAAATTTTCTGTGTAATTTCTGTAGTCTGGCAATAAAAGATTTGCCTTAACTCTGTAATACAGTGGCCTGTTGAAAGGCTGTTGTCCTCTTCTGTCAGAACTTCATCTCCATCTGTAGTAAATGGAGTTTTATGTTTATACTTTCAAAGTCTGTTGAGATTAATATGTTCTGCATAGAAATATTTGAGAAATTCTGTTTTGTTACAAGTAGTACTTGCCCTTTGCAGCACAAAAATTAAACAGTTTCTGAAGCAGATGCTTTAGCTTTCTAGGATTAGCTTGGTAAATATTTAAGGAAAGAGTAAGGTGAAATTGTGTTAGAACTCCTGAAGGTTTTCCAACTGTGACCTTTTTTGCTTTGAACTGATACCCTAATATTAAGGCTCTGTAACAAAAATGACTAATTTTTATGTCTCATAGGGAGAAAGAAGAAGCACATCAGCTCCATCAGGAGGCTTGGGAACGCCATCAGGCAAGAAAAGAGCTCCGCAGCAAAAACCAGAACGCACCGGAGAGTCGTCCGGAGGAAAACTTCTTCAGCAGACTGGACTCCAGTCTGAAGAAGAACACGGCTTTTGTTAAGAAGCTAAAAACCATTACAGAGCAACAAAGGGACTCCTTGTCCCATGACTTTAATAGCCTGAATTTAAGCAAATACATTGCGGAAGCAGTAGCTTCTATTGTGGAGGCCAAACTGAAAATATCAGACGTGAACTGTGCTGTGCACTTGTGTTCCCTCTTTCACCAGCGATACGCTGATTTTGCTCCTTCGTTACTTCAGGCTTGGAAAAAACATTTTGAAGCAAGGAAAGAAGAGAAGACTCCCAACATTACCAAGTTAAGAACTGATTTGCGTTTCATTGCAGAATTGACAATAGTTGGGATTTTCACTGACAAGGAAGGTTTGTCTTTAATCTATGAGCAGCTTAAAAATATTATTAACGCTGATCGAGAATCCCACACTCATGTTTCTGTGGTTATCAGCTTTTGTCGGCACTGTGGAGATGACATTGCTGGTTTGGTACCAAGGAAAGTAAAAACTGTTGCGGAGAAGTTTAACTTGAGCTTTCCTCCTAGTGAGATAATTAGCCCAGAGAAACAACAGCCCTTCCAGAATTTGTTGAAGGAATACTTTACATCTTTGACCAAACACCTGAAAAGGGACCACAGGGAGCTACAAAATATTGAAAGACAAAACAGGTGACAATTGAATGTTGCTTTTTACTTATGAATAAAGACTAGTTTATTTATGAAATGCCTAGATTTGTTGCTGTATTTATAAACAAAGTCTGTTAGCAGTGTGTAGAAGGTAAGTGTGGTCTGCAATGTTTCTAAAAAAAGTTCTAAATTTGTTCTGAATACTTTAAAAGCAGAGACCAAACAGACTCTTTGAATATCTTTTAAAGAAAAGGGAGGTTGACCTTTAGCTATAATTCTCTTTACTCTATTTGGTGCTGTTTCCTTACCAGCATGAGAGCAATGCTGCTTTCCCAGCTGGTACTGTCCTTTTCCAGTTGGCACAATCTCATTTCTCCCTTTCCACCCACATGTATCTAACAAAGCATATGCCACAATTGCTTTGGCTTGTTTACTTTTTTTAGTGTACCAGCGTGAAGGAAAAAATAAGTTAAATTAACAAGGTATCTGTTACACTCCAAGGTGGACAAATATATATTAAATAAATGTATTAAAATGTTGGAGGGCATAGACAATTTGATAAAAGTCCTCTTAAATACCTGTGTGTAGTATTAATATTGCAGGGTATGAATATGCAGACCTTGAGCTCTGAATAATTTTATTTCTGCCGTGTTCACGTTGTTTAATAATTGTTGGCTTTGAAGCATCCTGAATTCTCATTACTGGAGCCAGCCTAAAGCCAAATGCTGTTCTTAAAGCAGTCATTCTTAATTCCTTCTGGAAGCATTCCAGTCAGATAGAAACGAACACGTTACTGTGTATAGACACATATTTCAGCTTAAAGGCTGGACATCCATCCAGAGCCAAATGTATGCTTGGAATGCATTAAATTTTTATGTTTCCAAAGCAAGGATCCATTGTGCTGATGGCTTTTGTGCTGCAGTCGTATCTGGTCTCAGCCAAGTGTCGCATTTGCAGGATCATAAACTGACTTTTGAGGTACTGTTATTTCTACAAGTACCTTTCTAGTTTAAAGTGCGTTACTGACTTAGGTGTAATTTTTTCAAAGTGAATGAATGTGAACCTTTATACTTTCACAATTGTCATTGGTTCTGGGCACACTGGTTCTGGATGGTGTTTCAATGAGCAGGTGTTACAAAGTCTGTATGATAGAAAATAGAGTGAAAAAAGTTTCTGAGAGGTATAAAATATGTTAAGAAACCAAGAAGAAGAAAGAATGTAAGTGATCTGGGAGAGAGAAATATACTTAAATACTTACTTGTACAACTGGATAAAAATGACTGGACAGAGCCTGAGCAGCCTGGTCTGATCTCATCACTGAGCTTTGAGTAGATCAGACAAGGGCAGATGAGGGACCTCTTTGAGCACCTCATCATCTGAATTATCCCTGTGAACTTGGGTGCAAAGCTTTGTTTTGGGGAAGCTAAATCATTTATCACTGCATTAAGAGAACTCTGTCATTTCTCTCTCTGAACTTTAAGGTGTTTATTTTAACTCCTTAATAAAAGTTGAGGAATAAGTTTTGTTAAATAAGACAACAAAAAACTTTCCTGCCAAATTTTCTTTGTTTACAACATCTGTAACAGATTCTTGGCATTTGCCTGCTATGGAAGTGCAAGGCATGAGGAGGGCAAGACAGAAATTTGCTGAGTAAGACGTCTATGAGTACTATAGAAATCTTCCTAAACTGTGGGTTTTGGAAAAGTGATTGTGCAGTTGGTTCCTGACTTGCTTTTTTTTTTTTTTGTGGGTGGCAGTTTTTTTGGGTGTTTTTGTTTGGTTGGGTTTTTTTGTTTTTTAAAAAAACCTCAATAATCCTATTGGATAAAGCAGTTCTCTGTGTATTAAAAGTCTGATCCATTTTGCTGTAGTTTTTATTCACACTGTTATTCCACAATCAATGAAGTGAATAGGGAGTGAACTGTTCCCTTTTGTGCATCAACTGTGTCATATGTTTAGCTTATGATATTTTGTCAGGTAAATAACTCATGAATTTATCTCTGTCAGGAGAGTGACCGTGAAAAAATTTCAGCTGTACAATTTGGTTGAATTAATTGAAAATTACTCTGCTACATTAATAGTGCTTTAGTGCTGTGTTACCTGTGGAATCATTTAGGTAAAATTAAAGCAGACTCAAGCGTTGATGGTTCAGCGAATAATTAGGAAAAGTACCTTGAGTTATGCTTTGACTTTAATATAGACATAGCATAGAACCAGGTCATCATTTGGTTACACAGCCGAGGGCACAACAAAACTTGCCAGGCTGTGTCACTGGAAGGAAACAATTTGATTCCTAAATTCTAGAGAGAGTTGTCGAACATAAGTGTTAGCTATGGAAGAAACTTCTTTTGTCTAAATTAAGGATGTTTTTAAGATGTGCTGAACTTGTCTTACTTTATGTCTCATCAAAGCACAAGACAAGTACTGTGTGCTGTACTTGTATTCAGAGGTAAACGCTGCTTTTTAAAGTTTGCTTCAGTTGCTTTAACTTATTTGAATTTATTAACACTTGTCTTCTTGGAACTGAAATTGGGAACTGAAAATCTTGTACTATTGTTACAGCATTTCATTTTTTTGTTTTTTAATAATAGCACAGAGCTTCAGTGGTCATACTTACAAAGGTGCTGGTGTATTTTAAGTTTAAAATATATATGCAGTGGACTGCAGACTTCGTGGAAGAGCTATGAATTGACACTTAATGTGTTTCCTGAATCCAAGCTGAACTACTGCACTTCACATATAGTCAGTGGTTATTTAATTTGTTGATTTTTCTTTGCCGTATTTTGCAGGAGCAGGCAACACATGTTGAATAAGTGTGTTTTGTCAGAGAAATAGAACTTTTGCCAGCATTAATGCTTCTTGCCCTCTAGCCAGACACCTGTGTCCATTTCTGGTTCTGAGCAGGCATAAGGGATTTTGTTGCTCACCCTGTGAATGTGTACAAGGAAGACTTTTGTTTTACAAGTAACCTGGAGCAAGAGGACTGATATCCCTCAACTTACATTGCTTCAACCGTTTCAGAATTCTTATGCCACAAAATGTTTGTGTCTTTTGGCAAGACCGTGACTGTATGCCTATTGCATAATAAAAGTCTAATGGTAATGGAATCCTACGGATGATAACGTAATGATACAACCTGTTTTGGGAATTGTGGCATTTGCACCTTTTTTCAGACTTCTGCTGCTTTCATCTCAGTGCAGAGTGCCTGGTCAGTGGTTCCAGCACTTGTACGCTGTGATTAGGTTCCTTCAAATGCAAGTTACTTTTGACAACAGATTTCAATTTTAAAAATTACTGTTTGAAACAAGTATCAATAGTTTTGTAAAACAGAATAAAGAGCAGCTGAAGAAACAAATGTAACTGCTCATAATTTGGACCGATAGCCTTGAAATAACTTGGTTTGTTGGAAAGTCAGTGGGCTGCTTGCAAATTTTTTGACTGTCCTGGTGGTAATAGCTCATGTAATCATTTAAACAATATGGAAATGGATTGTTACAGGTGCAAAGCAACTTTTATCCAGCTTTCATCTAAGTTGAATGTTTTAATTTTACTATGCAAGTCTTTTTAGTACTCTAACAGCCTAATTGTGGCAAAGAGTAAGTGGGCCTTTCTCTTTGGACATGAAAGCTGGAACTTCTGTGACTGTACTGTCCTCAGTGGGATTGAAGTTGGAAATTCAGTGTGGTTTGGAAAAATAATAGTGTCACTTAAATGTTTGCTATTGCGGTCTGAACTAGAATTCTTACAGTTCCCTCAGAGAGGACAGGTTAGCTTTGCTCAGAGAGATTCATAATGGATCAGCATAGCTCAAACGTATTTTAAGGAAAAAGGTGGTCTTACCGTAAGTTTGATTTTTGTAGACGCATTCTCCACTCCAAAGGAGAGCTGAGTGAAGATCGACACAAGCAATATGAGGAATTTGCAATGTCGTATCAGAAGCTGTTGGCAAATTCTCAGTCTCTGGCTGATCTTTTGGATGAGAACATGCCTGACCTCCCCCAGGAGAAACCAACGCCTGAGGGTAAGCCAGATTCTAAAGCAAGTCAACAGAACACGCACTTGGCTTGGATGTGGTGGGAAAAGTAACCAAACCCTCTTACCAATGTGTTCTTTCTGCTGGTTTAATTTCATTCAGCCTTTCCCCCTGAAGGATATCAGCTAATGAATAATACATTTATTTTTTTTAATTAAAGTAATTAAGCCTAAGATGTAACCATAACTATTGTGTATTCTGTGTAGTTATGGTGACCTAAGTAATATCTCTTTAAGTTTGTTTCTGGGAATAGAGTAATAAATGGAAAATTGAAAATGTTTTTAACCTGATCCTTTCCGTTTAATATTATGCAGTTTTTAGTATTTAAAAACCGTTAGAGTTTTAAAAGCTGATACTGTTTAAAAGTACGTTTGAAGTCTATTTTGGGTCACGATGTTATGGGCAGGAAAATACTGTTAAGCCAGATAAGTCACTAGGTGTGGCTGTCTGGCCTCCTGAGCCTTTAAATCTAAACTTTGAGATTCGTTGAGATATTATTGAAATCATGAGTATCTTTTGCTTTAAATGATCTTGAACTTAAAAAAGCTGTATTTCTTGAATGCCTCTAAATTTTAAATTCTTTGTTTTAAATTTCATTCTTAAAACTCAATAGGGTACAGTTCATCATACTCAAAAGTGATTACTTTTAATGCTAATGTTATTAAAGTCTCTTATAACTTTCCTTCCTAATACCATGTAATGTGCTGCTTAGTTTTACTTGATTTGACTTCCTGTCTGATTCTGTCTGTATTTTCAATCAAAATGAAGTTTACATTTTTAAGATTGAATTGTTAAAAACACTTTCAAGTATGCATTGCAATATTTAGGTGAAAACAGAGGTAGTAATAAATAGTTTAACACTTTCCTAAAAGGACTCTTAATCTCTAAGGTGCTTCCCCATAGAAGATTGTAAATTTGTGTAAATAAATTTCTTATGGTTTCACTGTTTTTGCAGAACATGGACCTGGTATTGATATTTTCACACCAGGAAAGCCTGGAGAATATGACCTGGAGGGGGGTATCTGGGAAGATGAAGATGCTAGAAACTTCTATGAGAATCTCATTGACTTGAAGGCTTTTGTGCCAGCAATTTTGTTTAAAGATAATGAAAAATATTCCCAGAGCAAGGATTCCAGCAAAGATGAATCAAGAGGTAGGATGCTTAGATGAGTATTTTCTTTAACATATCTTGTCCAACAGATAAACAAAATTGGTGGAAGTAATGAAATTGTGGTAATCAGGACAGTATACCAGTTTGGATGAATTTTTAGGGAATAAACTAGGTGGGGTAGGGATTATGTCTGGTTATTAAGGAAGAAAAAAGTAAATGCATTTTAATATTGTTAGAATTGTAAATTTCAAGTGATTGGAGGTTAATCAGTGTGAGTAAATACAAACTTTTCTGTGAGAAATGGAAAGAGTTTTCTCTTTTTTGCAGATGTTAGTGTTTGGGGGTTTTTTCACTGTTACTTTCTTATTAAATTATTAATGATAGGTGACTTTGTCAGCATAAAATTTGCCTAGATTAGAAGGCTTAGGTGGTTCCTCACTTCTGACACAGCCCTCAGTTCACAACCAGGCATGTGCAAACTTCAGGTACAATGGGATAAAAAGTCACCATCCCTGGCTCAAAGTATAACAGAAGATGCATGTTTGGATAATTCTGAAATTTCCGTCTAAGGATCTTTAGATATTGGAGCAGCTGGCCCAAGGAGACTGGAATTTCTGTCTTACTATGTTAAAACAACTGGAAAAATACCTGAGAAATCTGGTGTGAATAGTGCTCATCCACTTTGACCAAAAGGTTGAACTGGAGAGATCACCAAAGTCCGTTCCAGACTAATTTTGTCTGTGATTCTAAACTGGTTACTTGTTTGTGAGTCTATATTTCCATATGATGTGTGCAGTGGTTAGAAGTTGTCACACTGTGCTTTGAAAAATTTTAGAATTTTAATAAGGTTATCTGCCTTGAATTTTTTTTTTTTTAATGAAGCATAGTCTGCAAATGCAGTTGGAAGGAGGCCTGAAAGAACAGTAAAAATCTATAGGTAGCAGTAATCTCTTGGAAAAATGCTCAGTGTTGGACTGGTGTTGTGGTCCAAAAAAAATATTAACTATTCTTTTCTGAATCTTTATCAGATTCAGATATTGTGTTCAAGGAAACTAATAATCTTTATTTGACATTTTTTATAGCATGTTACTTCGTCAACACCTTCCTCCTGTTCTGCTTTTTCCTTTTTTTCATCTATGTAAAAGATTTTCCATTAAGACACTAAAGAGATACAAGTTTTGCAGCATTAATCTTCCTGTATTCTAATCATGACTGTGTAGGTTTACAAATTATTAGTATTTATTTGGTATTTCTACTTAACTTGTAAATAGATTCAAAAGATGCCAAAGATAATAAGGAAGCAGCTGGGAACGAGGATCTGGAATTGGAGCTGGAGAACCTGGACATTAATGATGATGCACTGGAGTTGGACTGTGGAGATGAGGCAGAAGATCTTACAAAGAAGCTTCTCGATGAGCAAGGTAAAAAGAATTGGTTTTAAGAATTCTTTTTCTTCCTGATTTGTTTTTTTGAACTTGATTGTTTTACTTTGTAGGTTTGTGGAGTGCATTCAGGGGAATTTATTTATTTATTTATTTATGAAACTAGTAGCTAGAAACTACTGGGATAATGATAAATGTTTTTGTAGCAAGTCATTGAGATATAAGTGAAAATTATTTTAAAGGTGTTTATGTAGTGAAAGTTACCAATTCCTTCACGCGGCTTTTAAAAGTAAGCAAATGCAAAGGCAGTTGCCTGAAAGGTGACTTCAAAGAGGAATGAATGCTTAACAACTAAACATTACAAATGCACTGTTTGGGGAATCTGTTCATAAATGATTATATCTCATAGCTTAAAGATGTCTGCTGCTTGTTTATTTCCCTCTGTTAGAACAAGAAGATGAAGAAGCCAGTACTGGATCTCATTTAAAACTCATAGTAGATGCTTTTCTTCAGCAGCTTCCAAATTGTGTCAACAGAGACCTCATAGACAAGGTACAGTCATAGTCTTAATTTTTTGCACTCTTAAAAGCCATAGATCAGATAGATAGGAAATAAAGATTTGAAGCTTTGGAGTGTGACAGTAGCTGAATTAATTTTTAATCAGTCTGTATTCTTCTCAGTGGACAAGTTTTCTAACTGTGTCAGTTCTAGCCAAAACTGAAGATTTTTCTTCATGGTTATTTTTAAAGCAGTTGCATGTAGTAGGAATAGCTCTGTAAAAGTCGTGTTAAAAACCATTTTCTGTTGCTTTCATTAAAACCCACTGCATTAAAGTGAAGTGTTGCATTAACTTTCCTCTTTATAGGCAGCAATGGATTTTTGCATGAATATGAATACAAAAGCCAACAGAAGAAAACTGGTACGAGCACTTTTCATAGTTCCTAGACAAAGGTAAGAACTGAAGGGGGAGAAGCTGGATCCACCCATTTGTTATTTAATTTAGCATGTGCATGTATTTTTTAAAACCAGTATATATTTGATTTGTTTATTCCTGATGTGCAGTTTTGGAGTGGCTTATGCTAAAGCACCAAAGAAATGTTTAAGATCAATGGTCCACACCATGATATTTTGCCAAAAATTAAGGTTTTTAATGAGGAATTTCTTTTTTCTTTTCTGGTACTTGGTGTTTATAGCAGATCTCTTTTCATTACTTTTTTTTTTTTTTTAAACTGTGAAAACAACAGCAAAACCTACCTGATACCAAAAAGAGAGGATTTATTTCATTCAGGACAACTTGGACTTTTTTGTGTTAGAGCCTGTGGACAGTTGGAGCACAGTATAGTTTGGAAGGAGGATTTCTTGTGATATGTTAATTCTGATGCAGTATATGGCCACTGTAACAGCCCTGTGTTTTCTGCAGCAGCCAGTTCTAGGCCACTTTGAGCCTGGCCTCTTTTGTCTGTGTACATCTGCCTGTTTAGAGCTCTTGCTGTTTCTCCTTGTCTCTGTGTAAGCAGATTTCCTGCACTTACAGGAAGAGCCCTGCTTCCAAAAATGGTTGCAAATATTAAAATAAAAACACTGAATGCATTGGAGGAATAATATGTATCTCTGTTGTCTGGTAAACTTGAGCCTTAAATAGGTGAAATTATGAAGAAGTCGCTTTTCTTGCTTCACCTTGCCCTGTTTCTCATGATAAGACGTTTTGATGCTGAATTTAATTTAAAGTGATTATGATCATCTTGGAATTCTTGTTAAGAGTTTACACTGCTTTGATTCCATATTACCTTGTAACACTGGAGGGGAAAAACGTAGAGTGTCTGTTCTGTCTCAACACATGTGTAGACTGGCTTTGAATAAACAGACTCTAGTGTTTTGTTTTCCTTAAGTTTAATCACGGCTTGCACTGTGTTTTCCACCTTAATGCAGCCTTTTTCTACATCCCATCTGTAATAAGCATCTGCTGTGCTGATAACCCTGTTCTCTTGCTGTGTGCAAACCAATGGTTTCTTTGCTGACTGAGGCATTAACCTGACTCCACGGTGAAACAGTGCACATAATCTTTCATTCTCTTGTGTGTTCTTGCCTCTAAAAATTGTGGGTTTAACACCTGAGTGTTTGGAGACTTTGATAGAGGCCTGATTGTGCCTGACGTATGAATTAATGACAGAGGAGGCAGGCAATTGATGATCTTCTGTGTTAGATGTAACAAGGTGCTCTTCACCCAAATTCAGGTTGCAGAGGAAGTAGCATTTCTCTTTATCAGCCTGCTAGTAATCATGAAATGCATCAAAACACAATGTGATAAGGATTTCTTTTTCACAGCTTAGAATATCTACAGCAATGTAAATCAGCAAAATCACTTAGACTTTTGTCTTCAGCTCTACTATAATAGGGAATTTTCCATACTTGCAAAATGGAAGTGGCTTTTTGGCCGGTCTGTGACCATACAGTAATGTCTGCACCCCTGCCCTGTATTGTTTCCTGGTGCTGTGGATTCCAGATTGCTGAAATTGATCACTAACTTTTGGAACCTCTTTGAAAATCCATTACTCTCTTTGCATAATCTGCTAAATTGTGCTAGGCAACAATGATCTGGAGGAACTTGTTGATGTGCACAGCAAAAGGAGATACTTTCAGACAGGAACAGCATGATACGGCTTGTAAATTCAGCAGTGTAATTTCACAGATGATGTGAAAGCAGAAGTTAAATTCCTGATGTATTGCACTATTAGAAAATTAGTGTCTGTGATCAGGCTGTACTATGAACGCAGTTAAGAAACTCCTAGAAACATATATATTTTCCACATTGCCATTGATTTATTGTCTTCCCAGTGATAATTCCATTGCCCTACAGATTTGTATTAAAAGTAATAATAATTTAAAAAATACTGACTTTTCTGATAGAACTCAACAGAGTAGGATAGATGGTGGGGTTGCCTTGAGGAGCTGCTGCTTTCATGATGGTTCTGGTCTCCAGTAGTTAGTAGAACTAACACTGAAGTGTATGGCTCAGCTGATCTTCTCACTGTTGGTCTTTAATTATAAATATGAATTATTTCTAATATTAAGAATTATTAACGTTTGATGTACAATTATTTTTTAATTCCTTTTCCTGCTGTCTTCTCTGGGACCTACTTGACTAATGAATACTCAAGCTTCCTGTTGTACAATCTTAAGTTCAGTTGTATTTATGTGCCTGCACTGGTGACCCTATCTCTGGGCTACTCAGCTGGAGAAAAAGGATGTTGAGTGAGCTGCTTGTTCTCAATACAAGCAGTTGGAATGTAAATACTAGCTGCCCATAGCTGCCCAGACGATTTGAAAGGGCACCCTATCCCAATATTTAAGTAAACTGTATTGCTGCAGTTGGTAAAAGAGCAGTTCTGCTTTGTGTCTTCAAATCAACATTTTTAATCCTTTCTGATGTAGAAAATTCTGTATATTCTGTAGCACACTGCTTCGAGGCTTTGTGTACTGTGGATTAATGGTGATTTTGCTCTGTGTATCTATTCACTGAGCCGTAATGAAATGGCTTTACTTTCCATTATTGTTGTTCCATACTTGTTTTTCCTAATCCAGGAATTTTTGCAGTATCTCTTCAGGGTGTTGTGGGAGAAGAAAGCTTGTTATGGTTTGTGTTTCTAAGAGTGTTTTTTGTGAAAGCTTCAGAGGAGCAGCATCCTTGAGGATGCAGATAAAGCAGTATGTTTTCCAAAAGCATTTAGTTTCCAAGCATATCAGCTATTGCTGCCTAAGTTTAGCTGCTGTATTTGCAGACGTAATGAGGTATTTCAATAACAGAATAAGTTCTGTTTCTTCTCCTGAGATCAGTTTTGGGAAATGTGCAGGCACGACAGTTTTACCAAGAAAGTGTAAAACTGGTTTTGTGTTTGAAGCGTAACACAGGCAAAATCAAAGTCATTTTGTAGTGTTGGCAGGGAGCTTTCTTGCTACCACTGGGGTTGGATAGATTGGGACAAATTAGGATTCTTCAAGATAGAAAACTTAATTTGACAAAAAAGGCCATTTCTTCCTCAACTCACTGTAGATCAGTGTTAGAATACAACATCTTTGCCCTGCTCTGTTGAATACTAATGAATGGATCACATTTACATTTTCAGCTGTGATTTGAACCTCCAACCCAACAGAACAGAAGGCCTTTTAAAAAGATTTTTCAATGCCAGTATACGAGTGGCTTTCACATTTGCATTGGAGGATCGATTTAAAACTAAATATTAGCATTTTAATCCAGGACTGCAGTGATTTAACCCATACTGCTCACAGCTTTAGGACTTTCTTGTGGTTCTTTGCTGTCTGACTGAATGATCTTCCTGTACACAGAATTACTTAGGTTTACCAGAATACTGCAATTCTGTAATTTTTTTTTTTTATTTATTTATTTATTTTTTTTTATTTCACTGTGAGAAGTCTGAAATCTCTTCTTAGGCTTTAAAATCTAAACAATTCTAGACAAATGTTTACTGCAGGTAAACTGCAAGTTTACCTGCAGTAAGAGATCGATGGTTCATATGGAAGTTTTTAGTGTTATTATTGGTTGTTCTGAATTCAGAAGTTAGTGGCTTCTTAAGTGTTAGATAGTTGTGCACATTTTAACTCAAATGCTGCAAGCCTTCTGGGTGTTTATCGTCAACTTTTCATCCTGAGACTTCTCTGTAGCAAGGTCCTTTTTGTCCAGTTGAACCTATCAGTGTTTCAGTGGCCTGTTTCAGCTGAGGATGAAATTGAGGAATGTGCTTGAGATCAAGGAGTTTTATGTCCAGGCGAAGAAATAAAAGCCAGAAGTGCTTCCCTGGTAACATTCCAATTCCACAGCATCCTTCTCTTCCCACTGAGCAGTGTGGGTGGCACTTGGTACCTGTTCAGGCCCTGTGAATGCACTGCTTTTATCCATTGTTGTTATGCTTGGGAGGCAGGAGTTCTGGCTCCATTGCTTCATTCTTTAAGCTGTCTTTCTTGTAGAATCACAGAAATTAGGAAATGTACAAAATGCTCCCTTCACTCTTCCTGAGCATGAAATATTGGATGCATCCATTTTAGAGAGACTGCAATTAGGACTTTGAGAAAAGTTTTTGTGTAGGTTGGTTTATGATTGGTTTTGTTTGTTTGGGCTTTTTTTAATAAACTGACATTTGAAATGCTAGAAAAAAATGTATTCTCTTAGATATGTTACTGAAGTACAGCTCATGTGACCCTGAGATCTGGAGCTGACTAGATTTCAGTCCATGGTATGTGCTCTAAGTGACAATGGTCAGAAGTGGTGCGTTTTACTGTCGTCGTGAATATTCAGGGTGCTTAACATGGACTTCAGAGAGTGACTGACTCATCCCTGATGCCAGATCTTGCTTTATAATCGGAAGAGCAGGAATAGAAAGCAATACTGTGGGGTTTGTGGGGGTTTAGTTAAGTTCTTCCCCCCCTTCTCAAGAGAAAGAAACGCTTTTGGAGGGAACCCAGCACTGCAGGTACCAGTAGATGGTGCCACTGATACTGGAATGTCTCCGTTGCTGAACATGAATTTTTGTGTCCCCTGAGAGGGAACTAACTCAATCTCTGATTGCCAATTGCAGCGTAATTAACCCAAGGCTTTTCCTTATTATGTTTCACCTATTTAGAAATACCCAGTCTTAGTATGCTTCCCCATGAAGAAACCTTTTGTGTCCTGCAAGAGGGTAACAACAATGTGCTCTAAGACTTTAATTTCCCCCCAGGTATACTCAGTTTACAGAGATGAAATTATTAGCTCTCAGCAGGCAGGTACTTGTTGAGACCGGAATAAAACTTTCTGGTATTTGTCTTAAAAGAGTTGCCATACAGAAATACCCTCAGTTAAGTACACCCTTTTAGTTCAGCCACAGTCCTCTCTTAGTTTAGATTTTGTGGGTATGTGTGAATTAGTGAGACTTTCACTTCTCTCAAAGTTAATGGCTAAATGCTTAATAACATGGTAGTAATTTGCTGTGGGTAGTCAGCCTTGACTGTGTGTTCTAAAAGCTTGAAAAATGTAAATACTGCTTCAGTTATTGATTAACAAAAGAGATAAAAACTGTTAAATAGGTTAACTGAGATACCCACAATGTTTCACCAGGAGGCTGCCTAGTTATGCTTTTTGGGGGGAGTATATTCTGATGCTTTTAATCCACAATTTCAATACATAATTGTCTCTTTTTCTGTAAGTGGGTATTAAATATCTTGGAAATGAGCTCCAGTGACATCGAAGGAGAAAGGAGGCAGTTATGATTGCTTTGTTTTGGGTCTTTTGTCTTGATGCTTTGTCCTAGGACAAGCTCTGTGTATCAGCTGTGCTTTTGGATTTTTTTGTCAGCATTTTTTTTCTTTTCCTTTCCTGAGCAGTAGGGAAAACCTTAATCCTTCATAAAATGTAAACTCAGGATGCATTTTTCCCTTACAGGCAATTTCTCAGTAGAAGCATGCAAATTTAGGATGTTTCTCTCCACTTAAAAACTTTGGCTTGTTCTAGAGTTCATCTGTTTACCCCATTAACTTAGCGTTCTGAAAATAAACTGAAAATACTTCCTTCAGCTTGTTAAATGATATTATGAGGCCTCAGAGTGCAGTTGGTTTCTCTGCATTTAAAACTGATATATACACAGCTGGTTTGCATAAATGTGCAGAGGAAATGGGTGTGAAGGCATGTAATTATGGAAAGAGAAATGGAAATAAGGGAATTCTATAGCAAACTTGGAAATATTACCATTTGTGGGAGCGCTAGCAGAGTTTCGGGGAAAACGGTGGCCACATCACATCTGCTCAGCTTTTTTTTACGTAATAGCTACTACATTCATTTAGAAGTTTCCCACCTTAAAAGTAAAGATATTCTTACCTTCCTGGTTATGTCTGCTGCTTCTCAGAAAAAATATTAATACATTGCAATATCCCATGGCCTTGTCTGTATGAACCTTTTTTGTGTGTTGAGATGGGTCTGAATTTTCTTTCTGTTTGGTGATTTATTGAAGGTCAAATTCTGTAGTTGATGGTATTTGGCATTTTACCTGTGGCAAGAGTTAAAAAGGAAATTAACTATGCATTATTCCAACAGGATATGATGGTTTACTTTCTTGTATTATTTTTAAATGATATTGCAATCTGAAATGGGCCAAAAAATTGCATGTATGTAGTTCTGTCAGTGCACTGATACTTTTCACAAGTAAAATGGTACCCATATTTGTACACATAAATACATTTTTGTCTATAAACTGTCTATTTTATCCTCTCCTTTGTTTGCAGATTGGATTTGCTGCCATTTTATGCAAGACTGGTTGCCACATTGCATCCCTGTATGTCTGATGTAGCAGAGGATCTCTGTTCCATGCTGAAAGGGGATTTCAGGTTCCATGTATGTTTTGGTGATTTAGTTTTTTACATTCAGATTAACCAATCTCATAAATCATCCTTTGGGGGAAAAAATAACATTTCGTGTTGTGTAGATACTATTTCTAAAATTCAGTGAATATTTTTCTGTCAGCTCAGCAGTTCTTGAAAAAAGAAGGTTTTGTAACTTTGTAAGTCTTTGTAAAAGAGAAGTTTTTGCAACTTTCCATATATGCTTGGATATTTATGTAAATGAACTGTACAACAGTTACAACAGAAGTTACAAAAATTAGAAACTGTGCTCCATCTGTGTTAAGAGTTTTCTGTAAATTAATAACTTGCTTTTAAAATGAGACCTGACCTATTCTAACGTTTCCCACTATAAGGCTGCTATTGCAGTGATTACTATTGTCATATAGAATTTAATTCAAATTAGATTTTACAATTTTCATCTACCAAAATTTTCCACACAAATGTATTTTTCAGTGTTGTTTCCTTCACTTTTTTTTAAGTGTTGTAATCAAACTTGTTATGGTGCACAGTGATGACTCCTTCACCATTTTCTGAGCTTTGTGGCACAGATTTCAATTTTTTTTTTCTAATATTGACATTAGAGATATGTATAAATTGCTCAGACTTACCTGAATCTTAACTATGTAAAGTTAACTTTCTCAGAAAAGCCTCCTTCTGTTGGGGAAATACAATTTTCTATTTTGTGGATTATGTTTAGACATAGATACATATTTGTGTTTTGTTCCTAAATTCATGCTGAATGTCAGTAATATTAAAAGAAAAAGAAAAATCTGCACATTACTAAATCTGACTTGAAAAGCCATCAGTGTTTAATATTTCCTTGAGGACAGTACAAGTGGCCCTATTCCCATAGAGATTGCTTATTGATTCTGAAAATACAGAATCTAGAATACTTTATCACTACTTCATTGTGGCAGAGGAGGAGGATCTGTGGCTGTATGTATGTGGGAGGAATTAATTGTTTTGGGGGGTGGGGAGATGGGGAAAAGAATTCAGAATCTTCTGAAGAAGCAAGGTCGTAGGGAGAGTTTTAGGAAACCCAGTGAGAAGTAAAGGTGGACCTTGAGGAACCAAACTGATACCAAACACTACTGAATTCCCAAGTGTATTTTGTGCATGTTCAGATCAAAGTGATTTAGAAGAAGTGGGTATTTTTGAGGGCCTACAATCAATTTTTTGGTTGTTTTTTAGGTAAGAAAAAAGGACCAGATCAACATTGAAACAAAGAATAAAACTGTGAGATTTATTGGTGAGCTTACCAAGTTTAAGATGTTCTCCAAAAACGATACTCTGCACTGCTTGAAGGTTGGTGTTGTGATCGTCCTGTACTCCTGTGTATGCTGATAACGTGTCCCCATCCTATCCCCCTTCACTTGCCTGCTGCTGATGTTACCTGAATTCTTTACATGGGATATTTTAAACCCTGGTGTGTGTGGCTGCTGTGTATGAGGAGACTTTTACAGCTCCTATAAAAGTTAGAATGTTTTACCTCTTCTAATGGGAGGAATAGATTAAAATAAACTTCTACATCTGGACATAACCAAACGGCTAATCATTTTCTTTGTAAGTATGGCAGACATTGCTACTTATTAATCTGCTGTACATTGCAAAACTTTCATGATGTTGATTTCAATTAATGTTTTTGTGGAGAAAATAACAGTAAGGGAGAGGGACTGGGGGTAAAAAGCCTTTCAGTGATGCAAGGAGAGGTTTTTATGCCATTTTAGCAGGTGCTTTTGTTTGTTGAGGAACAAAACATCTTTGGAAAGCATTAATCTCTAGGCACATCATCTCACTTTGTGTGCTGATAAACATTCAAACTTTGATTTCAAGTCCCAAATTAAAAATAGGTTTTAAAAAATAAAAGTGCCTTCAATAAAAGATGCTTGAGACTCACAGCTTAAGATCACTTTCTGTGTGAATAGTTTCTATTCTATTCTATCTATTGTTAGATATCAAAGCTGAATTCCTAGAAAAGTCATAATCACTCGTAAGTTCTCTTGTCTATAAAATGCTGTAAAATGCAAAGCTGTATTAATTATAGTTATTGCTTAACTTAAAACAGTGCAGTTAGGTGTGCTCTGAGGTTGCTGTGCCCTTGTGCAATATTATTGGGTGGTCTGGGTGGGGTTTTTATGCCAGTCTTTCAAAGCATCCTGTTCTTCTGAAGCCTAAACTTGGGGTCTTTAGACTGTTCTTGTAAGAATTTTGAAACGAGATTAATCTTTTGAATGTTCATAGAATGGTTGAGGTTGGATGAGGCCTTAAAGATCATGTGGTTCCTAACCCCCTGCCTTGGCCAGGAACACCTTCCTCCTAGACCTGGTTGCTCAGAGCTCCATCCAACCTGGCCTTGAACTCTTCCAGGGACGGGGCATCTACAACTTCTTTGGGCAACCTGTGCCAAGGCCTCACCAATCCTAACGTCTGATCAGTGAAATCCACTTGCATTTATTCCGTAAAGAATTTAGAACACCATCATAGTGTCCAGTCTGGTAGATAGCACTTAATGTTTTCTGCAGCTGAAAAAGATGTTAACAGGCTGTGCTTTTGTATAAATACATACCAGATGCTTCTGTCAGACTTCTCTCATCACCATATTGAAATGGCGTGTACCTTGCTGGAAACCTGTGGAAGATTCCTCTTCAGATCACCAGAATCTCACTTAAGAACCAGCGTTCTTTTGGTAAGAGAAAACTTGTTGTCTTACGGGGGAGGGTGTCATTCCCTGACTTAAAGCAGTTACTTCTTTTTGAAACTGTTCTCGAGAACTCCAGTTGACCTAAAAATCCCGTCATGACTTGAAAGAAAATGTAAAAAAAAAAAGAATTAAATTTCTGAAGTAAAAAGCTATTGCTTTGGAACTGCTTTTTGTAGCAGTGTACTTTGTATCTTGAAAGGGTTGAATCTCAATTTTCTAAAGGTTTGCCAGCTGATGTGTTGTATTGTGAAATATATTCCTTTCCATAATCAAGTATTTTTCCCTTGAAAACCCTGTTCCATTATCTTTAAAAGACATTTTACTCATTGCTATCACTTTTTGGTAGTTAATAAAAATTTTAGAAGTCAGGAAAAATTAAGTGCATATACCAGAGCTTCTTTTTTTAACTGACTGCTTTTAGTGTTATGCACTACAAAAATGCTGATTGTTAGCTGAATTGCTGGAATCTGCTGGATGAATGCTAAACATGGCTTAACTGTGAAGTGCAAGACAAACCACAAACACTTTGAATTACTGAGGCTTAAAGCCTCACAAGGCTTTGGATAAGTACTCTTTTCTTATGCATTGAGGAACCAGGAGAAAGGTGGAAGATGGCAAATAAGTTTGGAATATCTACTTATTAAGATGTAAAATAAGCTAAATAGTTTTATATTCTGCATCCATCTTACTAGCTGCATCTTCTAACATTCCCCTAAAAAACCTACAGATTAATTTTGACTTAAATAGTCTTACACAAATTGGATCATAGTCTTATGCTACAAGTTAGTGTGAACTGTGGAAAAGAGTTCTCCCAAAGCAAGCTGATTACAATCTTGTGGTAAAAATCTAAGCAATTGTAAAGCTCATCTGCTCAGTAACTCTTATGGGTAGAATTAAGGCCTGTTGATCCTCTAAATAATTATTGGTCTTAATCTTTACTGCTGACGATGTATTTTGTAATAAGATTCCAAATGGGCTGCATGTCTCCTATTAAAGACAATGTTGTTTTGTCCTGGTGTGGAAGAAAGTCATAGTTAAGAGTGGATTTTAGAAGTAATTAAGGGAAAATTAATTATTGAGAAGTAAAGTGTTCTGTAAGAGCATAACAAATTTAGTGGCACTAAGTAACTTATTCTAGGTAAACATTAAGTGATCATATCTTGGTTTTGTGGAGCTACTTCATGTTTTGCATATTATTTAGAGATTCTTCTTTTATTAGGACAGTGTTTATTTCTGGTGATTGTCTTCTGGGCAAATCTTTCAAATTCAGTGTCCTTTATGTAATTTAAAATACTAATGTAAAACTGGATTGGTTTTTGGATTGGTCTGTTGATAAATGAATTATTTGAATTGGAGCTTTGAAAGGAAGATCAGCTTCATCTTGATCTGTGCTTCTGTAACATAATCAAGTTAATACGTCAAATTCTTGTATTATACTGTTGTGGTCTTGCTAAAAGAGTATTTGAAATTTTGGTATTAAAAACTTCCTCATGCATTTTTAGTCATTTAACTTAGACAATTGTCTAAAGCTTTAGGGCCAGATCACTTGTGTTGATAAATATAGAGAACTTAAGCTACACGGTGGCTTCCTTCTTGGTGTGACTCCTTTTACAGGTGGTGTTGAAACTGTGGAAGATGTTGTTTGTACAGGCAGAGGCTGTGGCAAAGTAAATGCAGTTCATGTAGAACTGTGTTAATTCACTATAACAATAATGTGCTTCAGGAAATTAAAATTTTCATTTTGAACTGTAGGAACAAGTAGCAGGACAGAGCAGTACAGGTAATGAAAGGAAGGAGGAGCTGAACACTTTCAGTATTTTACTGTAATCTGACGTTTAAATGTCAGTCATGCTGAAATGCTTTCCTGAATTGGAGTTCTCATGATGCTTAGGTTTTGATTAGTTCTTTTTTTTTTTTTTTTCCCCAATGGTCACCAGATTTTCTTTCGAAATGCATCTGCAATATACGCTATGTACAGAGAGATTTTGTTACTCACCAAGCATAAGAACCCAAATAGTTTTAATATTTTAACCTGGATACTTTAATGTTGTTTGTGGTCTGTTATTATCAAAGGAAAAACAGAAACCTAATCTTCAAATGCAATGCCTTACCTGTGTAGTTCTTGATTTTAGCCTAGTAGAATGAAGATCCAAAGTAGTTGATGAGCTTAAAGCACTTCAGACTGCAGGTCTTCCTTTTTTCTTCTGGACTGGGACAAGGATTTTGTTACTACAAACAGTGTGGTGCTATGATTTCTCTTTCCTGCCTGTCCATCTGATGCCTTAACTGGAAAAGGAGTGAAACAGTTTCTTGAAGTGCTGAAGATTTTTAGTAGAGTAGAGATTAAGGCTAATACAGTCCACTTACAGTTAGGATACATACTCAGGTCTGCTCAAAACCCAGTAAATTACAGTGATGTTGAGACTTCAGGTAGTGAATATTGTCTCTTCTGGGAAGAAACATTTTAATTATAAACTATTATTTACAGTATAATGTACAACTTTTTATAACAGGAAAATATATGAATTATGTAGGTTTAGGGGTTTCTGAATGTTATTTGCAAGCCTTTCTGCCATTTTCTCTGTTCTGCTTCACTTTGCCCCACTTCATTTTTCAGTTTATAGTATAGCATGATAAATGCCTTTAAGGCAGCAAAGGTGTGTTTCCTCCTGACCTATCTAGAAAAGGTGAAGAAGTTTCAAAGGTAGCATTAACATATATGACATGGTAAAGTTTGGGAGTTTTCTACTCCAAGTGTTTTTTCCCCACATAAAACAATTTATGTACTCAGTTGTTAAGTGCTGTGTATCTGTTAGGTGCCTGTAGGAAAATGTGCTGCTACTGACAGAAATCTCCCATTTGGAAAGGAACAGTCTCAGGGAATCAAAGGAAAGACCGTTTGTGTCATGGAAAAGGTTAAGAATGAAATGCCTTAGGGTTGGTGTCAGATGGAGACCTTCCTGGTGATAGATGACTAAAATCCAGGGGGAAAATGACATTATTTGTTGGGTTACTATGTTACACAAAGCTACTCTTCCTCATTGAATTAGCAGCTGAAACTCAGTTTTGAGGAGCTGTTTGAGTACATCGACATTTCAGTTGAAATGAATCACTGCGTTGTAGAAGAAATTTTAAATTATTCAGGTTTAGTGAAAAGGCCACCAGCATGAAAAACACTGCTTCCTCACCAGTAATCAAAGGAGGTTTAAACTCTTGGTTGGTTTACTGGACTGCATGAATGTATATACTAACATTTGTGTGTAGGGCTGAAACAGTACTTACATGTTGATTTTGTTTATCTGTTTGAAGTTGTAAAGTACTGTGTAGCCAACCTCTAGTAAATAATAAAGTTTAAACAAGTGCAGTTTCCTGATGTACCACCATAGAGTGATTTAGAATATATAGGATCATACGATGTACATAAAAATTTAATGCAACTTAGAGAATTACACTTATATACATATAAATACACAGATGCCTATTAAAAAGTATTTAATAATGGAATTAAGCTCATCCTTGCCTGTAAAAATCAGCAGCTTAGAACTGCTATTTTAGTTCTTATACAGGATTTTGAGATAAAAGAAATTTTTAAACCGTACAAAATAAACCTTGACTTACATATCTAAAATGAAGTATGGAGAAAAGATTATATTAAGTGAAGAAAATCAGGACAATCCTGACAATTAAGCACAGTAATTAGTGTTGACTCTTGTCTGATTTTTCCTAAAACATTACTTTATGGTAGATACTGTTTTTCTTGCAGTTGATTCTGCTTGAGTAAACAGCAGCAATGGCTCATGGAATAAGGAAAATTCTGTTGTCTAAACTTCTGGAAATTCATACAAAACCATCAAAAACTCTCTGGAGTTACATGCTGATGTAAAAAGTAGATTGCCAGTCTTATGATAATTCTCTGTGTTTATGCCAAGACATTATGCCGAGTATTTCAGCTACTTTAGTTAAATAAAATCTAGTTAAGTAATGTTTTAAACAGAGTTGCTAGTACTCTTATCAGCCATTTATCTGAACAGTAGCATTAAGATTTTGAGTTATATTTTAAATACTTTTCTGAAACCTTTTTTACCTCAGGTGAACCATTATAAAATAGGGATCGTAAAGAAAAATGACCATGGAAAGAGCAACACAGAACCATATATATGTACTTTGTCCTTTTTTCTCTCTACCCCAGCTTTTAACATACTTTTTTGCAACCTTTCATGTTTACTGTATTCCAAATGTAACTCTAAAAGCCTTTGGCTTGAAAATGTGGTATGTCAGCATCTCTAACAGGTCATTTGCATTTGTTTCCAGGAACAAATGATGAGGAAAAAACAAGCAATGCATCTTGATGCACGCTATGTTACTATGGTAGAAAATGCCTATTACTACTGTAATCCCCCTCCAGCTGAAAAAACTGTGAAGAAAAAACGTCCTCCCTTGCAGGAATATATCCGTAAGCTTCTTTACAAGGATCTCTCCAAGGTCACCACAGAGAAGGTAAATCCTTTCAGAATTTTTAATACAGATTTACTGAAAGTGGTGTAGTAGTAACTTTCAAAAAGGTTTGGGGAGGGTTATGGTTTTTTCAGTTGCAAGGAAGAGGGATCGTTTTTGTATCCATGATTAAAATGGTTTCATTTCCTTTACTGGAACGCGTAGAAGCTCCAGTTGTGGACCTGTGTTCTCAACAGCATCAAGTGCTGAACAAAGGGAGAGTGAGATGACAATATCTGTGTTCTGTACATTTTGTTGGGAGAGTAAGACACAAAAGGCTTCAGTTAAATACAGACTGTAAGAGCAAGGAAATTATGAGACAGCTTTGGAGAGCTTGATTAGTAGCTCAAGGGCAGCAGCTGGGTTACGTACATGAAGCCTTCCATAGCCACTGCAGGTCTGGAGGATGCCTGGAAGGGAGAGTGAGGTTGTTTGCAGGTGCTTACAGGGATTTCATCCCAGCCAGGAGAGAGGGGGGATGACAGGGAGCATCTTGATATTTTTTACCTGCTAAAATGTGAAGCTTGTCTTAAAATTTGGTTTAGGTCCTGAGACAGATGCGCAAGCTGCCTTGGCAGGATGCAGAAGTTAAGGACTATGTTATATGCTGTATGATCAACATCTGGAATGTGAAATATAATAGTATTCACTGTGTAGCCAACCTCTTAGCAGGGTTGGTCCTTTACCAGGAAGATGTTGGAATTCATGTTGTGGATGGAGTTCTAGAGGATATTCGACTAGGAATGGAGGTAAACAACCAGTATTCTTCCTAAGCTATACTCACCTACTTATGTTGAAAGGAAAGCTAAAATAATCTTGCTTAAAGAAAGGAATCCTTGGATTTTTTTTTTTTTTTGTCTGATGACTTTTCTACCTCAGTTATTTGCTTTGTATAGCTTTATTTAAATTAATAGAGTAACTGTACCCAAAAAAACCCCAACAAAACCAAACTAACAACATTACTTAAGACAATTGTTTTGCCTCCTTTATCATAGTAAGGCCACAGAATTAATTCTTTGACAGTGTAGACAGATTTACGCAACTTTAAGTATCTTTGGCGACTAGTCCATATTTGAAAAGCTGTCATAATTACAAGAATTCTCTGGGTGATGAGAAGTCATCATACATTTAAGATGGAGTGTATGCTAAATGTATTGGAACTTAAATACTAGTTAACCAGCTTTCATAACTACTTTTTTGTGTTTACTTTCATGTAATGTATGTAGCCGTAAATAACCATCTTTTATGATAAGAAATTCTGTCAACTTTTTTATACACCTTTTTTCTTTGTAAAAGGTTAGTTGGGTTTGGGGTTTTTAACGTACTCTTGTGTCTGCGCAATAGAGTGAATTTTCTTGTTCTTTTTTGATAAAGGTTAATCAACCGAAGTTCAACCAACGGCGGATCAGCAGTGCCAAGTTTTTGGGGGAGCTTTACAATTATCGAATGGTGGAGTCGGCCGTAATATTTAGAACTCTGTATTCCTTCACCTCGTTTGGTGTGAACCCTGATGGCAGTCCTAGTCCACTGGACCCTCCAGAACATCTTTTCAGAATCAGACTTGTCTGTACTATCCTCGATACCTGTGGGCAGTATTTTGACAGAGGATCCAGCAAGCGAAAACTCGATTGCTTCCTTGTATATTTTCAGGTATTCTAAATTTTATGCAGTTCTGTGAAGTCCTTTAACAAGCTCATGTAAGTCAGTCTGATATGTATTTATCTCATTGTTCCCTAGCGCTGTAATTTTTAGAATCTTGTCTATCTGGTAGCAGTTTTAGTTTCAAGTGATATGTTACGTTGAGTTATGCCAAAATGATCAGGAGGTGCTCAGTGCTCACATTGTGAGTTTGCTCAGCTTGGAGAAGATTATTTACATTGCTGTCCTCCACTAATGGTTTTTGTAGAGAAGGAGGAGTCAGATGCTTCTCAGGCATGCACAGTGAAAGGATGAGAGGTAATGGCCACAAGCTGCAGCAAAGAAAGTCCTGACTCAACAAATGTAATGAAGTGGGGAAAAGATTTCATAATGAAAGTGTTTCAACAGTGAAAGGGGAATTCCAGACCGTAGAATTCATGTGAAAACTCGTTGGATTTAATTTCTTGTTCTTTCAGCTTTTCTCTGTAATTTATACTAAAACAAGAGTATTAAAAAATTAAAATTAAGGTGATAACTTACTTCAAACATTACAGATGCAAATCACTTATCTGCATGCAAGGTGTAAAATGTTTTGAAGCATAGAATCTCAGAATGGTTTTGGTTGGAAGGGACCTCAAGGATCACCTTGCTCAAAACCCCTGCCATGGGCAGGGACACCTCCTACTAGCCCAGGCTGATCACAGTATGATATGGTCTGATTTTTAAATGCAAAAAAAAATGTTTTGGGGAAGCCATTATTATATTTCTGTTACGCCTAAAAATTTCAGCAAGCCTTCTTCTTGAGCATGCCATCTTTTAAGTAAGATTCTGTTACTCATACTTCATTTTCAGATGCAGTTGTTGCAGCACCTTAGTTCTCAAGTTCTACTGTTAGATTCACTTAAAATCAGCATCTTTTTTTTTACTATGTCACTGTAAGAGGTATATGTGAATTTGTTATAAAGCAAACTGGATAAGGCACTTGAAACTGGCTGCAGTCTAAAGATTTTTTTTTTATGATGTTTCCCCCACCCTTTCCCCACAATACGCCTTTGGGGAAATTTGTTTCCTTGAAAATATTTGGGGGAAGGAATTGAAAGCTGGCTGGTTGTTAAGTGGTCATCTCTTGTAGAAAGAGTTTACCCTGAGAAGGCACTTTCTTGTCAGGGCTTTTTTTGTTCAGTCTTCATACTTCTAGCAGTAGTTATGATTCTTAATGTTCGTGATATCCAATGTTATCAAACAAGTTTTAGTGATACCAAAATATCTAATAGTTGTATGAAATAGGAGAGTAGTGATGTGAAAGATTTTGCATTTTTTACTGTACAAAGATGGCATTTTAAACTTCGTAGCTTAAATGGTTTATAAACGTCAGTGTGCGTATAATTGATTTGAATATTTTGTATTCTAGCGCTATGTGTGGTGGAAAAAAAGTCTGGATGTTTGGACAAAAGACCACCCTTTTCCTATAGACATAGATTATATGATCAGTGATACACTGGAACTGCTGAGACCAAAGATAAAGCTCTGCAATTCTCTGGAAGAAGCTGTCAGACAGGTGCAAGACTTGGAACGAGAATTCTTAATAAAATTGGGTAAGAAAATGTGCTAGGGAAGTTAGGTATTTTTGACAATTCCTGTAGTTCTTAAAATTGTCTCTTTGTGATGGTAATAGGTAACTGCTGTTATTGTTATGATCATTTATTCTCATGATAGAAATATTTTTGTAACTTCTTCGCATGTTTCTAATTATCATAGATACCATACAGAATCTTCATAACTCTAGAGTGATAGATGTAAAAAATAGTCAATATGGATACTCTTGATAGTATTGGGGGAGCAGAAGTGTGTATGTGTGTATATTAATTTATGGAGTCACATGGTGCAAATGATGAGGAAGAAAATTATTAATTTAATCAGAAAAATGTAGGAAGCACACTAATTTCAGGAGCAAACAGTTGGGCTGGCAGCACAGCTCAGTTGAAAATGTACTGATTAATGAATATCTAAAACTGTTATCATCGTATTAACCTTTAAACCTCTTGTACATATCCATTCTTAGAAAATATTGGATACTACTGTGCTCATTACTTGTTAAATGGAGTTGTTTTCTAATCTTGCATTTTTATTTGAAAACAAGCTTGTTCATTAAAAGATTTTATATGTAAATTTTACGCTTTTTAAGTGTTAATTAGAGCACCTCATCTACTTGGCCAAATTCAATTTTTAAGAATAATCCTTTAATTCAATGAGATGAATATGTCTAATAGCCATGTAAAAGGTTGCAACTTCTGTTTTGGGAGGAACTTTTTTTTAATATGCTGTTTATTTAACTGACAATGCCTTGAAATTCTGTACATAGTAACTGAAAAGCAGATTAGAATTCCCCTATAGTATGATCTAAACTCATGGCTTTCATGCTGTCAAAATGAAAATCAGGAATAAATATACGAGTTATATAAACTGTAATATGCTTTTGAAAGGTACTCAGCACTTCCTTCCTACAAATAACAGGAGCTTCACAAAACTTTACACTAATGGCTGACCCTAAGTGCGGTTGGTCTAATGTCAAAAAAGGAATGACAACCTGAATAGTGACTGTGTTGACTCCTCAGTAAATTCCTAGAAAAACTAGTGGCTTAGAAGGCTGACATCAGCAATCCTCTGGAGGATTAAGTGGCTTTGTAAATTAATGAAAGAAAAAAAAAGAATGTATGAAAACAATAATGTATGCTGGAAGTTCGGGGGTTTTGCATTGGATGACTTAAATATTGCAATGGTCCTTCTCTTAAAGCAGATCTTAATTTTTTTCCTGAATCAGAACCATGCTCAATTCTTAAATTTCTCATTGAAATCGGTATCTAAAACTTAACTGGACACTGAAACACTGAAAAAAGCTAAAACTAATTTTTCAGTTCTGTGGAAATGGTACAGATAATGGTATTACATTGAAGGATGCCTTACTGAAAGAAAGGGGATATTTATGTTTGATATTATACACACAAAATAAACGAAAACATCTTGAGGGACAGAAGGCAACCAGGTCAGCAAGAGAAACTGCAAGATGAACTAAAAACAGTGTAAGAACTGTCAGTCCTGTCTGCAAGGGGGATGAGCACACCAGATAGTACTTGTGGAAGAGACTCTGCTTTCCCAGAGATTTCAGATAGGCGCTTACATCCTCACAGGCTCATGTGCAGCCTCAGAGCATTAGGAGAGAGTCATAAAGGTTTATTACAGGCTGAGAAAATTGTTGTTTCAAAAATGTTAATTGACAGCAGTGGGAAGTGCTGCAGCAAAGACTGCAGGGGCTTGATGTCTATGGGTTCTGCTGGTTTTGTAATGTCTCTGTAGTTTGGTACTCAGATTTTGGTGCGTGTTTCAGTAGGGTCCAGATTTACTTTGAGGATGTTCTGAGGCAGTTTGCACAGCTTCTTCTGTTCTCTGGGAGATTTTAAACATTCTCTCTAATGTTTTCCTCCTTTTCTGACAGGATGTTGTTACCCTTTATGACTAAGTTAACGATATAGGAAATGTTTCATTCAGAGTCAAATATTATGACCAATGGGAAGTTTTAGTGCTCAGTGACAATGGACGTTTGAAGTGATCTTCCACGTATAACTTGAGTGGTTATATGTGTTCTAATGTTCTAAATCTTCCTCTTTTTCCAAATTTCAGGACTCGTGAATGACAAAGATTCCAAAGATTCCATTACAGAAGGAGAGAATCTGGAAGAGGATGAAGAAGAGGAGGAAGGTGGAGCAGAGACAGAGGAACAATCTGGAAATGAAAGTGAAGTAAATGAGCCAGAAGAAGAGGTGAAATTTATCATTTACCTTGCCTTGTGTAAAAGAAGTGATTTTGATTGCTTGTTACTTTCTGAAGCCCTTCTAAGTCACAGAGTTCGTGGGTGAAATGTGGGTGTGCACAGCCCAGTCAGTACTGTGAGGATATTCCCATCCCAGTTTTCTGTATGTGGAAAACTGAGTGTCTGAGGCTTATTCCTTATTTTTGGCAGAAGCTTGAACCTGACAGCTTTGCTCAGGGTATGTGCTGCTTCTCAACAAAAAGATACCTTCAGCTTTTGGCATGAGAAAAACCCACTTTCGGATGGCTTTCTTTCTGTTGTAGAAGCAAATGTATTGACTAAATGTCAAAGCAGTCATTAGGAAAAATAACAGGTGCTCAGGGTATGCCTATGCAATATGAATAAATAAAAGATTTATGGAGCGTAAAAACCTTCCTTGTTTACTGAGCTAATAATATTTTCAATCAAAAACGGTGGAGCCAATAAAAAAATCCCACAAGTACATAGAAATTCTGACTTGTCACTATGACACAGCAAAGTTGACGTGATAATGGTATTGTTACAAGAAAATGAGTTCATCAAGGAAATAGAGAACAGTTTTTCTCCATATGCTTGGGGTGGTTGGTTAACTAATAAGCTTTCTTTCAATAGATGCCTCTCAGCGTTAAAGGCCCTGAAGTTTGGCTGGGTTTGTGCCTCAACCCATAAATTAGTATCAATAGAACCATAAACGGTTGGGACTGGGGAGGGCACCTCTGGAGATTTTTGTATTTCCCTTCTTTGAACTTCATGAGTTCTTGCCAGTCCATTCCTTTAGCTTGTGGAGTTCCCTCTGAGTGGCAGCACAACCCTCTGGTGTATCGGCCACTGCTCCATTTTCTGCTGTGTGTTTGTGAAATTAGCAGGTCAAGCTGAGTGAGTTCAGACTGAAACATTAAATAAAAACCATAACAAACAAATTTACTAAGACTTAACTAAGCAACATTAAGAGTTTAGGAAAATGCTTGAGGAACCAGCTGTCCTTCTTGTTTTAAAATAGTCAGCAGTCATAAATTGAATATTTCAGGAGGGCTCTGACAATGAGGAAGAAGAGGGTGAAGAAGAGGAGGAAGAAAACACAGATTATCTTACAGACTCCAATAAGGAAAATGAAACCGATGAGGAGAATACAGTATGTATTGAGCTGGAGATAAGTGAATTGAATTTGCATCTTTGGTTTTCTTTACTGCATGTTTTTTGCCAGTGCTGCTCATAACATACCAGGGAAGATACAGCAAGGACACTTCCTGTTATTCTTTCAAATACATTTTATAGCTTATTTTCATGTTTGCAAATTTTGGTTATTACCTTTTGAAAATATTTATGCTGTCAACTTTACTACAACATGTTTTCACAGGACTGTAAACTTACACAGGTAGCTAGACTGGAAAATATTGTGTAAATTATGGTTTTGCAATGCCAGCAATAGTAGAATATTCATATTTCTGAAACTAATGTAATGGACAATTTTTTCCCTTTGCAATAGGAAGTGATGATTAAAGGAGGAGGACTGAAGCATGTCCCTTGTGCAGAGGATGAGGACTTCATTCAGGCCTTGGATAAAATGATGCTGGAAAATCTTCAGGTATAAATGGTTATTTTCTGAATTTAAAGTACGGCTGACTGTAGTTGATTTTTTTTCTTAAAGTAAATAAGTGATTAATGCTAGCTTACCATGCTAAAGGAATGAAGATTTTTTTTCTGTTTTGGCCTCTTCTCTGCAGTTGGCATGTTTGACTTTTAGTAAAATAGCTGCTAATTGTATTGTTTGCCCAGTGAATATATGACATACTGACATATATTTTACAGAATGATTAATAACTGCAGCAGATACTATGCAACACTTTTGACTTTATTTTAGGTTTTAATAGGCTTAAAATGCAGATGCATTTAAATTTACATAACCTTTTAGTACCTTGTTTTCTTAGTCACATCTGGTAAATATTTAAGTATTGAGTATAACAAGCCCTGTATAATAAATATATTAATAAGATGTACCCAAAAAATCGTGGATTAAGAATGGACATTCCACAGTGTGTCTCATCAGGTCTTTAGATTTCTTTGCCTAGGAGGTTGCCCTGTAACTTTCTTCTTCACGAGCAAGGAAAATCAAAGGAAAATACAGTAAAGCCTAATAAATGTATTGAAATATTACTTCATTTTCCTGGGAGGTTAAACCTTTTCTCAGTCGTGAAAATCGGAATGTTGCCAGCCTGACTGAGTGTGTCAGCATCTGATCATTTATAGAATTCACTTTTTTTTCGTAGCAACGGAGTGGTGAATCTGTTAAAGTGCATCAGTTGGATGTTGCTATTCCTCTGCACCTCAAAAGTCAGCTGAAGAAGGGCCCCCCACTTGGAGGTGGGGAGGGAGAGTCAGAGTCTGGGGACACGATGCCATTTGTCATGTTAACACGAAAAGGCAACAAACAGCAGGTAAGGGTTTGTGTAAGGTATAGATACTGTGGAAATAAATAAAGGTCTTTCACTTCAAAATTGACACAGAAATTTTTATTTCTTCTTTCATTTCTCAAAATCAGATACAGACAACTTCATTTTGACAAATAGAAAATACCATATATAATTTCTTGGAATTCTTAGTTGTTAATAGAAACAATGTAGAAAAATTCTGTGGTCAGGTTATACCATTACTATTTACATTTTGTTGTTGTACTAGTAGGTCAGTGGTATGTCTTGCATGTATTTTAGATAGAGTTGTGGAAGATGAAGAGATGTGGATGGTGGGCCACTGAACCTTAAAAGGAGTAGAAAGAAAAAGGAATATTCCAGAATCTTTAGGATTCTACAGGTTTTTCTGAAAACACTTTCAGCTTCAAATCAAGATATATGGTCATTGCTAAATTCCATTTTCTAAGTAACTGCCACTTGGCTGAATTTATTCAACTTGCAAAAAGAAAAAAAAAGTCATTGTCCCTGAAGACACTTGTAGGGGACTATTCCAGAATGCACTGAGTGAATCTCTTGGAGAAACTTAAATGGAAGTCAGGTTGATAAAACAAACTAAACTCCTTGCTTCATGCAGCTAAGCTGTATGTTTGTTAGTCTTGGCTCTTTTCTCCAGTGTATGTTTGAATTTTCCTAGCTCAGCAAATGCACAGTACACAAATCTCTACCTAACACATCCCACATATATTTCTTGTCATGGTTTAGGGCTTTTAAAGAAAACTTTTCATTTTGGTTGTGTAATTGGATAACGAAAATGAATGGCTTTGAGTTCATTTGGAAAGCATACCCAAGGAATTGTTTCATGCAGTGCATCTGGGCCTTTCAAGTGTTTAGATCCACATCATTACCTGGTTTTTACATTTGTTACCTAAGTGGTGACAGTAGTGTAGCAGTTTAGGTGTATAAACCTGAAGTAGGCTCCTTCTCTTCCTTCATATCAAACACATTTCAAAAATCCAGGTAGGAAGTGGTTATTCTGTTTTCTTGGAACTCGAATGCGGTATACAAAGTTCTACAAAAGCTTTGAGTGGGAGATTTTTAAGTGTGGTCATTCGTCTGAGAAGGGATTTAAGAGAACTCCATTTTTTAAAAAATGTTGTTCAACTTTTTCAGGATAATTTACTAGGAGTATCTGTAGTTACAAGGAATTTTGGGATGTTCATATTCCATGTAAAGGGGAAAATATTGCAGAAATGTGACTTAGAAAGAAAGCAGAACTTGTTCAGGAGTTTTCCCTGCTCCTCCCCCAATATTTGGTTTTGCGAGTAGGCTCTTCCTGCCAAAACTCCTCTCAGTGTTTCTAGAAATGTAGAAAACAGTTGCTTTATAGACTACTTCAGCTCTTGAGTTAATGAAAGGCTTCTTTGTCCATAGTTCTGTATACAGAAAAAAAATGTGTTTTAGTACAGAGTTTTAATAGAAAAATAAGCAGGAAAGAAGAGGTGGAGTTGAAAAGAAAATAATTATTCCTTCTTACGGTGCTTTATTTTAAAACTGCATGAGCAGAATGTGCAATGAATTTTGAAGTGATGGAGGCATAGTTCACTGTTAAGTTATAGCTGTAAACTTTCAGCTTTTAAAAACAGTCAAAAGAAGTTTGGAGCAGCCTGGGAGGCTCTAAGTAACTTCATCTGCACAGTCACCGGCATGATAAATGTCATCAGCCTAATTGCTTGCTCTGCTAGTAATGGTTTCAGTCTCTGTATTCTTTGTCAGTGGTGCTGCTGAAACAAGAAATGTTAGAAAAACAGATTGAGCTGTGCTTCCTTCCTGAGGGTAACATTTAGTAGTGGAGGTCCAATTACAAAATACTCAGTTCACATGTCAGTGTCCACCCAGATTTTAGTGCAGCATTGACAAGTAGTTTTTTTGAAGTAATACAAGAGCAACTGACTGGTATTTACCAGCTGCATATATCCAAATTAAGGGCAATTGCAGGCTGATAGAGACAAGGACACCATGTTTTATCCTCAAAACGTAGAAAACTAGTAGCAGTAGAACCTAACATGGTTATTTGAAATTAGATGATGGCCTTGTGATTTATCCATAAGCCATGAGTGAGCAAGGGAAAATAATTTTGTCATCATAAGGGATCAGAGCTGAGCTCTATGTAATACCATTTCTGAACCAAGAAGCTTTATGCCAGATAGGTGTGAACTAAAATGAGATATAGACAGTGAAAAGAAAGTCAAGAAATTTGGTTGCTACCTAAGACAAAAGATTTCCTTCCCTTTGAAAGATTTTTTAGCAAGGCTCCATAAAAGAATGATATCCATCAATCAAATCTCTCCCTGAATGTGAAAATCTTTATCTCGTTTATATCTTCTTATCCTTATCTCATAGCATTTTTATAACATCTGTAGTCTAGTCTTCTGAATAATCATTTTTGATCCTCCTTCAGTTTGCCATTTTTAAAGTGAAATCTTCTGTCCTGCCCCCATCTCATAGATTTAATTAACGGTTTCTGATACATCTCTTCACTGTTTGCAAATCGGAAATGTTTCAGTTGCTCAGTGATCATCATATCCTGTAGTAATTGTCATCAGTGACTTAATTTCAGGTGGCAGCTGATTGCCTTGAGATAGTGACTCAGTGGTGTTTTGTTAATTGCCAGGCTGTTGTTCTTCTGTATCTGTTTCTCTCATTTACGCCCTTCTACAGTTTTCTTTTTCTACGTTAAGCATCGTGTCTGAAAACACCAATCCTGTTAAGCTGATAAATCCATAGAAGAGAGAAAATACAAAGGACATATTAAAATGGATGAGGAGCTTAATGGTGAAGCTGAGGAATTACTTTTATAATGAAATGCTGCTAATGGATTAGTTATTTGTGTAGTTTACATAAAGTTCATTTGTTGATATCTGGGAACACGCACAGCCTGCTCAGCAATAAGTAACCAGAGCTTACTTTGCTCTTGGAATTTCAGCTTTCTCTGCACACCTTAATAACAAGCTCGTATTTATATTCAATAGAATATGCTATTACCCTCTCTCCCACCCCCAAAACATCTCATCTAAATACATCTTGTAGTTGATAGGGTTTAGGGATTTACTTTACCCAAGTTTTTCTTGGGTCTTTGCAAGAGTCTTTCTTAACTGTTTCAAACACAATTTATTTTCAAATGCTTCATCTGAGTACTTGGAGTCTTCTCACACTCATCACTCTGCTGCTAGTGGGGCATTACTCTCTGAGATACCTTGAGACTGTTTAGTGATTATTGCATTAAATACTAACTGCATGTGATGAGGATTTTGCTTTTACTCTAAACCTTCTCAACAGAGGTTTTGATAATTTATCTTTCTCTGCAGCTTTTGACAGTGTAACAGAAAAGAACGCTTAGGAATTTACTTCTTCTTCTTTGGAAATAGATCTCACATGATGAGAACAAGCAGCAGGATTCAGAGTACCTCATGGAATATTGAGAGTGATTATCCTTAAGTGCACTACCCTTTTTATAGCACAGAAATACTTATTTCTAATGGACATGGAGTTGAAGAAGGAGCTGAGATTTTTCTAAATGTTTGCAAACTTTAGCATTAAGGGTTTTCTGAGAACTATTGTTTCAGTTTTCAGTTGTGGATAAGATTAAGACTTATTTCTCTGTTCTGGAAGAATTGTAAAAAAAAAAAAAAAAAGAAAGATATGTAGAAGTAGCAACTTTGGATTTTCTGTGTCTAGGGGAAAAGCAATCACGCTCCCTACGCCTTCCTGAAAATATCAGCTGGATTTCCGGAGAGAGGGTACTTCTGTGGGAGTGCCAAGATTACCTGGTGTACCTTGTGGCGAATCAGATAATGGGTGTTTCAATCAGAATGTGTGGTGGGCACATTTGGGTATGGGAGAGGAGGAAAAGATCAATCTGACACTATGGTTGTCTCCAGACTGCTTAGTAAGAAGCACTGGGGAGCCAGAATTATTCTTAAAAAGAAATGTACTGGCCAAGGTATGCCAGGGAAGATCTGAAATGCTTGAAATGTTTCTCCTCTGTTGTCACAAGGGATAATAGTAGAAATTCTGCTCAGGGGGTTTCATCTCTTTGGAAGGAAGAGACCTGAAGAGGGAGATGCAGCTTTCTGAGCCAGCTGTGGTACTTTTATCTCAAGACCAGTGCAATTCTCTGTGGGCAGATCAGCTGGTTTGAGAATAAGAAATAAAGTATATGGCTATGCCTTCCTAGGGAAAGACAGTCTCAGCTTTGTTCCCGTGAATACTGTGTGTAATAGGTTTTGGACTCAGCCTTTTTTGTGTGTTCTCTGTGGCTTTAGCAGGTCTTGCATTTTCTCATAGTGCTTTATGTGAAATAAAGGTTCAAAACAAACCAAATAACAACACACTTCACAGCGGAAACTTCTGTAGAAAGTACCTCATTGAAATAACCTAGAAATAACCTTAGCATTTCTGTATTCTGCATTGTTTTCTATTGGTTGGGTTTTTTCTCTGACAGGCACTTAAAAACTTATTTTCATTTGCAGTTTAAGATCCTAAATGTACCGATGTCTTCCCAACTTGCTGCAAACCATTGGAACCAACAGCAAGCGGAACAGGAGGAGAGAATGAGGATGAAAAAGCTCACTTTGGATATCAATGAACGGCAGGAACAAGAGGACTATCAGGGTAAGAAAATCACCAAGTATTTAGTTTTTATTTTCAGGGGAGCCTTTGTGGATCTGCAGAAAGTATTATTTGTGATGATTAGCAGCTGAAGTTCTAAATACTGATTTGCAATACTTATGGAAAAGCTGTATTTTGGTTTTAGTCATTCATTGTTTCCTCCCTGGTCTTTATACTTCAAGAAGTTTTTGTAGCTCTTCCATGAAAGGGAGTTTTCAAGTGGGTCTCAAATTTCAGTGTTTCTATTTATTTTGGGAAAGGGGAAGAACTGAGATTGTTCTTTTGAAATTAAGGTAATAGAAAATCAATCTGATGTTTACTGCAAGACAGTTGAGCTGGATACAAGATGAATTCTGTGCAATTTAAACTCTGCTTTTAAGCTATTGATAGGTGTTTTAGATATTAATAATATTTAGACTCCTTAGTCTTGCTGAGACTTGCAAGTCTTGGGGTAACCTTCACCAGAAAAATACAAAATGTTACCTCAGCTTCACATTGTAGAGGTTCTAGGAGTCCTCAAATCTGGAGCATAAGCATATATTAACAAAATGAGAGTTTCATACAGATGACATGATTAATTTGTTTTTTGAAGACATGCGAGTCAGGCATTTTGGAACCTGGACAGACTGAAGCAAACAGTTAATACAGCAGATCATACAGGCCCCAAATAGGTGCACTTGATGTGTTTAGTTGTTGGGTGGTTCATTTTGGGTTGTGTTTTTTTTTCAAATTCAACTTCCCTTGGCTTACTAGCATAGTAAACAAAGCCAGACCAATAAAACTGATGCCTTATGTTGCTGTTTCCATTTAACATCTCAAAAGTTTTTGCTCTGCTTTTTTTTGTAAAGATGTTGTAGTCTGGTGGTAATCACAGTGTAAGTAGTTAATTAGCAGAAAATCTCATTTAAGGTATTTAGTGAAAGGTCATTGTTCATCAAGAAGTGGGAAATAATTAAATTAAAGCAATTCTAATTTTAAAACAGTATGGAATCCAGTACTCCTTGCAGAACTTTGATCGTACCAGAACTAAACTTGTAATTACAAAAAAAGAGTATCTTCCAAAGTGAGTGTCTGCAGAGCTCTGAAATGGCAACACAATGGATTCTTACTGTTAAACATGGTAATCAGCTCAGAAACTTTTCTGAGATGCTCTGCTCTTATAGAGCCCGCTTGTGGAAAAAGAAGAGAGAGAGCAGACTCTAGAATTAGATATTTTAGTGCTTCTCTCAGACTTTTTGCGAGTTTTTCTTCATTAGATACTTCTGATATTTCTGCTGGTCAAGGCATTTGGGTTTATGCCCTGTTGCATGACTATGTTGATATCTAAAATGAACCTGTTTAATCTAGGATTTTATTGTGAGCAATTGTGTTTTGTATCCAAAAAAGGATCACATTGATTTATTTCTGTTGGACAAAATCAGAAAACTGATACCAGTTGATAACTGGTAATAGGCTTTTTTTTTTATTTTCTCATAGATTTTTATTTAGTTGTTGTGTATAAAATGTTAATACAGGAAGGAAGTCAACACAAAAGAAAAAGGTTTTTCCATAATTGACATCCCTTTTTAAAACAGCTGTTGATGCATTTTATTAACCTGGGTAATATACAGAGTAAAACCAAACTAAGGACCTTTTAATCAGGCTAAATTAAACAGGCCACATTACATTTGCCTTTGGAACAATTTTTTATTTAGATTTTGTGCAGTTGAGTGTTACTTTTGAAGAGTAATCTTGTCTGTGACAAGTTAGTACCTACCCACTGAATGAAAATGTTGGGTTTAAATTTCTGTTTCAAGCTTTGAAGTTACTGAGAGAGGAAGAATTCTCAATTTCTGGAAGAATGCCTCAGGGTTGTCCCAGTGTTTGCACATGTACTTGTTGTTCTTTTCATCTGCACAGGGTAGCTAATAGATGGAAATTCACCAATGTACTTCAGAGTAGTATCAGATAATGATTTAATGTTTCAGCAAAGCTTATTATATTACAAACATTTTTTTAATTTAAAGAACTATTAGGAACTTGGGTGGCTCTCTAGTTTAGACTGGTACTTTTCTGTGCAGATAATTTTTTTCTTCACTAAAAAACCAAGGAGTTTTGGTGATATGCCTTCAGCCTAAAACACACTGTGCTCCCCTGCCATCTCTGCCTTCTGTTACCTTCTGCAGTATTGAACTTCGCAGTCCCATGTTTCCTTTCACCTGCCGTGTGGAAAACGGAGGAGGCAGATGTGCACGTGCTTGTTCATTCACCGCTTGCTGCTCGCACCTGGCTGGCAGGGTACCCTGATCGGGTTTTCCTCCTCAGTCCCCTCGCTGCCTGCACAGATCTCTCCTGGCACACGGGATTGTTGGGAAGGCTGATGTTTCATGGTGTTTACAAACACGGACTGTCAGTGGCTGCCTTTGCCTTTGCCAGGTGCTGAATGAGTGTACAGAACATGAATACAAAGGTCACCGACTGTTGACACAGATACTGTATATTCCATCAGTCACAGTTTCCCAGTTTCTCCAAGACTGGGTGGATAACTTTACTGAAAGCTTCACCTGCATTTTGTAAATGGTGGGAGAACCTCGTTAGAGTCTCTAGTTTGGCCCCACTGAGAGCAGAGGAAGTGTGTGTGTAGCAGGTGATGGGTGTGTGTCTCCAATGAGATTACCGGAGATTAGAGAACCAGACAGAGCAGACTTTCAAACATAATCTGTTTAACAGCTTATTCCACTTTTCCCCTTCATTTATCCCATCTGTCTGTTTGCTGAGTAATGTAGATCCTTGCTCAGGTGGACTGTCAGGAATACTTTCCATTAGATGCATTAACAGATTGGCAGAGGTTACCTGGCAGTTCCTGTGATGTATCTGTAATTATATTGGCTACTTAATAACCATTAATTTAGCCTGGTAAAGAGACTTTTTTTTTATCATTAAAAAAATGAAATAAAATTTTAGAAAGTAAGTTTTACCAAATGTCAAAGTACAACACTATCCTAGTTTAAATTGCCCAAAAGTTGGCTGTACAGGGCTAAATTGAGTAGTGTGGGCTGCTTTCTGCACCCAAATTATTCCCACTGATGATAAAGTGAAAAACTCCATCCATGGGACAGCTGGTACAATGTAGGTCAGCTGAGTCACCTTCTTCAGGTGCCTGTCTTCCCTGGAAAAGGATCCAATTATGCCAAGCTTAGACTTAAATACCTGACTGGCAATGCCTAATTTTAGGACAGGTTTCTTGCTGAGTCTTTAATTGGCAGCAGCATTGTCCAGTTGTTACTATTCCAGGGAGGTTTAATGTTGAGGCCACTGATGCTGCTGTGAGTCTTTGTTCCTGATCATTGATGAAGAAAGTGGTGGCTGATGTATTTAGAAAGAAAAGGTCACAGGCCCTTTCTTGAGCATCTGTGATGAAAACCGTTGCTGGCAGTTCTTTCTGCAGGAACATCTGGAAATGCAGGTTCATATTGTGGGGCAGCTTGGGTTTATCAACGCTGTCGTTGCAATTTAGTAACTCTTTGTAATTAACTCCTGTGGAATAACTTGAGGAGTGTTAACTCTGCAGCAAAGTGTAAGTATAAATGGCAGTGAAATGTGCATGTGCAAATTTCTATGTCAAATGATGCATAGAAAATGTATGTAACTTTCTTCTGTTTACTTTTCTTCTGCCTGAAATCCCAGAAATGCTGCAGTCTCTGGCACAGCGTCCAGCTCCAGCAAATACTAATCGTGAGCGGCGGCCTCGTTACCAGCATCCGAAGGGAGCACCTAATGCAGATCTAATCTTTAAAACCGGTGGGAGGTAGGACAATCTTGCTTTAGATGTAGTAATTCTGGTTCTAGGCAAGTAATTACCTTCATAATTGAAACAGATAATGATCTGATGTAGCGAGTGCTTGGACAGTCGTTTCCATTATAAAGCATTCTCTTAAAATACCAAGCATTGTTTTGTGCTTCTAACACAGTGTCTGTACCTCTGTGACAGTTTGGAAGCCAAAAGTTTATTTTTCAGTTGTGAAATGGCTGGTAGAATCTGAGCCTCTTCTTGTAGGGGAAAAGATGCAAATCTTCTTTCTCAATGACGGGGGCATAGGATTTTTTTTTAGTATCTGCAGAAATTCTCATTATGCTGTTTCTGTGAGGCGAATTTGACAGCTATTCCTCTGTATCTGATGCCCATTCAGGAAAGTAAATACAGTAAAGGTGGGGAAGAGGGAGGAGAACTTTCAATTTATGGTGTGCAAGAGCGTACTAAAACCAGCATTAACATAAAAAGTGTCATTCCCAATTGCTTAGTAGTTGTTATGAGACTTTAGTGTGTGTCTTTTCTCACTCAGAGTAAGCTGGCAAATAAACCATTAAATTAGCCCTGCAGCACAAATAGAGTTTCGAGTGAAATGCAGACTTGCTTTTATGTTTCTCTTTTCTTTGCAAGTTCATTTTGAAGGTGGATTGACAGGAGCAGCAACTGGGAAGGGACAATTTACCTCCTAATGGGTCTGTCTTTGTAAACTGCATATAAGTTAATGTAATGTACGATTTCTGTGTTCCAGTAGCATTTCCAGCTTCTTCATGGTACATATTTGGAACATTTGATAATGTCCTGGTCATCCCTCACTCCACTGAGACCTCATACAGACACTGCTTGTACAAAACCAAATTTTTTTAGAAAGATTGCAGTTTAAAATAAATGTTTCTTTTTAAAATGAGCCAGATGTAACTCAATAAAATGAGCAGTGCTTTCCATTTAGTTTGTTCATATCACTGTGACCTAATGCTCTTTTAGGAATACAAAGTGTTGAGTTATAGTGAATTGCCACAATACTTGCAGGTGTTTCATAAATAGCTGCAGCCTTCTGTTCTTTGAGGCATGAGCTGCATGCTGCAGTTATTCTTTAAATACAGCAGCCACACCAGTAGATGTGATCTCTTGATTTCTTCCAAATTATTTTCTTTAGAAAGCTTTTTATATTCAGATGTTGTAGGGAAAATATAATTTAAGACTTCACTGTGAAGTAGGTCAGATGTCCAGCAAACAGTTTGAGTAGTGTTTGCTTGTTCAAGTGCCACACACTTGCAGTTCCGATGTAGTCTTGTATAATGGAGTTTACTCTTTGTTCCTTTTAATGCATAAGCTCCTTGGAACAGAGACCAAGAGGTTTGTTTGAGCAGGTATATTTTATTTGTTGTGTTCTGCAGTGCTCTGCCTGGCAGTCATGCATCAGTTGAGCCATCTCAGCCTGCAGTAAGGGAACAGTACTTTTCTTAACTCCATTTATTTGTTGGAGACTGTGGGTCCACCAATGGCTTCCCATTGGCACAGATTGTCTGTTGCCTACATTCTTAGAGCCTCTGATTTATAGGATATATTGAAAATTGTCTTCTGACTTTAAAGGTTGCACTGCAGTCTCTGCCCAGACGCTCCGTCACAGTTTGTTAAAAGGTTACCTTGTGGATTCTGAGGATACTGGAGGATCTCACTGAGAGCAGATAGGAATGGAGCTGTTAATTTTAATATCTGTTCAGAGAAGGTTTCACATTCCTACCTAGTGGAACTGATGTGTGTAACACAGAACTTATCACTTCCATGAGGACACTGTGTTGTGTTCTTGCTGCTTCTTTGTACGTGAACACAACTGACATGTTATTTTCTTGCAAAATAACTCAAACTTACTGGAAATAATAGTTTGCTGCTTTCTTTGAGGTATGCAACTTTTTATTTTAAAGTTCTTGAGGTTAGGGATAATCTGAGCAAATCAGTCTCCTGGTTGATTCCTCTGTAATGTACAGTGTGACAGGTTCTGATAGCTGAGCTAGGCACGAGGCCTTGCATTTCAGGGAGAAATGTTTAGAGAAACTGATTGGTTGTTTTTACCTTTGCTTATGTGTTGCTAAACACGCCCTAAGTGCTGTGTTTCAAACATCTTTTAGGAAGTTAAATCCTAATCTACCTGTTGTAACAGTTCATTTCAGAAATTAATGAAGGCAGCATTGGATTCTTCCATAAGTTTTTGGCCTTGAACAACTGGATCTCACTAAGCAGTTAGCCCTTTATATGTTTTTTAAAAAAGAGAAATCTTTTGCAGTTTTTACTTTATTTCTCCTCTGTTAATGTCCTTGTTCTGTACTAAAGTAAATGCAGTGAGATTTACAGGCTTTGTCAGATTTCTTATTATTTAGTATGTGCAAAATGCTGGATCAAAAATTGGAGTTTATTACTGTTTGTTTGGAATTGCCTGCTTGTATTGCCTCAGGTTTTGAGACCTGCTGATTGTGTAAGGAGGAGATTCTTTCTGGGACTTGTACATTTAAGGCTGGCTGGCTTTAAAGATAATTTACTGTGACTCCATTAGAAGTAGAGTTCCTTGATTTGCTTCAGCAGAACTGGGAAGAAAACAATTTTCTCTCTCGCCTCCAGTTCTGTAGCATTTGTGTGTTAAGAGAGGTCTTTGGCTCTCAGGCTATTTAACTACTACCTTCAGGAAACACAAAATTTACTAAAGTAATTTTTTTTTGTGATGGGATTATCATAAAAATAGACTTCTATAGTTATGAACAGCTTCTTAAAAAATAAACTGGTGTTCCTTTGTTTAAGAGGATTGAGATCCATTAAATGCCTTGGTTTTAGAAATGAAATGAAAATAACTACATTATATAAAATCTATTTAAAAACATTGATTACCAAGGAAGTCAAATTTCTCCCTGTAATTATTTCTTCTGTTGAGAAGTGGGGCCTTACCAAGGATTTTATCTTGTTAAACCTCTCCTTATTAAAAGCACATACCTCAAAATTTGTTGCTGTTTTGAAAGTATAGTAAAGAAGGGCCTGCCTGCATCCAAAGTTCCCCTGGGGATGCAGGTATAGGCAAACCAAATCATATTCAAGTTAAATGGTGATTTTAGGTCTCCTGTTTGCATCTGACTCTTATTTCTCTTTAACCCATTTAATAAAGAAAAATGAAGCTTAGCAGTAATAACAGGATGCTGGGATTTTATTAGCTGAATATTCTCATCATAAAGAGTATTGCATTAATGCTGAAAAATCAGAGTTTGGATAATAAGGAGAAATGTGAATTTAACGTGATTTCCTGTTTCAGCCACTGGACCAACGCAATTCATACATCAGCTGTCTTGAAGTTGATGCATTGACAATGCTGTTTTATGAAGCTTTGAATCCACTTCTTACTGAGATGAGCCTTTCAAACACAGCTAAGAAATTCCAACCCTCCTTTTCAGCTGTTTCATGGGAGGAAAGCAAAAGGAGGAATATGAGAGGGGGCTCCAAATCCTGCAGCTGCTTCTGGTGGACAGCACTGGAGCTGAACAAAAAAGAATAAGAAAAGCCTCAGGCGATTGCCTTGGCAGGATGGTGCTTGTTGAGCTCTACAAGCTGGGTGTGAGTCTAACCCAGACAGCAAAGTTGGAGTGACACCTGATCACAGTTCAGTTTAGAGGGAGTGGAAGGCAAAATTGTATTTATAAGCCATGCTCAATTAGAAAGATTCCTGTATTTGAAAAAGTTCTTTCCATAAAAATGATAACAACTACCTACGAAAAACCCCTGCAGCTTTGTGGCTCTCTGGAAATCAACTACCAATCCCCAAAACACCTCCCTGCTCCCAACCCACTCTGCACACTGACTGGTGATTTCACTTTGTCAGAGTATTTTATTTTTGATGGATAGATGAGATTTTAAAATAACTTGCAGAAGTTAAGATTCTCTTACTTATGTGAGTCCAGCTTTTGTGGTTTATTTGAATTTGTGATGTTCACAGTATGGAATATAAGTCAGATGTGATAGGTTTTTAATGGGCACCTTGGTGTTTTCTGTTTCTTGTTCATGGTTTTGGGTGATTAGGGGAGAGAGAGAACAAAGAGCCTCGAAGCTGAGATTAGCTGAGAAAAGCAAAGCAGGGAGTGAGTTTGGAGAGGAGGTGTTTGGAGTTGGAAGTTCGTGAGGAGATTTGTGAAGAAATGCGGAGTGTTGTGGATTGGAGGATACAAGGGGATTAGGGACAAGTGTGAAATCCAACTTCAAAGGTCTCACATGTCAAGAAATAAAGTGATTTTTGTGATCTTGTGATGTCAGCAACATGCAGAAAGGAGCTGGTTATTGATACTCTCCTGGACACTTCTCAGTTTAAGCTGAAATATTATCTTGCTGACTGAGCTCTCCCAGCTTCGCTCATGCCATGGCTTTGTGTTATTTCATAGCCTATGGTGTGATGTTTCTGTGTGTTTTCATGGCTTCCTGTTTTCTGCTCCAGCCATGGTTTGTTGCAGAGGTTCTGTGTATTTCCCTGTCACAGGCAGGCAGTGTTAATGCTCAGCAGTGGCGTGAGAAGCCAACTGTATGAATTTAATACAAATTAATAACTGTGTCAGTGGCAGGAAGGGGAGTGCGGGAGGAGACTGCAAAGAATGGATTCCTTTTACACATGGAGCTCAAGATGGTTGTAATTACAACTGTGTACTGAGTTTGACCTTGCTAAATACAGGTTTGGATCAAGTTTACTAGTTTGGACACAAGTGTGAAATACCTGGTTTGGGAAAAACTACTACTACTATTTTTGGCAGCAGCACCTTGCTGTAATCCCCTGAAACAGGGATCTGCCACCAGCATGCTCTGGCAGCTGCTGGTTTGGGTGAGAGTCATTTTGACCAAGTTGGAGATGTGCAGCCAGTCCCAGCCTTTTTCCTTCCCTCCCCATCAGCAGTAGAATTATTTTTTTAAGGAGAGATGGAGAGGTAAAAGCATGATCCTGCAATTCAGTGATATCTGTCCTTGGTTGTAACATTATGCAAGTGAGATGTCAGTGTACTAAAGAAATTATCCATCAAAATTAATGTTCCTTTCTATTGAAAGCACATAGCCAGGGTTCCTGATATCGAGTGTGCCACAAAGAATTGGAATATTACCTTATGTGACACTAAAAGGTGGTTGAAACCAAATAACAGAAGCAGTACTGCAGTGAATTCTAGTGATGCATCAGCTTGGGACTCCCTGGCAAAAATACACAGTGTTTTTGAAAAAACCACACAAATACTGGATATCAGAACAAAGCAACACATACAAATACAAAATAAGTGTGAAAGCTTCATCTGGTACAAGAGATGCAGGCATTACTATGTCCAGTTAACCTATCTGTAACATTTTTCTTGCAAGATCTTCAATAAAAACCAGGTTTAGATCAAATGACTGTTCAACAAACACTGGAGGATTATGCACTGATGTAAAGAAACATGAACTGTTGTGTTGACATGGTAAAAAACTTGGGTGTGTAGCCCTGGAGCTTTCTTGGAATTGTAAACGTTGAAGTTTTATTTTGCTGTGTATTATTAATTTTAGTTTGCAGCCTAAAATCAGCTGAAAATGAGCCCAGATGCAGTAACTGCAGTTGTGCTGAAGTTAGTGACACTGGGGTGGCCTTACTGCTGCATTGCCCTGGTCTTGTTGAATCCCCTGCCTGGTGTCATTCTTCATTTGCATTTGTATGTTCTTAAGAGAATTAAATGTGACTTTTTGTGGGTAGGGATGTGTTTCATGAACAAGGTGTGATGGAAGATTTGAATGCAACCTTACTGACTCTAAAAAAGGTTCTAACCAATAATTTGCCTGTAGAAAGCCCTTTGAAACATTCCTGCAGAACTTCTAAGCATGAAGAAACTGCATAGAAAGATGAAAACTATTTACAGTAACTCATTTTTCCAGCAAATTCACTGCTGTGCTTCAGTAGTTCAGCATCTCATCTGGGAGGATAAGGTGCAGATTATCCCCCTGCTTTTGTCTGGTGTGGCCTTTTCAAATGTCTGTGCAGCAAACAGAAATACGTAACTTTCTGTTAGAGGGTAAAAGAGGATCAGAATGATTGGCAGCTGCTTTTGGGGGCTGCTCACCCGCAGAGTTGTGGGCACCTCAGACTGAACTGATTCCTCTCTCCTCTCTTCCCGCAGGAGACGCTGATCCAGCCGCCAGTGTCATTTCATTAGGTCCTGTATCTCTGGTGTTGTGGAGTCCTCCAGCGATTAAACGAGAGCAGTGGACACATCTCAGCATGTCAGTCTAGAGCGTTCAGAACCGAAACCTGGGACAGGCTGGGGCCGTGGGGCACGAAGAGCAGCCTCCCCTCTCCCCCCCCACCCCCCCAAAAAAAGCTTTTTGTTATGGGAACCGCGTTGAGGGTTAATCTTCTCATAGGAGCAGAAGCAAAGGAGCGAGATGGGGAACTTGACCTGCGAGCAGCTCGGTGAGAGCCGGGAGCAGCCTGGAGTTCAGACGATTACACTGGAAAGGGAAAGGCCTTTGGCAGCTCAGTGTGCAGGGAAACAAAGCTCTGAACTCGCTGCAAGTTACGTTGTCTCCAGCTCGAGCACTTGGTGTTGGAAGGATGTTCTTTGGGGGCTGCAAATCTACAGTACAAAAACATAGAGCAAATGGCAAAATCCAGAAGAAAACCCTGCCGAGTAGGATAACTTCTCAAACACTCCTCAGCGAGGACGTTCTTGGTTAAGGAAGAGCCTTTTGCTGCTAGATGTGCCAGAAAGGGGGTGGGGAGGGGTGAAAAAATGAAGAGCCAAGGAGGTAATGTGTCTGTTAAGGTTTAAAATAGAAAGTGAAGTTGATGAACACGGAGTTGTTGACTCGTACTGCTTGGAACAGCCTGACACCAGCCTAAGGACAGGGATATAGTTGAGCCCATTGTATGTATCATTGAAAACCAAAACGTGCCAGTCAGCATAACAGGAGGATGTCAAGGAGTGGATCCAAATGTTTTGTTGATCTTCATGGGTTGATAAGCCTCTGTGTCTATTGAAACAAACAAAAAGTTTAAAAAAAAAAAAAATTTAAGTCTGGAAACAAGTAGAATTTTTATTTTTTTCTAAGTAGAAATGAGATTTCTTGGTCTGTTCCTGACAATCTGTTATTTATTAGCATAGGGTTTTGTTTGCTTTCAGGTAGAGGTAGCTCATTGAGTTAAGGAGCCCATCTGTATGTTACTACTAATTCTTTTTTCTAGCTCTTTTAAAATCCTTTTTACCACTGGTTTTGGTTTCTGCATGTAGGAAGAGACTTGTAAAATTGTAACATTTCATACAGAAATGCCGCCCGATCTTCACCAGCTTCAGAAATCTGACCTTTGCCAATGCTGCAATAAAGTGTTGTAATTTAGAGTCGGTGTCTGCCTCTTGACATTCACTTTGTACTTTGGAAATGATGTTTTGAAGGGTTTGTGGTGTATTGTGGGCTGTAGTTTGGACAGGAATTTCAGGTCTTTGATTCAAGCCTTACGTGATTTTTTTCATATCGTTTCCTTTCCACATGAAATTCATGGGTGCATTCATTAATCACGTTTGTCACTCTGAGCTCCTCCAGGAGTGTCTCCTACACTACTATGACCATATCCACTGGTCAGATGTAATTTCCCCTTCCCCAAAGAACAATGCCTACCAATTCCTAATAGCAAATTAAGCATCTAATTGTGGTTCAGACTAGAGTCAGCTTCCTTTTCTTAACATGCTGCTTGGTTTCAAAAGCATTTAATTCATCCAGATTGAGTAACTGCATAAAAATAAAATATTAGCTCTGTTTTGTATGTGTCAGTCTAATGTCTTGGTTGGAATTGGGATCAATGGAAATGTCTTTATAAAATTATTTGCTAAAAATAGTTTAGGGTCTACTGGGGATTTCCCTGACTTCAGGCTGAAATCAAAAAACAGTTCAGTGAAACTGAATTTTAAAATTAATTATTCTAATGTTGTGCCAAATAAAACCCTCAAAGATCATTGTGAGTGAAGTAATCAGGGTTGAATGTACAGGGACAAACTTTTTAGCAGGGCCTGTTGCAGTAGGACAAGGGGTGATGGTTGTAAACTAAAAAGGGGTTGACTTAAATTAGATACAAGGAAGAAGATTTTTACAGTGAGGGTGATGAGACACTGGCACAGATTTCTCAGAGAGGTGCTGGATGCCCCATCCCTGGAAACATCCAAGATTTCAACCCAATGTATTTGAAGCTGTCCCTGCTCATTGCAGGGGTGTTGAACTGGGTGACTTTTAGAAGTCCCTTCCCTTCCAACCCAAACCGTTCCATGATATGCAGAAAAAAACCCCAGTTTGCATCCTCTTTATTCCTTGCCTTCCCATGTGCTGACCCCACACCTCATGGTGTGGCTGGGTGCTGGTCCTGCTTCTTGCACAGCAGTTCCACCGCCTGATCCATGTGCAGGTTCTTGCTGCAGGGATTGCATGGCTCCCTCTCATGTCTTTAGAATCTTTTGCCTTCCTTTAGAGGGCATTTAGTTAAAATTGTTGGGTGTGCAGCCCGAGATTGATACAGGAATGGGGGAATAGCCTCTGTTTCGGTCAGTGTCTGTTACCTATGAATACTGCTGCTTTACCCAGACTACAGGATGTTTATTTTAATTAATGAAATTATGTTTAATGTCATTGCTTCTCTTTCCCTGCAGTGCAGTGACCCACAGGTGTGTCAGGTCACTGGGGAAGTCATCCCAAATTCAATCTGTGGCACTGTTGGATGGGGCAGAGGATGTTCCCTGGGGAGCCTTTCTCACGGGATGCTGGTTGAAGGTGCCCTTGCAAGGAGCATTTCTGCAGCAGTGTTCCTGGCCTGCAAGGAAGGAGTTAAGTCTGGGAAAACATGTGTAGATCAAGGAGAAACTGTTTCATGTCCTTGATTACGTAAAAGATTTCTGTTATCTTATTGTTCTGTGGAAACAATTTGGACTAAAGTCAGGCCCTGGCGTTCAGAGTTGTCTTCACAGACGTGAGGCTCCTCGAGCTGACAGACAAAGTGTGCTGTAGGTTTGTACTCAGCAACTGTGCCTCAGATTTTGATGGTAACTTCTCTTCCCACATCTCTCAAGCCTCTAAAGCTCAAGGCAGGGACTTGGGGAAATGAAGTCCTTCCCATCATAGGAGACAGGTTTGTGACCACCTGAGGAACCTGAATGTGTCTGAGGCCATGTGACCCAACAAGATGGGTCTGAGGCCATCCCAGGCTCCTGTGAGGGGGGCTCTGAGCAACCTGGTCTGGTGGAAGGGGTCCTTGCCCATGGCAGGGGGTGGAACTGGATGAGCTTTAAGGTCCCTTCCAACCCAAACCATTCCATGATTTATGGTGCATCACTTGAAAGCCTGTTGGAGCTGAAGTGCTGTGTTGGCCCTTGCTCTGGGATGGAGCCAGCGTGTCCGGGAAGTTCTGAAACTGGAATTTGACCCAGGAATGTCAGTACTCGCAGGCCACACCTTGAACTGCAGCTGATACTAAGGGGCATCTTTACCCACAATGATGTAATGTGATAAAAAAGGGTATAAATCTTTCTTTCATGAATTGCTGACTTTGCAGACTTGCTGTAACCTCAGCTTCCCAGGCCTTCAGCATAAGAAATCTGTTGGGCTGTTTCTGTTATGTAGATACAAATATAAAGCACATTGATGCACATGTGCCACAGCACACACAATTTTCTGTATATTTAGGCTTAGAAAACCACCTCTATTGTGAAGTCTGCCCGATTTCCTCATGCTCTCAGCATTTTTCCATTTGCCTCTTCCAGCAGAGCAGTCACTGTGCTTGGCAGGGCAGCAGGATGAGCTGTGAGGAGCTGCCGTGTCCGGCTCAGGCACCGTGTGTCCTCACCAAGGTTGAGCGAGTATTTTCAAAATCAATCCATCCATAATGATGCCATGAGCCTGCTGTTGCCCCTTAATAAATACATCAGTTTTTTCCTCATTTTTTCCCTTCTTTGAGCTTCATCACTAGTTTGCTCCACGCTGAGGTTTTCCTCAGCCACACACTGTTTTGCCCTGCTGAAGGTGCTCCTCTGGGGTGACACTTTGCTGTCTCTTCTCAGAACTCCACTATAAATAGGGTTTTTTCCAGCTACTCCTAAGGAAATCCCTGTGCACTGGGAGTAGGAAACTGTTTGAGCAGGAATCAAACAAATGAGCAAATGTCAAAATATTTACTTGCATTGTTTGAACTATAAACTTTGCTTTTAAGTTATTATTGTTGAGGTGTGATTGTGCCCTTAAACACCAAGCGTTTTATGATCCTTGTTAGAAGAGCAAACAGTGTTCCGTAAAAAAGCCTCTCTCCCTCCCTCCTTCCTTCCTTCCCTCCATTACCTGGATCCAAGCTGTCAGGCAAATAAAAAAGTGGTTGAGACACTTAAAAAGGAGGAAGACATTTAGCTATTGCTAATGTTTATTTGTTCTTTGACATTTACCTGCAGGAAAAAAGTTTCTGTTGTGCAGGGGATAAAGGGGAGTGACGTTAGCTGCTGAGAACAAGTCATTGTTGACAGCCCAAGAGCTTGAAAAATTTGCTGTTTATCCCTTAATTGTTTTGGGGGTGGTTTTTTTTTAATTTTTAAATTATTTACACTATATATATAATATATATATGCATACACATCTATCTGTTCATGGTGAGCTAAAAATCAGAAGTTCTCTCCTGGAAAGCAAGATTTGAATGTGTCAATGAGGCTTTCAGAGCCCACCTGGAGGGAGGTTTGGGCTCGCTGGTGTGTTAATCCCATAATTAAATTGCTACAAGTTGCTGGAAGTTGTGTCCCTGGAGTGATGGAAGGGAAGATAACCAAGTCGTGAGAGGGAGCTCAGAGGCAGCTTTGGCTGTTCTTACCTCTGCTCTGAGCAGCTTTTCAAGTGGTGATGGGAGCTCTGGCTTCCTCCCTGGGCTCGGGGCAGGAAGAGCCTTTTCCTGGGAGGAAGACACAGCTTCAGTGCACTTCTCTCCAGGAACTGAGCTGAGCTGTTCCAGGCAGACACCGGTTCCTCATCCCTCCTGTGGCAGACTTTCTTTTCCAGTAGAAAGATGGACACAGCAGCAGGACTTACACAGCCTAACTCTCCCTTTCCTACTGAAATGCCCGAGAGGGGTAAATAAACCAAGTTTATTATTCAGGTTGGTCCCAAATCCCACACCCATGAAAACCAGGGGTTTATTACTGGCTGTGAGTCTTAGCTAATGTAAAATCAGAGCAGCTTTTGGGTTCAGAGAAGGCCTCCCTGTTGCTGCAGGGTGACAAACTGCAGAGGAAAGTCTCTGCTCTCACTGTGGCCGGCACAGAGGCGAGGGGTTTGTTACAGGATGCACCAGGAATTGCCGTGCTGGCCACACAGTGCCCATTTCCTGGGCTCGAGCTCACTGGAAAACTCATGCCATAAATAAAAATTAAACATGATCAGGCAAACTAAAATCCATTTAGGAGGCAGGAAATGTTCCACGGTAATGAAGTTTGTGTCATGAAGCCTGAAGACCCTGTGGATCCACTGCTCTTGTGCAGGGCTGGATATTGGAAATAGAAATGTGCTGACAACTGTTTCCTAATAGATGTTTAAGTATGAAGAAATAATCTCCCCTCCTGCCACACCAGGAATACTTGTAGGAATACTGTTTTCCTTCTGGTGTCATTCCACCCTCCCAGTACAATGGGTGGCTTATCTTCATTAATCAGAGTATGAACAACTCCTGCCACATGAGTCTGAGCCTCCAGGCTGCTGGATTTTCTCTTGGGCTGGCAAGGGAATGCTACCCAAGTGGCAGGTGTGGTGGTGGGAGAGGAAGGGTGATTCAGGATTACTCCATAAACCTGGAAACCCAAAGGTCAAGCTCATCTCTGCTCTTTTTCCTTGGCTTAGCGTCAGTGCCCTTGTTTCCCAGCTGGGAAACGCAGCCCTTGCCCTTCCTTGTGGGAATGGAGAAGCAAGCAGAGAACAGATAAAAAAATTACACAATTTTCTGATGCTGACAATAACCAAAGCTCAGGGAGTTAAGAGCTTCCTTTGAAATTATGGGAAAAAATACATCATGAACATTTGAAGGTGAAGTTGACCTCCTCGAACCCTGTGAGGAAATGAGCAATCCCATCCTAACAGAGAGCTCCGAGGCTGAATCCAACAGAGAAATGACTTGCACAGGAAGCCCCTGCCAGCAGTGAGAGGGAGATGCTGTGACAGCTGCCCTGGGCATGAGTTGGGCTGTGCTCAGCGAGGGCTGCAGGCTCCAGGGCTCTGTGCAGCTCACAGGATGCTGACACAGCTGCACTGAGCTGCTGAGTCCCTCCTGGGCTGAACTAGGCCTGGCTCAAGGACATGGGACCGCCCAAGGGTCTGTGTGGGGCTTTGGCAGGGAGGGTGGGCACACCGGGAGGCGGGTGTGCACTTACTGGGAGAGCAGGAACGTGGTTTTGTGCATCACCTCACAAAGAGAAGTGTGATGGTCAGCAGTAACCACTGAACCAGCCCTGCCCCAGCTCTGGCTGGTGTCTGGGTGGAACTTCCCTTGGCTGCCCCAGCCCTGTGTCCTTGCTGTGTTGTCAGATGCTTTTCCAGTAACTCCTGTAATCTTCCATTTGCAAAGCAGGAAAGGGAGAGGAAGGATGTCCTGGCTCCTCTGCTACAGCAGCACCCTGGGAAGGCAAATTCACTGTTCAGTGGGATAACAGGCACTGCCGAGCTGCACTTGCCAGCCCCACCTGCTCCGGGTGCCTCCGAACTCCACACGGGGCTGATAGCAAACAAATCAGGAGAACTCTGCAATAGATAAGGTGAGATAACCCTTTCCTTCTGCCTGGTACAGTGTTCCAGTGCTCAGGTGGCTGCTGGGGCACGTGGCAGGGGCTGAGCTGGTGGGAAGGGGGAGTTTAGAGGGTGGACAGGGTGACGCTGCTGTGGGATCGGTGCGGACGCTGAACTGGGTGCAGCAGTCACCAGGGAAGGACTAAAGCCAAAATCTCTGACTGACAGACCTCGAGCAGCAGCTCAGCAGAGTCCCTGGCTGGCTGTAGCACGGGCTGTGGGAACTGGAGCTGCTCCCTGACTCAGTGGTCAGGCAAAGGATTTTATGTCTTTATTTTCTTTTAAATTCGAAGCTTCAACATACCTTTAAAAAAAAAAATGGGGAAAACCCCCCCTAAACCCAAAAAACTACCCTTCAGGTGAGGATACTGTAGCAGCTGCATTTCTTCATGATAAAGAGACACCCCTCTGAGAAGAAAATAACGGTCCTGGGTAAGAGTGCCTCAGCAGCTTTGGAAACCACTCAGAATTAGTTTGTGATTCCTGGGGCTCTGTGAAACATTCATTAAAGCTTAGGGGCAGGTGCAAAGACCCATGAACAAAAGAGAAATTGAAGCTGAGTTGCCCCTTCAAGCCTGCCAGCTGGTTTATCTACTGCTCCTCGCGCCTGCTCAGTTTAATCCCAAAGTTACTGAAGCCTCTCCTGGTGTTCTTTTTCTGCCCAGTTGGATGTAGCAGCAGGTAATCATGGCCCAGTGGAAAATAATCTTTCCTGGCAGCTCCCTTGAGGTAAGAACACATGTGACCATTTGGTGATGTAGTCAGGGATGCACCGAGGACTTTTCAGGGAAGGCATTTCCTCATCTGGGTGGAGTCACCTCACACGGGAAGAGAAACCCCATTCTGGGGGAAGAAAAAAGACCAAACGAAAGAAAACCACACAAGACAAGGGTGTGTTCCCTTGGAAGGGTTTGGCTCCATCCAGTCTAAGGACCCTCCTTACCTCAGAGGAAAAGATATTTATAGTTTGGGAGTCAACGCCAGGATGAAGACTTGTCTCCCTTTGCCTCTATGGGATGCAGGAATTATCTGAAAGCAAGAGCAGGTGGAGGGCTGATGAATTAAAGGCCTCCTCTCATTGAAAAGGTTGTCAGAGTCTCTTGGCAGGCAACACTGGAAGACAAAGGAGTTCAGGAAGGCTGGATGTGCTTTTAAGAAGGAAATTTGAAAGGCACGGGAGCAGATGATCCCACATGCTGAAAAATGTGCCAGCAGGGAAGGGGACCAGCCTGGCTGAACAGGGAGCTTTGACTGGAACTCAGGGGGGAAAAGGAGCGTATGACCTTTGGAAGAAGGGACAGGTAACTCAGAGGGAATTCAAGACTATCAGGGTTATGCAGGGCTAAAGCTCAACAGGAACTTAATCTGGCTACTGCTGTAAAAGCCAAAAAAAAAAAAAGAAGTTTCTATAAATACATTGGCAACAACAGGAGGGCTGAGAAGAATCTTCATCCTTTATTGGATGCAGGAGCAAACACAGTGACAAAGGATGAGGAGAAGGCTGAGGTACTTACTGCCCTCTTTGCCTCAGTCTATAAGGGCAAGACCAGTTGTTCTCTGGGTACCCATCTTGGACATACTTGGACACACACCAGTCCCTGGGGCTGGTGGGATCCACCCATTGTTGTTGTGGGAACCAGTGAAGTGCTCCCTGAGCCACCTTCCATCATCATTTACCAGCAGTCCTGGCTAGGGGGGGAAGTCTGGGTTGTAAATTGGCAAATGTGAGACCCCTCTGCAAGAAGGGCTGGAAGCAAAATCCATGGAACTACAGGCCTCAGTGCCAGGGAAGGTCACAGAGCAGATCATCCCCAGTGCCATCATGCAACACATGTGGGACAACCACGGGATCAGGCCCAGCCAGCAGGGGCTTGTGAAAGGCAGGTGCTGCCTGACCAGCCTGATTTCCATCTATGACCCACCTGGGGATGAAGGCAAGGCTGTGGATGTGGCTCCCTGGACTTCAGCAAAGCCTTGGACACCATCTCCCACAGTACTCTCCTGGAAAAGCTGTCAGCCAGGGCTTGGACAGGTGCTCTCGTGGCTGGGTTAATCCTGCCTGGATGGCCAGGCCCAGGGAGTGTCCAGGGAAATGCTGCTGGACCCAGATGGCATCTAGTCACTGTGGTGTCCCCCCCAGGGCTCAGTGCTGGGGCCAGCCCTGGTTAACATCATTCTTGATGGCTTGGACAGGGAGACCAAGGGAGTTTGCAGGTGCCATGGAGTTGGGTGGGAGTGTTGTTCTGCAGGAGGGCAGGAAGGCTCTGCAGAGGGATTGGGACAGGCTGGATCGATGGGCCAAGAGAATGAGGTTCAACACCACCAAGGGCCAGGTCCTGCCCTTGGGTCACAACAACCCCATGGATCCCTCCAGGCTGGGGGATGAGTGGCTGGAAAAGTGGGCAGTGGAAAGGGAGCTGGGGGTGCCTGGGATGGGCCACTGCTGTCCCTGGGCTGAGCTGTCCCAGGGCTGCCTCCCTGCTCCAAGGCCCTTCCTTTGTAGCTGCCCCCAGAGCAATCCCACTGGAGCAGGTGCTGCTGTGCCGGAGCTTTCCTGGCTCCCACTCTGCCAGGAAGGACAGGAGTAGCCAGCTAAGGAAGGGCTGTGATTTTTTACTTTGGTGGATTCAGCTACACAACCCTTTGAGCTTGTGCAGCAGAGCTGCAAGTTACTCTCTGCTCAGGCCCAAACAGGACTGAAAACCTGCCCAAGTGGCTGGGTTAAAACTCCCACCTCCCTTCAACCTCCTGCCTTCCCTGATCCCTCTGTGGATAACACTTTCTGAAGCTGTCTATTCTGAAGGAAGAAACCAAACTCCGTATGTGTGCGTATAAAACAGGAGTCAAAACATCAAAAGCTTCTTCCCCAAGCTGCAGCCACTTGAAAGGCTGCAGGTGCTGGGCAGCTGTGAGGCTTCACCTCCAGCACGGGTGAGGCACTGGAACCTCCATTTAAGTTTCATGACAGATTGAGCCAAGTTAAATTCTCTCCCTCTGGCTCCAGGCTGTAGCTGGACACAATTACAAAAGGCCACCTGCCCTGCCATGGCTGAGACATGTAGCTGAGCCCTGAGGCAGCCCTGGAAAGCTTGGAGACAAGGCTGCTGCACCTGCTGATGCTTTTTGGCTACCACCACATCCAGCCTTGGGGATAAAAAAGTAGCTCAAGAAGTGGGAAATATTTCTCTTTTTCTAGAGTGATTTCTATTCTCTCTTTTATGACACATGATGTTTGCACAAATGCTCAACAACACCTGAATACTTACAAAGAAATCCTTATTCAAAAGACAGAAAGGCAGCAAACACAGATGCAGAAGGGATGGGTAGGAATGTTCTCTGACAGGGAACTTTGACCCGTGCAACAAGGAAGACTTCCACACGCTGCAGGACCACACTCACTTATGGTAACAGCCTTGGAAACAAAGATGTCATTCTTCTTTCACATATAAAATATTCCTCTTGGAAAGGTCATTTTAATAGTGCAAAACATTGTGAGAGAGGGGCTTTTGTCTAATTCAAACACTGTTCAGCATGAATTTCATTCCTGCAAGGACCCTGATCACAGCTGCTGAAGCCCAGCAATGAGAATACACATCTCTAATCAGACATAACCTTTTTTTTTTGTCCCTCCTCCCTCAGCTGGCATGACAGGGTTGGGCTCTGTCTCACACACATCCACAGTTGCAAAATGAAAAGTTATTAAATCAGTATCAGCCATTAAAAAAAAGTCACCTCCCTCCTCCAAGGAAGAGTCATGCTACTAGATGGCAAAGAACACAATGGCACCTCCCATCAGCCATCATTTCATTGGGTTTATTCTAGTTTAATACATGATTTATCAGATTTGTGCAAGACAGTTACCTTTAGCACAAAGGGGAAGAAAGTAAAATCACAGCAACATATACACACAAAACAAGATACACAAAATAGAGCTAAATTTATATACAGGTTATTAGCAGCTAGACTTAACTTCATTTAGTACATGGCTTTACTCACTACAGTTTTAGGCACAGAGAAGAATTTATCTGCTATGATGAAGGGCCACAATGAATACCTCGTTCCAAGTCCCCCCTGGGCAGAAACTGCTTTACCTAATGAAGATCTAACTCTCCCTTCCCACCAGTTGAGGACACAGCCCTGCACAAAGGATGAGAGAACATGATCCAGCTAATTCAGCATACAGCAACTTTAGATATTAAACATCTGGGGTATTTTTAAGTAGGGTGATGTTACAGAGTTATTCAACTGGACTGACTTTCAATGAAACAGTGTCAGGGTTTTTTCCCCCCCGTTTGCTTAGCATGGACTCTCAGTTGTAAACAACTCAAACAAGAGCTGGCAAGAAATGATTAGATGTGCAGATTGCTTCGTACGCACTTCACATTCATAATGAAGAATTTGCTTTACCAGGATTTAAAAGCACAAAGGCCGTGAAACATTTAAATTTACTTAGCAGGTTATGTTAATAAATTATGATGCATCATCCACATGTCGGCCTCCATTCCAGCCTGCACTGCAGCACGTGCTTGGGTGTATTTTCTGTGCTCCCTTGTCTTTCTGATTTAGGACTACAGACTCAGAGCCCAGCAGAATAAGCCTGTGCTTTACTTGCAGCACACAAGCAGCCTTTTTTGTTTCAGCAGCACCTCTCACATTTGATTATGCATGCCCAAGTGCTCTGCCAGCCCAGGAATGGCCACATATTTTAATTACTGATTGCTTATGTATAGAGAGCCTGTCACAATGAGCAACATGATCACTTATCCAGTGAAAAGGCTGAAAAGAATAACTATATAACAGAACCAGCCAGATACCGTAACAACACAATTAAAAATTTAAGCAGCAAGCAGATAATTTAAAAAAAAAAACAAACCAAACCAACAAAAAAACCCCAACCCTTAACTTATGAGGCAGGTTGAGAATGACACAAAGGTTTTTCCTTCACGACAGCTTCATTTACAAGTACAGCTCAGCAACTTCGAAATACTTTATCACAAGAACTACAAACTTGTTTATCACAGTTACGTCAGAGCTCCTCGCCAAAGGGTGTGTCAGTTTCTGCTGTAGCCACCCCTCCTCTTCTCCAAGGTTTATTGCTCAGCTGCTTGGGAGAAGGAGTGAGTTGGTCAAGGCTTTAGAAAGTGCAGAGAGTAAGTCAGTTTTTCCCTTTAGAAAAAAATCCAAACCACCAAGAAATCAAACACGAAGGAATAAGAACAAAAAAATTGAGAGTTTGGCATTTGATTTTAAAGTGGCTATTCTTGATGTTTTCAGGTAATACAAGAAGGGAAGGTGTTTCAATGTGGAAGGCCAGCTTTGCCATATAAAAAAAAACCAAACCATACTAACACACAAATATATTTTGGGACTATCTTTACCAGCCTGTCTATTGAACAAAGGCAAAATACCACCAACTTGGACCATTCAGGGATGATATGCTCTTACATGCAGCTCTCCTGAAACTCCACTTAGCCTGCAAGAATTTTGGCTGTAACTTCTGTTATGCATTGGCAGGGCAGAATCAAATAAGGCTGTGAACAGAAGATTATTAGGTCTGTCAAACTACAGGAAGAGCAAATGACAGTTTTAGAAGTAACAAAACTTACAATATGTGGAGTACAGCTACTGTTCAAAAAAGTAACAGTTCCTTCCCAGGAACCCCAACGTAAAAGACAAGACTTTTGACATACGGGTCACACTTTTGGTACAAAGTTAACTTGTTCCTATGGCTTCTCTGCAGTGAGATCCTCGCTGGGACAGAGCAGTTGGGGTCACAGATTGTCAGGACACTCTTTGGCTGTCAGTGTGAAATCCGGTGCTCAGTGCATATCCTTGAGGCTTTCCTGGTGCCTTTCCCTGGACATGTGGGTTGCTCAGGCGTGACCAAGAAGCAGGTGGCTGGGAAGGGAGGGGAGACTGCAGGTGCAGCAGCAGAGTGAGGCAGTCACCCATTCAAAGCTTGGGCTGCTCTGTCCAGGAGAAGGTCGAAGCAGAAGCCATCCTGTGTACAGTTCCGAGTCAAGTGCAGAGTGAGGGAGCAGAAGACTCCACCGCTGGCAGGGAAAGAAGCCAAGCCAGATAACACAGACAAAAAAAAGTCACAGAAGGGTGTCACACTGTCAGAAATTTCAGCTGTGACATTATCTCAAGCTCCCATGGACAGACAGACAGAGACATGTGGGCAGGACAGACGGAGCTCTTGGTTTTGGCTTCAGAAAGAGCAAAAGCAAGGTTTGCCATTCAGTTTGCTATGTACAACAATACTGCACTGTACACTTCATTAACGAGATGCTGCCTGCTACAGTCCAGCATTAATTAAATAAAATTCCTCTTAGTCACAAAGAGCAACAGATGAGTATCTCTGTAGGAAGGAGAGCCAAACCCCACTGCTGTACGTGACCCTACGTGGTGCCAGTCCTTCTGGGACAAACACAAGTGGCCATCCCACAGTGTCTAGTACCTCCCAGGCTTGCCCGAAGCAGAGAACTTTCCCTTTTTTCTTCCAAACCACTTGACCCCGATCCTGCTGGGACTGTTCTAGCACAAAGCCATGCTATGACTTTCCCCCCACTGCTACAACATTCCCATCCAAGTTACACCGTCTCTTTCAGCAGTCCCAGTTTCCGGAGTGCCTCTCTCCTGGCTTCTTCAGTTGAGCCACGGCCGGAAAACTTCACCGTTATCCCTTGGGATCGAAATCCTGAAGGTCTAGGCAGCGAACCTGACCTCCTCCTCATGTCCAGGCTTACACCGGGTTGTTTATAATCATTACAACTTTTTTCTGTGTTCTGCTGTGCGCTGCTGACTTTGTTCGTGGCAAGAGCCACCTGTGGTTTGATTGTTACAGTTTTGCCCATAGGAAGGAAGGGGCTGGGCTCACTTTTTAAAATCTCATGGATGTTTTGGTATCCATTGGTAACAGCCCCTGCCTGCTTGGGCTGCACATAAAGCTGCTGAGGGCTTGGGGCATGGTCCACTTGGTCTTGAGCTGGCTTTCCCTTAACTAGGCCAAGTTTTGTCAGGGCTTCATAGCGTGTTTGCTCAGACGAGAGATCCCGTAAGGAAGAACTTCTGTTACGTGACAAGAAATCGTTTTTGTGCAGCTTCTCCTCCAGTTTAGCTGCCAGAAGAGCTCCCCCACTGATGTTGGCCAGCACCTGAGCCCGCCGCTCCTGGACGTTAACCGCTGCTTTGGAAATCGTCTCGCTGAATTCCTTGCCACTGACATTTGTTATGTTGATGTTGCTTGGGAACCGGTGCAGTTTGGGGGCAGGGGCAGGAGGGTGCTTGGGTGCTGTGGAATAATCACCGTTGGCTACCAGGGCTTTCTTCCTGTCAGAATTCCCTTCCTTGAGGGCACCGGGGAAGCGCGCCCAGCTCTCCGCCTGCTGCTCAGAGATCTTCTGGGCCATGATGAGAGGAGTGGGGATGGAACGGAGCAACTTTGGATGCTGCACTGGAGGAGGGGGCGGAGGAGGAAGTGTCTCAGACACCGCTGGTGGTGGGGCAGGGGGGTGTGGGGGAAGGTCAGCAGGTACAGCTGGCTGAGGGCTCTCAGCTCTCCAAGCGGCATCCAACACTAAAAGGCAAAGCAGCAGAGATGTCATTAACTCTTCACACAGAGCAGAATGCACAACCTTCTTTTAGCAGCATTTCTCCCCTCTCCCTACCTTTCTAACTCAACCTCAGCCCACATAGCCAGAAGAAACTATAACTGAATTCCCAGCAATGGCACATCATAGCCAACGCTACAACTCAAATCACCACATTTACTATGTGTCACTCTCACAGCCCTCTCTGCCTCGTTCACAGTCTGCGTGTTGCTTCACTGTGCTCCAATGGCTGCTCTTTCATAAGAGTTTTGCAGTTCTTATTTTTTATTAAAACAGCCAGGAGAGGACACATTACGTCCCACTGTGTGTACTAGCTGACAGATTCATTCTCCAAACACAGAGAGAACACGCTCTACAGGGTGACAAAAACAACATGCCATATGCTATCTTGTCACAAACTCACTGATAGGATCACGTACCTTTCAGTCCCACACAGAGTAACACTGAAAACAATCTGCTATCTTAAAACTCTAAGGGAAAATATTAAGAAGTCAGAGAAAAGCAGAGCATGAACAGGTTGGTGAATACTGTCTGCCTTGTTGCAATGACTATGCACAACAGTGACAACTCAGTCTCCAGGCAGAGGACTGAGATAGAAAACCAACGACTTCATCAGATGCATGACCCCCATGAGGGAAAAGGAAAAATTAGAAAAAAAGTTACAGTAGCAGCAAGAATTTCAAAAACCCCAAGGCAAATTAAAATCACGGTCCTTAGAGCTCCTGATGTGTAACAAATTTATCTTGTGGTAGTAAGGAAGGTACAGAATTTCTTTAGCTGTTTCTAAGGAGAACTGGAATAGGTCAGGGCTGGATCAAAGGGAAAACCCATACTTGCAAAAAACACAACTACCTGGTTCTGTATCTCTGCTGGAAGGGCCTTCATGGTCACTGCTCTCAGGTGTTGACTGTACTAAGTCAATGATATCTTCAGTCTCTGAATGACTGGACACATTTTCTTCTGTTGACCTTGGGGACTGACAGTGGATGCCACTGTCATGTAGGGCCATCTCCTCCAAGTCATCTTCTAAGGCATCTATGGTTTCCTCAAAGAACATGAGAACATCCTGTTCTTCATGAGTTAAGTATTTCAAACTTTCATCATCCTAAGAGAGAAAAAAAAAACCAAACCCAGAAAGATTAACGCCTTCCCAAAGAGACATTTAGACATTACAATGCTAGAGGACAAAAAAAAATTTAAAAACCAAAAGAGCAGCAACTGGTATTACATCCTTTAGTTTAGCAAAGAAGTCTTCATTTGAGTTGTACAGAACAAATTGCTAAAAGATCATAAAAGCCATAAGAGCTACTAAAAAGAAAAAAAAAAGGCAAAAAAAAAGGCAAAAAAAAAGCCCTATACCAGCTGTGCCTTTGCAAGGGTTAGGATGGCTTCTGATTCCAAACCGGGGTAAAAGGTGTTCTGTGTCAGATTTGGGGAAAAGTCTTGGGAACAACATGGGAGGGAAAGGGTGCACTCAGGACAGTCCCAGAAATGGGCTGATTCCCTTTTTGCTCAAGTCCAAAGGGTGACTTGGCTTCTAGAGGCAAAGCTGGAGCTGAGAAGTGTCTCTGCCAGTACAAACTATAAATTATCCAGAGGTACATGACAGATTACAAAGAGGTAATAGTAAGGAGGGAGAGGGTTTCTAAAGATTTTACCTTCGAGTTAGAGACAGGAAAACCCAAGAATAAATATGAAGACATGTTCCCTAACAGTATACTGCCATAGGCTATTTTCTTCAGCAGGAAACAATCCTGTAGACCACAGAAGTGATAAATAATCGCTTGGATTATCCAGTCGTCATTTTCTCTGAGTCATTGCTCTTAATTAACTTGATTAACACATTATCACTATGCAAAGCTGGGCAGCAATGCACTAACTCTTTTCCCTCCACCCTGGGAAACACTCACTTTTCCAGAAGCTTGGAGATGACAAAGAATGATTAAGAAAGGCACTGCATTAAGACAATGGACACAGGAAAGACATTTCCCAAGAGAACTGTGTAAATTCTGGAAGGTAAGTATATATTGTTGAAAAGCAAGTGAGGTTTTCCCTTTTCTGGATTGAATTTCCCTGCTGCCAACCATATACTGGAAACTTTGCTGTCAGTAACTTAACAAGAAGCACCAAGGACATCTCATTGCACGTGCAGACAGGGTAAAAAGGCTATTTCTCAGTGGAGGGCTGAGAGAATTTAGGTAAATATATAAAGGTATGCAGTACAAATATCCAAGAGGTAGCCACGTTCTTGCTAGGGCAGCATGACTTGCTCCAAACTCACCGTGCCTGTTCAGATCATCTTACATTAGATTAGACTAAAAAAAAAAAAAACCCGTGTGCAGCTCTACCTGTTAACTCCTTGCACAAACAAAGCTTTTATCCCCATTCTCAGCATTAAAAGTAAGAACAACATAGCTCTGTAGGAAAGTAATGCCTATAGATTAAGAAATATAATGTGCTGCATTGTACCCAGTGGCAGTTGGTCTCCAAGCACTCAGAATGTTACAGATGAGAAAATAAATGCTTTGGGGCACTTAGCTGCCTTCACCTGTGTGGCCAATAGAACATTCGGTGGGTAGGAAAGATATACAGAGATGTGGTTATTTCTAACTTAGTCTTACTATCCATAGTGTACTGTCAGAATAAGTAACTTATTCCACCTTGCAGCAAAACTGCTACAAAAGCTGAAATTTGCATGCCATTTGCCACTGCCGGTTTAAAAGATGAACTTCAAAGGCTGACGTATTCCACAGCTTGCACCCACCACATGTCAGTTTTCAAAGGCCAAGGAAAGTTTTACAGCTGCGCTTGAAAAGCAAGAGACAGACAAGCCTTCCTTTTTTGTTTCTTTGGGTTTGTTTTTTTTTTTTCTTTTTTTCCTTAATGGATGTTGCAATCTCCTTCCTTCCCCACCCAAATACTCATAGGGCTGCTATGTCTAGTAGGCGAGAGAATGACAGGAAAGGAGCCCTTGTTAGGTAGCCCTGAGCTGGAGCTGAACAGGACTCCAAGAACCTTTTGTTGAGGGTGAGCTCATTGCAAGAGCCAGACTTACACAGGCAAAGGAAAAGAAGAGGGGGTTGTGTTTAAGAAGTTCATAGTGGCAACAAATCCAGAGCGTGGTACGGGAATTACTGCACCACACTGTGCACCCAAAAAAACTGCTTCCACGGGAGCTTGTTTGATCAAGAGCTGAGCAAAGAATAAAACAAGGAAGCAAAGACTTCCAGAAGCACTTCCTTTCATCCTTTTCTGTGCTGTAAGACTGAACACTTTTCCATGCCAGATAAGATTTGCAGGAGAGCTTTACCTAATTTAAGCATCCCTCATGGTTCTTGCTGAAATGAGCAGTGTTCCTTTAGGTGAAGGATCTAAACTGAGTAACCATCCTTTTGTAAACACATTTGTAATAAATAGCATACCAAGATGTGAAAGGCCAACCTCATCTCTGTTAGCACTTCGATCTGTTTCCCCATGCACTTTCCCTTCAAGATGATCAATGTCACATTTCATCAGAAAAACAAAACAAAACCAAACCAACGGCTCTGGAGAACAGGCAGTGTTAGGTCAGGGCACTGTACTGAGATGCAAGGCATCCAGTCTGGATAGAAACTCCCTCAGGCAAGGCATGTTTCAGTTTGCCAGCCAAGGAAACAATCCCATTTTAGACACACAATCACAGTGGAAAAAAAATCTACTCAGTCTGGTCAAACCAAAGGAGCTCAAAGATGTAAAGCAAGCAGCGACTTGCTTTATTCCCACCTGTACTATTTGCATTATAGCAAAGCCTTCAGAAAGATGGGAGGAATTTTTGTAACTTAACAGGTGCCAGTTTTAACTAAGGTTACCAAGTCTATTTGCAATTGGTTCATTTTCCATATATTCCAAGTACTGGAACAGTTCATATTCTTTTCAGGCTGGTTTTCCAGGCCTCCTTTTTTCTTGATGAATCTGTGTTTTTTAATAGTCAAAGAAAAGTCTTTTCAGCTACTTGAGTTATTCACCTCACAGTTTCCATTTACTCCCCACTCTTGATACACAAACACACCTCTCTAAACTAAAAGCTCACATACACCTAACACTACAAACTCTAAAACTACTGTCAAAAGATAGCCTGAATTTGAAACTTGATAACTGTGCCTCATCTTAAAATTACATTAAATTAGGAGGATTAAAAAGACTGCTCAGACAGAAGAAATTTGGGATGCAAACAGCTGAAATAGCTGAGTATGCTCAGCTGGCATTAATATTTTAGAACTCTGCAGCCAAACATTTCCTGCTTACGCCAAACAGGAAGGAGTCTGTTATAACAGTGTTTGGTATAAAAGAGGAAAAAAAAAAAGAAATAAGAGAAAGAAAAGAAGAATAGAATCTGTTTCATAGAAAAGATTCTTGGATTCCTTTCCTACCTGTTCAAAACAATGACTTAATATCAAGAGGCCCACAATTTTTCATATACATCTGAAGAAATTCTGACTATCATATCCAGATCTAAAATCCTAAGATCAGCACAGCTTTGACAGAAACAGAACACCACAGGAAATCCCAAGACATCTGCAGTGCTTAAAAAAGAAATCTTCTAAAAACTGCTAAGAAACCAAACCTCAATTAGCAAAACACCAGGAGAACACCAGATTCTACTGATTTATCAATCACTTGACAGCACTAGAGAATTAATAGGCACAATTCCATGGGAAAGAAGTGACTGGATGCTTCTCAAAAGAATCATGAAGGGAGCAAACTATTCCAATATGCAGTACGAAGGCCAGTGTAGCACCACTTGGGCCAGTCTGTTATTAACAGGGCAGTTTCACTTGTTAGGAGGGGTGAAAAGGAAAGCCCTGCATGCAGGAACTGTATCAGAACACGTATAAAAGCTTTAGCATAGAAGAAGTCGAGTATCTCTGACTAGATTTACAGAAAAGGGAAACAGAATGGAATGTACTGCCGTGTTACTGAAGCTGGATTACAGCTAAGAACATGAACTACTACACAGGATCAGACCAAAAAGCCCATTTAGCTCAGCAGCCTTCAGCAGCTATGAACACACAGGACTAGGGAGAGAGGTTGGGAGGGTGTTGCTGTATACTGGATGGATATATTTTTTTCTCCCCTGAATCCTTCCAGTTTCCAGCAATACATGGCTTAAGGACTTTCCAGATGCATCAGCATTTGTGTATTTAATAGCCCTTAATGAGCTTTTCTAGCATGAGTTCGTCTTATTGTTTGAGCCATGGAAATGACTGGCATTCACAGCATTCTGTCACAGGGAGTTCCAGAGTGTAATTGTGTGCTGTGTCAAAAAGTGCTTCCTCTACAACCCACTATCCGATGGTTTTGATAATACCATTTCATTTGGTGAAGATGACTATAATATTGAGTGTTGTTTTCTTCAGTTTACGAGCATAATTGTCCCCCTGTGCTTCATAATAGGTAGCAAAACATATAATCAATAGGTCCTAGGTGAGGAAACAAATTATCTACAAGTACTTATAAGAGAAACTAGATGAGCTAAAGTCATAAACTGACTAAATTACTCCTAGCCTACTTTTAAAGAAAGCAAGGTGAATACCTACTTAAACTCTGAAAACATCTCTTTGATAAACAAAATTAGGCTGATCAGCTCATAGAAATTAAAGGGAAAAAGAAATTGTGTTAGAACAACATTGAGAAAATTGGGGAGACACTTCAGGGAAAAGCCACTAAATAATTTTCATTAAAAAAAAAAAATCAAATAATTTCACACCAAGCTCATTTCTCATGAGAGGGTTATTGACTTGGCCAATAGGTGCAAGCACAGGATGTCACACACCTTGATTTGAAGCCTTTATGATATGGCCCCCAAAAATGCACTCACAAATGAACAAAAAAACGATGCTGAGAGGAAGTTATTGCAAGGTACTTGCACAATCTGTGATTCTGTCAGTTTAAGTGCCATAAAGCGGGAAAAAAAATCTGCTGTTTAGGGATGCAGATCTCATTCTGGGATATATTAACCAGGGTGATGACATGACAGCACATCCTCATTCGGAACACAGAGTTCAGATTCAGTCGCTGAACTTTGGAAAGGATCTGGACAGGGTCCAGAACAAAGCACGGAGTGCTGTGAGTTTAGCTGCACAGGAAGGCTCAAATAATGGAGCACATTATATTTAAAACGGGGGAGAATGAATGGGTGGTGGGCAGATGCAGCCCTGTGTGTATTTTAATATATAAAAAGTTGACCACCCATATGATCACAACAAACCTTCTCTACATGCACTGAAGGTGAGACAAGTAGAAGTTGGATTCCACATCACAGAAACTCTAATGCAAGTCTTCCATGAAAAGTAGTGGAGTATACAAAGAAAACACTCTAGAAGTTCAGGATATTATCAGCATAGTTTAAAAAGCAGATTTGCTCACCTGCTGGAATAATCTCTATCTACCAGCCCCTGCTTTGAAGCAGAATGATACAGTTTGTGCATAGAGCCCAAACTGCCTTCAGGATCTATATTCTCACTAGCACATTTTACAGCAAGATCATTCCTTGCTAGGCATCAGGCTCTTATTTTTCCAAGGCATACTGCTTCCAGGTCATACTAACATCAGTTTAAAGTGGATGAAGCACAGCATAGCTCTCTCCACACCCTGTAAGGAATGGCTTCCACCTGCCCCAAGGCAGCTGTATTCAAACAAGGCGAACAGGCAAAAATTCTTCTCATTTTTTGTGTATTGTTATTTGGCAAAGTCCTTGGACACACTGAAAGGTCTTGTAGTACAATACAGCCTGTGGAATATCAGTGTCAAGGGGGAAAAGCACATTAATTTTATGAAAGGAGTTTTTCTCAGGACTTTCCCTTGAATGTACCTGAAGTACAGCTCAGCATCACAAGACTCATTCAAATTGTGAGGAAAAAAGGTGGCAGTGGGCTAACAGATGCATGATCTGTCCTTTTCCAGAACCCCTAAATCCACACTGGATTCCCCATGGATTCTCCTCAGAGAGGTTGGGGTAAAGAGATACTAACATGGTGCACTTAGAATGCCAGGTCTGTTGCATCTGAATTATCTGTACAGATGCAAAAGAGGATAAGGATCATAATAATGAATTTTTAGGCTATGAGAGACATCATAACTACAAAACAACCAGGTCATCCCTGAGTTAAATGGCTGAGTGTGTGAAACAAAACACTGACCCAGCTCAGACTACCCACAGCATAGGTGCTCTTCATGTCTATGTACCCAACGTTCAGAATGTCACCTGTACTATACAAGGAATCCAAGAGTGACAAATCTTCTTCAGTGACTGGCTATGAAGTCTTGTTAGAGCCAGGGAGAAAGCTTGTTTGAAGAAATAACAATCAGAACAAGCAAAATCTCTTTTTTAGAGTCATGGCATCTCCTAATATAAGCCATCTGATTAGTGATCAAATGAAACAGTCACTTGAACAAATTCTGGAGGTCACCACTGCCCCAGAAAGAGTGGTGGTTAACTGTGGCATTAACCAAGGATCTGTCTGATCCAAAGGCAAAAAATAAAATAAAAACCACAGTGTGATCCATCAAGAATAACAAGAACTCACTATCCCTCAAAGCTGTCACTCAGTAAGACATGTTCACATACAGAAGGTAAAGTACTGAAGTTGTAGCAACAGATCCAAGGCACTGACACAGCTTATTATTAGTGCAGTTCCAATTAGCACAGCTCACTTCAGGTACAACCAGCACCTCTGCCATGGTTTTCACAGGTAGCACAATTGTCCTAGCATATTCTTCACACTTAGAAACTAAAGCAGTTATCATGGCTGAGAATAGATACCCAGTCCAATTACCAGAGAGAAGCACTGAAAGAAAGATTGGCTTTAAGAAGCTGGTCTGTGCCTATTCAGTCAGTGGAACAAGACAAATTGCTTAAAAAAAACTCCAAGCCCTAGTTTTATCTTCAAATTAAGTGTCCTTAAATTGCTGCAACTGTATTTCATGGCAAGTTAATTCTTATAACACGTCAGGCAGTGTCATTCCAGACTGGGTTTTGGAAGCTAGAATTGCCAAGAACAGAGTGTTTTTGTTTGCCCTCACCCTTGGGTAAGTGCTACTGATTCCATGCATCGAGAAAATACACTTCTCTCAAGCAGATGTATGGATACCTCTTTCTAACAAAGAATCCAAAATATATGTGCAAATTCATGTCCTCATATATAACAGCTTTTATGGTTACAAATGTTCGTGTGAGACGAAGATATCAAGGCATACATTCTTCCCATCTCAACTCAACCTGCTGTGATAGATTTGGCAGAATAAATCCAGACCTGAACATCTATAATTTCTACGGAAATCCTCCTAAAATCAAGGCAGCATCTTGCTTTCCATTTAAAAAAAATAAATTTGGCTTGGAGGCCTGCAGTTGTGAAGGATTAACTGAAAGCATCACTAGGTAAGAGAAGCTGAGGAATCTGGCAAAATTAAACTGAAGTGACAACAGCCGACTGGGAAGGATCCCACATACAGAATTTTAAGAGCTTTTTAGCACGTGGCAATTGATGTCCATCTCCTAGTCATTCCTAAACTGACAACCAGTTCTCAGCAAGTGATGCCAGCACAGACACACAGGATGCAGGACCAGCCAGGAGTCAGCCAAACCAGCTGTGAGCAGTCAGTAAAGGCTAAAGGCAGTCCAAGTGTTTGTCCCCATTATCACATCCCTGGGTTTGTTTGAATTCCACAGATGCAATACAAAGGTTATATTTAGTGACTAATCCAGTTTGACACTGAGAAGCTTAAGAGCCTGTTTTTTTGCAATCAAGTAGGAAGAAATCTGCAGCAGTACAGGCCTGTCATAAGAAGCACTGTCACACTTCTTTCCTTTGCAATGCCATTACAAAAACCCAAAAAATCAAAGCCAACCCTGACCTTCCTTGCCATGTCTCTAGATGAACAGACCCAGGAAAGTGATAAATGAAGAGACAGTTAAGTCTTTAGTTGCTTCTGTTTCAGAGTCCATTGAAGGTCCAGTGTGCCTGAAAATCCCCTCTCAGAATTGGCATAATAGAAATTCTTTGTCTACACAAAATTATCTATCCCTTTCTTCTCATTAGGCCATCAAAGCTTCTGCATCTTCTGAACTTTTATTATAAAACTACTGAAGCAAGAAGATAATGTCTCCAGGAGCGTGTTCCAGCAATTAGGCAGAATTTCCTTCATGTTCAGTTTAACACAGACCCCCCTTCTCAAATTCAGAAACTGAAATTATGCCTGTATTGAGAAGAGTTTATATTGTCCAACCTGTTACTTCACAAATGTGAGTTGTCAGCCTTATTGGACATGCCACCTACTACACTGCTGGCAGAAAAATCATGGAAGGGGATCTGTGGCATCACAATTAAACTTGGTGGTACACACTTCACTGTCTTCATGCACAAACTCAAGCAAGACAAACAAAAGGCTCTGTGAACTGCTAATTCACAGGTCTGATGGGAATTGCCTAAGCCTGCAGCCAACTTTTACTCCATCTATAAATTACTGCATTACAGAGTAGGAAGGGATTCCAATTCTAGCTGACGCATCATCATCTGGGTTATCACATGGCAGGATCTAGTTGGACTAAGGGAATCTACGTCATTTTCTGACACGGCAGACCCATGATGAGACTGTACAAGCAGACTGATTTATACATAGCTTTGTTATTCATACCGATTTTTTTCAAATGCCTAGTCTCATGCCTGCTACTGCAGCTAAGAATAAAACCCAAGGAAACATGATTGACTACTGCTATGATAACCACGGAAACTAGTGGTAATGACCAAAATTAACTTGCAATTCTGTGTAAACTAAAGTTGTAATTCTCTAGCAAAGTACTAGTTCCACTGTAATACTCTAAAATTCAACCAGCTTTCATAAAATACACAACATACACTAACTTCCTGAGTCCAAATGGTGTACTTAACCTCCCCCCACCCATATTCTTCACAACTTTTTTCTAGAACAGATCAGAAACAGTTACGGAACTAAATCTCATCACACTTGTTTTGTGTTTTAACTAGCAACACAAGCCGAAGGATACAGCGTCATATTAACAGTAAGTATTTTCAGTAGAAACAAAAAAAAGGAACAGCTTTAGAATTGCCTCCAGGTGCCAGAAAGGTCACAAAGTAGCACAAAACCATGAGTGTGTCTGAGGTATACAGATAAATACAGGTTTTGCCACTTACTCTTTCACAGAAAACTACCACATTAAAAGGAAACTATCAGGGAGGGGAGAGGGAAAGAGACAGAAAGCCTAATTCCATGTTAAAGGCAAGACAGATTTAGATTTCCACTTACGGCAAGCATGTTTACCAGAGTGCTCTTTGCTCAATTAAAAATGGATGCTTTTCAAATGGTTGTGATGGTAAAAAAATATAGAAGGAACCATACCTGCTTTCTAGGCTCAGCCTGTTACAGTACAAAGTGTACTGTTGAGTTCACTGCCTGATTCACCCTGCTAATTGGGAAAAAGACAGAAGTGCATCCTCCTCCCTCAGTTACTCACTCACGATTGAAATGGCCACACACTCATACTCGCTAATGTGAGGATGGCTTTGTTTATGGTGACATATTTGTTACTCATCTAATTAAGGTGGAATAAGCTGAGACCTTTATTCAGGAGTGTCAACAAAGAGATTAAGCAAAAAGCAGTGTGTAGAACATCCACCATCCTTAAGTTCCTTTATGAGCTATTTAAGAAAGCAAGGGCAGAGCAGCCCTTACTGCCATTCCTGGTTCTCTGGGAGGAAAGGCTGGAGAGGAGCACTCCTCAAGCTCTCACAGACAATCAGACCAGAATAACAGGCTGTTATACCAAAGCTGAGAAGTTATTTCTGGCCTTTGAGTTTAACAACCAAGACAACACCAGCAACCACTTAGGACTAGAAATGGCAAAAATCAATCTTAATAAAACAAAAATCATGGGATGTGGACAGAGCTCTTAATGTAATCTGTATCACTAAGCACAAGGCTCATTAAACACTTACCAAGGCAAGATTTCTGCATCTAGCTTGGCTGCCACGATTCTCCACGCTGCCAGCCCTCTCCACACTCCCATGCGTGTGCTCTGGAGAGATTTCAGATGCCATTTCAGGAGAATCTGCCAGGAGATTCCCAGGCATCACACTTTCTTGACTTATTGATCCTGATGCAGCACAGAATGCCATCAGCGTGTTAGGTGGGGCTGCTCGCTTTATTCATGTCTGGAAACAGAGAACGTGGTAGGGTTAAATCTGCTCGTTAAAACATTTGAAAAGGAATGCAAAATAAATGGCAAAAGAAGATCCCATGCAAGTTAATAAAGGGCTTATCTTTATGCCCTGAAACACATCTACCACTTTATGGGCATCTTTTAAAAAAATGGTTTTATTCAAAAAGATGACTAAAAATCCAGCATAGAAAGGTTCTGTACTCCATCTCTTGTGCTTCCAAACCAGATATCTATGGACAGTTAGAACCAAGGACCCTGCATATATCCTTGTCCTACAGATTCAGTTTGTGTTTTCCATTATGACACATCATTAACAGTAATAAAATCCCACTGACTGAGATACCAACTGGCCCAGCTCAAGTACCTTTATTTGGTTTTAAACAAGAATTCTATTTATGGGCTCACATGAGGGAAACAGAACCCCGTTCATTTCCTAACACTGCTGCAGTTAACTCGTGTTACTGAAGCAGCTCTATGCCACCTGCTTCTGGTGAAAGATCCATGAGCAGAACTTGGTGCCATTTTTGCACCAGCGCATTACAAATTGCATTTTAAAGCTTCGAGAGCTTTTATTTCACTCAGCTGTGAAGAAACAGTACTTGTACATTTGGAAGACACTTACTGAAACAGATGTATGCACCAGCACTCACTGGAGCAAAAGCCCCCAGTTTTTTAAGCTTTCCCAATGCCCAGTTCTGTGAAACCTCTGAATTGTCGTCATCTCCCAAAACACTCCGGCAGAACTTTCTCTTTTATTCTCAAGGACACAAGCACAAAAGTCATCCCAGTGCACTAACAGGGAGTAGGCAAAAAGTAGACCTAGCTCATTTCTCGCTCCAATACATTAAACCACCCTTTGCAACGAGAAATTGCCTTGCTTGCTAACAGTCCATCTTTTCACCCACCCTGCCTGTGACCCGTGAACAGCAGTGACACATTCCTCAAAACAGCTGGTTCTGAGGTGCCAGGTTATGTGCAACCAGCTGGGAACTGGACACCATTCCCCTGACACTGCACAAATTAAATGAGATGGTCCTGCTTCCCAAGTGCTTCTCCCTTTGTTATGGTTCAAGAGGCCACACGAGAAGCAAAGTCAAGCCTGCATTTCCAATTCAATCAGATTACTTCTCCTTGCTCCCCACGGCTGTGGGCTGAGGGCTGAGAAACCAGAGCCTTCTGGTAAGCTGATTAGTGTTTCATAGCAGTGAGATAACATCTGCCAATACCGAGCAACAATTCCATCCCGCTGACCCCTCCTCCCAGGAGAGGGCTATGACATTACCAGAGGTGCGTCGCCTGTGCCGCAGCACCAACGTGTCCTGTGGGAAAGCTCCCACACAATGCAGCTAGGCTGCAGTCCAGCAAGTCTTGGAAGCACATCCACAATCCAGACCGCTGGGTTGTCACAACAAAAACATCTCACAGCCCTTCGTATGAACATTAGGTCTAACGACCAAGGTAGAAACATGCTCACGGTCCTGGTTTTCAGACTCTCGGGACAGGCAGACACGGTGCACTGAGGCAGCTGCTGTACCTCTGGCTGCTGCAGAAAGCTAAACAGGAAAAGAGCAGCCCAAGCATGGAACATATCCTGCAACAGCAGCTCCATCTATAACAAACTCGGTGGTGCTGAAAAGCCACACACAGACACACCCACACAAGAAAATATATGCAATTTTTGGAAGCCAACATTATCAGTGAAAATCTTGACTTCTCTGAAATCCTACAGATGAACAAACACACACAAATGCATATAAAATTTTTAGAAGGCAAGACTATCAGAGAATCTTGACACCTCTGAAATTCACAGAAAACTCCCACTGACTTCGGATTTTATCCTATGACTGTCAAGGTGATATTCAGATGGAAAAGAGACCAACAAGAGGTGAGTACTACTACAGACATCCAACACAAATATTATTCGTCATCAGCACTTTTAAGTTGCAGCATCAATTTTTTATCCAGGTGTCCCAAATATAAACTGAATATACCATGTTTGTGCAGTCCCTCAGTGATGCTATAGACAACTATGAGACTTCTAGAATTACACTCCAAACTATGAACATTTTATGGACTATATTATGAGAGGTCACAGCTGCAGATTACAATAGATATCATAAATAAGACCCACATTTAAAGACTAGCCAGGAGAAGATATTAATCCAAGTTACCAAGAAACCAAACAAGTGGCCCAAATTTTTAGGGAGAAGTATTTAAGAGTATTGTTCTTCTTTCTCCAACAGCAATACCTTAGTTCAACCAGGACTAAGTTCATGGTGGGTCATCTGCATTCAGGACAGCAGGAACACCGAGATTCAGCAGCAATAAACATTAAAGCCATGAATTCTAAATAGCAACAAATAACTCTGCTCCCAGCAAGCTCCCATTACTCATTCTGGAGCTCCAGTTCAGATGTTTCACAAAGCTCCTGAACAATGACTAAAGGCCGTGAGCACAACTGGTTCAGAGAGCCACCCACACAAGAGTCAGTATCAAACATTACAGGTCCTGCTTTTGTGTTGGAAGCTGTGGCTTTGGGAGTTTTACTCATTTCAGAAAAGCTTGGGAGCTGTGCAATAGCCTGCAAGCCTGCAGAAAAGGTGTGGGGGAAGATTTTTTTTCCCTTCTATCTTTTACATCATCTTCAACACATCAAAGGTACATGTCAATAAAATCACAATCCATTCATATACATTATTTCTTCTCCCCTTTGTTGTGTTTTCTATGCTTTGAGAAACTCCTACACCTTTGTACAGTGTCTAGAGCAGCTACAGCTAACACGAGGCTGCCCAGCACTGCTGCAATACATACAGCATGTTTTACAGACAAATTCCCCTCCTAACTATGGTAAGCACTGAAGTCCCTTCACCCTCTTTATGTCATCTCTATTAAGTGAAAGACTTCATAGATTTAAGATAGAAATAGTCAAGAATCTAATGAATTTCCAGATCCCACTGTCTGTTTCGGTAGGATTGCCAAGGTAACAAGCAGGGTTCAAAAATAAGGTAACCTTGCCCAGAGAGAGCAGGAACAGCAGGATGACAGGAGGCTGTTCCTCGTGACCTTCAGAGATGCATTAAATATGAAAGTGGCTTGCAATGGGATTTGTTGTTCAGTCATTGTAGCTGGGCATTTTTTAGCTTGATTTAAGAGATGTGTGCCTGTGCCTTTAGGGATTAATAATAAAAAAAAAAAAATCAGACCGTGACACAGGAGTGCAGAAGTGTGACAGGAACAGTACTATTTGGAGAGAGGATCCCAGATATTGAACCAGAAATGCATCTTAGGGCAGATGTAATTCTATCATCTGAAGTGATCGCTTCTTGGTTACACTAGAGATAGCCTTCATGAGATATTTAAAACAATACAAGTCACATATCATGCATGTTTTTCAGAGGGCAGAAGGAGGAAATTGAAAGATTCTGAACTTAGCACTGAATGTCACCTCCAAAGATTTAATTTTGCTTTGACAGAGGCAAATAGTTCAGAGAGACTGTATTAAGTTGCCATCAAAGATAAGGTGCGGTCTGTCCTTTCAAAGAGGATATTTTTATAGTTTTGCTGACTAAGGTTACTTCTTCACTGAAGCTCAATGTTAGCATTTACACGGGACTGTTTCTATAGCAGCAGGAGATTGAAAGAATTTTTTATTAACAATCCTGTTTGAAGACTAGCTTAATAGGCAAAAAGATCAATCCCACAAAAGTGCAAGACATTTAAATGCTAAAAATCAACTGCTACGTAAGCCAGGAGCCAAAAGTCAGCAGACAGTACCAGGCCATTAACTGCACAATATACTTAAGGTGAGCTGACAATTTTTAGAAAATTATCATGGATTTTTAAAAGATCAGTCTGTCCCTTTCACTATACATACAATTTCTAGAACGCTCTTTGTATGAAACATTTCTCAAGATAGATTTCTAAGCCTTGAGTGTACTCTGAGCATCACACACACTTTGCCTTTGTTCTTAACCAGCTCTTTCTCAGGGATTCACCTGAAACAGAAGAAGTGGCCAGTGAACTTCAAGGTTGGTTTAATCTGTCAGCTGTGTACAGACATAGCAATGCACATGATGTCAGTCACCTTGCACTCCACGGTGGTGGTTGAGTTAAGCATCTGGAAAAAACATCTGGAAACACTCTGTGGTCATTAGAAGTGTTACCATGGGATGGGTTTTATAAAAACGATGGTACAGGGGCAGACTGGAGACCTTTATCAGCCTCTGACAGTTGGAGCAGTAAAACAAGGCAAAGGAGAGTGGGAATTAATTCAGATTCCTGCATGCTGTGGTCAGGAGACCACAGGGCTTCCCAAAACAGGCCAGGTATTTGTGTCTAATAACCTCACAAATTTTTCCTTGTATTAAGTGCTCCTGCAACATACCTTTGAACCAGCTGTACAAGACCAGAGCTGAACAAAACCAGCTGGCCCATGACATGTCTTCACTGAGCCACTGCTGTTCCAATCTCCTCAAAACTAACTGATGGTTATGGTGGACACATTTCCTCCTTCTGAACAGGGATATCAGCAACTGAATTCTTCTTACCTCCTTCAGTATGTGAAATACGGAGTAAATCCTTGAGCTTTAGGGGCAACCCTGCTCTTGTGATATACAGTAAGATTGAAGCTTTCTGGTAGAAGAATAGACTAAGTAACAGTACTGCCTTTAGAGGCCAAACCTCACAGGCAATTTGACTAATTCTAGGAGTACACAGGATAAGCTGATGAGGCTTTGCTGAGCACATAAAAACCCCACAGAATCAGACAGTAAATTTATAAGCTGTTCTTACAGAAAGAAACAAAACAAAAGCGAAGTAACAACAGACAACAGCTGATGTTTAGGAACCAAGGTAAACCAAAACTGACCAACATGGTTAAATTCTGACTTTTCTTCCTCACATCCTAAGTGTAGAAGCTTATGATAACATTTAGTATGATTCACAGTCTTTATCTGCTCATGAAAAATCCTGTGTGTTCAAAACAGTCATGGCTATTTAACATCCAGTAACCCAGAAACATTCCTGCCCTTGTTTAGAGAGGGACTGTCACCATAGTATGGCCAGACAAATAGAAATGCTGACCATTAATAGAAAAAGAACAAAAAAAAAAAAATACACAGACACAGAATCCATGACAGTAAGGTCTGCTAAAAGAGAGCCAGGCCAACAGCATTTTTATAGACACTTCCTTGGACATCAGTATTGATTTGCAGAACAGGTGACAAGCAGGACTGAACAATGTTTAGCCAAGTGTGAACTCAGGGGGCTCTCATGGCAGCCCATGACAGATACGCAACTACATCAAAGTAATTATAGAGTATGACAATCATGCAAGACTCCCAAAACTCAATGTATGTAACCCCGACATTTTGTTTTAAACTTTCTGGTTTCTGTGGCACACTTGTGATAATTCAAACTTTTCTCTACAGGCTGGGGAGCTACAAAATCCATTAGTTTTAAAGCTAAAAACAAAGATTCTCTCAGTCCTCTAAATCTGGAAGCTGGAGCCTCAAGAAACGCACTGAATGACATTCATACAACTCGCACTAGAATTTGTGAGAGCTGCCAACAGTGAAATAACTAATCCTGTGTACATACGTTTTTGAAAGATGGGCAAGGCACCAATTCAGTAAAACTTAAATCTGTCTGACTTCACTAGGACATCCCATCACATGCTTAAATGGTTCGGTGAATTGGATCTCAAATTAAATGTAGCAACCACTTAAAAAGAAAGGAAACAATCACAAACCAACATTTTCATCACCTAAGTAATAATTCAATTACTACACTGAATTCTCCAAATCATGCTTTGCTCAGAAACAATGCCTAAGGTCACACCTTTGACCACGTTAATCCAAGCCTCAAGATACCAGAAAATGAGGATTCCATACCATGCTTCATTCTTAACTGGTCTTTCTAGATTTTCAAGAACAGCCTTTTTACTGTTTTGAGACCCTACGCTTTAGAGACTTTATTACGTAGAACCAAGCCAGCACAAGAGCATAGCTCATCAATATCTCATATTCCTCTCTGCAGTGTTTGAGAAATGATCCTTCTTTCAAGGCAGTGGAATACCAACACAAGTTTTGATGATGCTAAGCACATTGATCCACCCTCAAGACAGAATTTATTGGGGTAAAAAAAAGCATCTGTGAAGCACATGCCCACACATCTTTGACTCTTCCCTTGCAAATAAACTCTGTTCCCAGTTCAGTACATCAGCAACAGCATCAGCTGAATCTTGTTGCCCAAAATGAAGGCCAGTGGCAAAGGCTCCTTCACAACATCGTGGATTAAATCGCCAAAAACCCCTGAAGTGCTCACATTTCCCACGCGTTTACAGTGACAGAATCCCTTCCTGCCCCAACTAAAAATAAAACTACAGCCAGTGACAAGTAGTTACATTTCTGTAGATTAAGGTCTTACCTAAGGATAATGATAAGGCTCTCACTGGGACTCTCCAGTTGAGCTTTGAGGACCAGTAGCTGCTCAGTGGGAGAACTACATTTGATACCCAGAGCTGCCTAGTCCAGTCCTATATGGGGCTTTAAACACATCCAGGTGATGGCTGAGCTCTCCTCCGACTTCAAATGCCCTCGTGCAAATTTCAACAAGGAAAGTGTTCCATTCTTTTCAAGTTACTCTTTTTAAATCTCCCCTGTTAACATCAGGGTGGTGCTATCTGTGACAGCCAACACTTTAGAACCATGAAGTGTACATAAACAATTTCAGGCACAGACGCCTCTGTAATTAGTCAACTTCTGTCTTGTTACAGGTGCAGCATTGCTGGGGTTTAGGGTTTCATTATGTAACTACTGCTACAGTCATAGCAATGGTGAGCCAAATCCTGTTTTACAGAGTATTTAGGATAGCAAGACAATTTTCAGCCCCAGTACAGCTGTGTCACAGTCTCACAACTGGATTTTAGGCTGCTCTCCTAGGTTTCCTTTTTGTAACTGCTGTGCTGGTGTGGGGAAGAAAGCAGAGGACGTCTGAAGCACAAAGCAGGAGTGTTTACTTTAAAAGTTAACTAATTTTGGACATTTCATTCCTATGTAAGTACATAAAGGTCTGCCTGCCCAAGGCAAACAAAGCTGAAAACAGCACTGGCAAAACAGAGCAGAAGAGTCTTGGCCCTAGACTTTACTTGGTACAGGGATAATCCATACACACCCAATTGAAAAAGAATATATTTAAGCAGTTAGTTATACTGGAAATTAAAATCACTTGCTTTTATTTTTTAATTTAAAAAAAAAGAGGAGGGAGGACTTGGTAACAGTAACAGCCTGTCTGGCTGGCTTTGAAAGCCACATTCATATGCTCATTTATTTTCATGCTCTAATATTTCAGAAGGTCAGTCAGCCTGAGACTTGTCAACTTCTCAGGAGTTAAGTTGTTCCAGTTACTATATCCAACCAGCAATCTGTCTGCCAACATTCTTGGTTAATATTTCTCTCAGAGGCATGCAGAGAAAAAGCAGCTATAACTAACAGGAGGAGAAGAGTTTTACTACTGACAAAACAGAGGTGCAGTATGGAATCTCCCTGTTCCTTTCTAATGCCAGGCATTACTTGCACTTCTAGTCATAAAACTTTGTTCTACTCATTCACTCTCTATAGCAAAACCCCCAAACAAATCTTTGATAAGAAAGACGCTGCTGGGAAAATCTATTTAATTTCTGAGAATTAGTAATACCTTCATTTCTTGGAGACCCAAGCAAGTAACATTTTTTTTTCTCTTTCATTGTTTAAACATCAGTTCCCCCCTTATACAACAGTAATTCCTGCAAAGGAAGGAAAAAAGCCACAATAATAATTCTTTAACATAGTACCTGTACAAGGAAGGCCATCTACAATGCTGCATTAGTCAAGGATCTGTGTCAAAGTCTTAAAATAATACCTTTTTATTAGCATAAGCCAGAAATTGCAAAAGCTTTTAAAGCTAAGACTTATGCTTTAGGGTTCGGAAAGAAGTCTTTCCTTCTGTGCCCTTCATAAAAGGGAGGAGAAAGGAAATAACTGTTACATTTCTGATACATGTTATAGTTGAAAATCCTTGCAAAATGTTTAGAAATATTCGGAAGAGGCTGTCTTATCTCCTTCCTATTTCATCTTCATGCTCATTACCAGAGGAATCATCTCTTGCTACACCCATGCACAGGACCAAGCACAACAGAGCTCCACTTCCAGCAGCCTCCTCTCGCTGCCACGCTAAAACAAAAACTATTCAGGAAACATGCCCTTGAGATCCTGGATTACTGAAAATCCCGAGAGTGTTTTTAAGGCTGTGCTTTCTTTTTACACGCACTAAACCTCGCCCGAACCACCTAAGATTAAGATCTTAAGAAGCACCAGCCGTCTCGTGCTTACCACCTCCAGATGCAAAAGGCACCTGACAGGGGGAAGGGGAAAAAAATATCCTGAACTAGAATCTACTACTGTTTACACCAAGAGCTTTTCCAATGGAAACCTTAAATTGCAGAGTCGGAAAGCAAAGAGGAGGCACAAGGCAGCTGTTCCCCATCACCCTTAGGCAGGCAGGAACAGCATACATGAAAGTTTTACGTGTATGAAACCTTTACTAAAATACATTTTCTTAAAGTTGCCGATTAGCAGAAGCAAATTTTAGATTATGGTAGGGAAGAACAAGAAATTCAGAGGAGGAAAAAAATTCTTAACAGCTCAATAGTGGGAAGCCAAGCCTCACAGACGGCAGGGCAGCAGTCTGCTGGTAGTTTTTCTCCTCCCTGCCTGTGTACCAAAACTAACCCAAGCCCAAAGCTGCTCTGCGAGGCTGTGCCGGTCCCTCTCCCCGGTGCCTGTCCCCGGTCCCGCCCGCCGCCCAGAGCCCGCGCAGCGCACGGAGCACCCAGCGTCCCGGCCGCCGCTGCTCCTGGAATAGGAGGGAAGAATAATTACAAATCCATTAGTGAGTAGTAAGAGCAACGCCGAACCATTCCCGTGGCGGGCTGACAGGGGCGCGCAGCTCCGCGGCCTCTCCCCGCGGGGAGACCGAGCCGGGGGCAGGCGGGGCGGCGCGAGCTCGTCCCCTCACGCCAGCGGACCCGAGCCCCGGCGGAGACGAGCCCGGGAGCCGGGAGGGAGCGAGGAACCCCTCAGCCGGGGGCCCGCGCACGGCGAGGGGAGCCCCCTGAGGAGGGGCGGCACTCACCGGCTCTAGGGTCCGCGCCTCTCCCGGCTGAGGGCGGAACGAGCCCGGGCGGAAGGCGGGCAGGTGGCCGGAGCAGCGCCGCGGGCTCCACCGAGCAGCCACCCCGAACTCATGCGCACTGCGCCGGCCGCCACCCACGGCGGGCGGATAAAGCGGCCGGGCGGTGGCTCAGCCCGGGCCGGCTCCGCCTCGCCCGGGCGGGACCGCCGCCTTTGTCCCGGCGCTCGGGGCAGGGCGTGAGAGAGGGACTCTTACCTTCCGAGGGGCCGCTGCAGTGTCCCAGGAGCGGACCCTGGTGTGTTGGAGCTACGAAGTTCGTCAAGGGTCTGGCGAATCTCACTTGTGAGGAAAGAGGGAGATGGCCCTGATCAGCCTCGGGAAGAGGTGACTGACAGGGGAGCTCATCAATGTCTATCAGTATCTAAAGGGAGGGTGTCAGAGGATGGACTAGGCTCTGCTCGGTGGTGCCACTCAGTAGAACAAGAGGCAAAGGGCAGAAAGTGATGCCCAGGAACTTCCACCTGAACATGAGGAAGAATTTCTGTCCTGTGCAGTGACCGAGCACTGGAACAGGTTGTCCAGAGAGGGTGTGGAGTCTCCCTCACCGGAGATACTCCAGAACTGTCTGGACAAAGTCCTGTGCTGTGTTCTCTGGGATGGCCCTGCTTGACCACTGTGGTCTCTTCCAACCTGACCAATTCTGTGATTCTGCATCCCTCCACCGTGTGGGAGACATGGGTCTCCACAGCCAGCCTGTGAGGGCAGAGAGCTGAGTGCCATGGTGGGTGCAGTGGGAGAGGGGACGAGTGACACCTTTGGCTGCCTCAGAGAATCTTAAGGTAAAACCTGCCCCGATCATGGCCAGGGAAGCTGTAGATGCTCCATTCCTGGAAGTGTTCAAGGCCAGGCTGGATGGGGCTCTGAGCAATCTGGTCTAGTGGAAAGTGTCCCTGCCCATCGCAGGGGGTTGGAACTGGATGATCTTCAAGGCCCCCTTCCAACCCAAAACCATTCTATGGTTCTGTGGTTCTGTGAGGTGTAAATTGTGTTGGATCTCGTGTCTGAGGGGCTTATCCCTCCACTAAACTACTGGGAAATGGTGAAGGTAAAAGAAGAGAAAAAATGACTGTCACAACTGCCTGAGTCTGCTTCCTCAGCAGGGTAAAGGTTTGCATGCCTCGTTAATCTGTGCCACCCATATATTTAACAGTTCAATAACAAATATTGCTTATTTGTATTCTTATGTATTACTGATATATAGTCATACTCACAAGTATTTATCAGGTGATCGTGTCCTCTCCCTCCTTCATTGTGCAAGGCCACGGCAGCCAGCAAATTAACAGTTTGACTTATATTACACTGTAAAAATTTCAAGCTGCTCTCAGAAATCACTATTTTTCACCCATGCTGTGGTGGCTGAAATATTCCTAAAGCAAGAAGTACCTCAAAGTATGGAAGATGGAAATGTTTCAAAAAGATGTGACCTACCCAAATAAATGGTGTAACAGAACAGGGAAGGGGGAGCTGTGCAAGGTGGTTCAGTGATGGATGGACAAGATAAGACCATCCCCGACCTGTAACTTTTTTCAAGTGCTCCTCAAAGCTACAGGAGCAGTGTCCAGAAGGAAAGCAAATGATTAAGACTCCAAGAAGATATTTACCTTATGTAATTTTTGATTATGTTAAAGCTGGTGCCCATTCTAAGTTGTTTGATCATTCTACAGCCGAGAGAGAGGGAATTTTCACCAGCTTAAGAGAGGCTGGACAAATCACATTGTGAGGAAATCTGTCTCTAGTGGTTGTAGTGGTGAAGCCTGACCAGAATCCTATGTGTCTCTTTTGACTGGGGGCCCAGTTTAGAGCTTGCTGATGTTAGGCTAAATGAATCCCACCTTTCTCTTTTATTCTTGGCTCTGGCAACAACTTGGTACAGGATCATATGCCTGTCCCGTGTAACAACTGTTACACAACAGCACAGGAGAGGAAAGCTCCATATTTCATCAAGGAGCAGAGTGGGAGTGGTGTCTACTGCATACAGCATGGACACCCCAGCTAAGGAGAGCATCTCTGTTCTGGGAACATTTAATTCAAGAATATACTTAAAGGCAAGCGTGTGCTTTACCAATTTCCAGTGTGGGAACATCAATACACAGATGGAGAGTGCTTTGAGATTTGTCAAGGTGGAATGTTAGATAACCTCAATGTATTATTTTTCAATGTATTATATGCTAATTCAACCTGCCTGAGCTAAAGTTCTCCTTACTAAGTAGTACATCACACTGAGGAAGATTTTACAGTTCCAGAGCTTTATCAGCTCCACAGTGTTATTTTCTTTATTTCTTGATTTACTCTCATCACCTTGTAATATCAGGTGTAGTCTCACATTAAAAATGTGCCCTGTCAACGTTTTTCTACCCCAGGTGAGTCCAAAAGAGTTTTTTGTCCTTTTGATCATCATTTGTATGTTTTTTCCCCTCTTTCCTCATTCTTCAACATTACTGATTACTATCCTGGCACCGAGTTTATTCTAGGAGACCAACTGTGTGTTGACACATTCTGTCCTGAAGGTGGGGAAATTTATGGAGCACAGTTCCAAGTACACAGCCCATTACTGTGTATTATAGAGAACTTGCCTCCTCTGCTCGGTGAAAACTTGTTATACCAGTTTAAAAATATGTCAGGTATGCATCTCCTTCCTCCAGCATTAATCATTAATTAACATGTGATACTGACATTTCTGGTTGCTACTTAATGTAGCAAAACAGTATTTTATGTGCGTTTCTAATTTCTTCTATCATACTCCAGCATCAGTGGAGGGTGACACATCCAGCTGTCAGTGTCAGTACACTGGTAATGCTGCCCAAAACAGAGCCACGAGAACAAGCCCATGTTTATAAAACTCCTCTCGCCAATCGGACTCCTTTGCCTTGTGTTACAAGCCAAAATTCATGTTTCTTCTCACAGAATGTGCTTATTGTATTTGCCACTGCAAATAGCTGGGAGTAGACACACTGAACAACTAAGCAACTGTGGTGAAAGAGGATCTTATTCACCTGTTTTGGACTTTTTTCACAAATAGTTTTCATTTTGGGTCTGTCTTTTCTTTTTCTCTGTATGTGGGCTGGATTTGATAAGAATTGGTAGAACTGAGCAGTCAGAAAGAAAACAGACTGATGGGAAGCTATCTGTTATTTACTTGAATTTCAGTGGGCTTAGAAAGCTCCACGGTTAAAGTTCAGAGCCCCTTGTGTGAGGCAGTGTATGTAAAGTAAAAGAACAGGCAACAGATAGACAAAATAGGGAAATAAATATGCACTGAGATATGAGATAACCATGAAAGAAATAGAGTTTAGCCAAAGTTAAGGTCAGGTTACATTTACAGTCATTATAGTTGACTCAGTGTTGTGATAAACGTAGTATTATCATGACTTGTTATTTGCATAAGAGTGGCCATAGGAAACCTCCAGACAAGAGCATGGCTTGTTGTACAAAGTACTGTACCAACAGCAGGTCACTATTATTGTTTACAATCAGTAATCCCACATGGAATGTGCTCCGGGACTGATTCAAACAACTTTTCCCCGTGATTGGCCACTTCCTTTTTTTGGCAGGGCACTTACAGCCAGAGCCAAAGCAAGGCTTCGGTGTCACAGCACTCCTTGCTTTTCAGTGCCCAGCTGACAGAATGTATTTCCAAGCAATGAGATAAACTTACAGTAACCAAAACTTGGGGCTTTGCCCGTGACTCAGTAGCAGTCAGCTATCCAGCCCAGATGTCACTGCTGCCTCCCTCTGCCAACTCTGGTGCTTTTGTTTTGTGGTCAGGCAGGTTTTTGTAGTGAAACAGCTTAAAACAAACAAGACAAGATTGAAAGCTCCCTCCCCAAGTTTGCTGATGACACTAAAGTGGGTGGTGAGGTGGACATGTGGGAAGTGACAGCAGTCTTGCAGAGACACCTGGAAGGGCTGGAAGAGTGGACTAGCAAGAACCGTATGAGGTTTATTTAACAAGACAAGAGGCCAGGTCCTGGGACAACATAACCCAAGAACCCATCAGAGGCCAGGCCACACGTGGAGTACTGTGTTTGGTCCTGGTCTGTGCAATTCAAGACACAGTCAGACTGGAGAGGGTCCAAGGAAGGGCCACCAAGATGATCAAAAGACTGGAGAGCCTGCCCTGTGAAGAAAGACAGAATGAGTTAGGTCTTTTCTCCCTCGAGAAGACTTTGGGGGGACCTTATCACAGTATTCCAGCACTTAAAGGGTTACTACAAAGAGAGTGGAGGCTCTCTCTTCTCCAGGAGCCACATGGTGGCAGTGAGTACAAATTGCACAAGGAGAGGTTTCATCTTTATATAAAAAACATTTTTTATGGTGAGAACAGTCACTCACTGGAACAAACTCCCGAAGGAACCAGGCAGAGCTGGAGGTTTTCAAGATGTGGCTGGTCAGGGCGCCCCATAGTCTCATCAAGGCTCCCTTCTCCATGAAAGACTGGACTTGATGATGTTTTGAGGTCACTTCCAGCCTGGGCTGTTCTATTATTCAGTGATCATTTTTGGGAGGTGCTCGTATCTTTCTTTTTTACCCAAATGTTTTTTTCATTTGGTTTGGACTGCTGTGGGACAAAAACTTTAGGTTGAGGGAGACAGAGATCTGAAACCAGATCCACTGCTGTAGGGACAGAAATATCTTTGAGCTGCAGAGAGCAACTTCCATCCCTCCCCTGGGTGATCAGGGCACATGTATGGAGAGTGAGAGATGAGTTTGAACTGTCTGGTGGTTCAGAGACAACGGAGTCTTCTAGATGGGCACTTCCTAGACAAGCACTTGAGATACCATCACTTGCTGTAAAAAACAGGATCTGTGGAGAGCAGAGACAGTCAGTATTTACTTGGTACTCTTTAGGAACGCCTTTAGTGTTTAGCCGTGTTTGTGATTAAGCCAGAAGAATATCTGATTTCCAGGTTATGTTTTAAATTAATTGAGAAATGGCCCCGAGGCTGCTGTGGGCAGTGCAGTTCTTTCCCTGTACAGAAGCAGAGCTGGAGGCATTGCGAGCTGTGGTTATTAACGTCTCTCCAGCCAACCTTCACAGTCTTCCTTCTGCCCTCTGGATACGCAGACTCCCCGCTGCCCCTTCCCTCTTCAGCACCTTATCTCCTCCCTGCACTGCAGAGGCCAACTCACTGTCCCCAGTCCCTTCTGCCTCCTCTGCCAGCACCCCCACCTCACCCATGCCTCGGGGCCTACCCTCATTCCCTAGAACTCTCTTTATTGCCTTTGTGGTTTCTTACTGCTTCTCCCTCCATGAAGCCATGTCCCTCTTCCTTGCCTGATCTCATAGGCATACTAGAGAGTTGTTTAGGAAGTCAGATCTAATTTCTCTCCTCACCTTACTTCTGGTGTTAGTGCACCTCACCGATGAGACAAGATTTGCAGGTACAACGAGAAGGCTGCAGAGGAAGAAGTTGTTCCCTAATGAGTTGTGCTGCCTTCAGGCTTTGTCTGCAGTTCACCTGGGGGGAGAGAAAGGGGAGCTGGGGTGCATTTTTGGCACTTAGTACCTCACTTTCATTTAAATTCTAGTTTCGGTTCCTAAATCCTCTATTAGATCTAATCTTTCATCTTTTCCTTCAGCAGATCCTCCTCTGAGAGCAAATATTTCCCTTTTCCTGTGTTTTGTTTAGAGAGGGCTGGGACAGCTTTCTACTGGTCTTGCAGTATCTGGTTAAAAGTGGCCTGATTTTAATAGCTGTTCCTTGGCTTCTGCTATTTAAAACATATGTTTTCTGACATTTAATGATAAGTTTGTTCTCCCATACATCCCAACGAGTATAAACAACTGGTTATTTTCCAATGTCAGTGAGTTTGAAATTAATGCAACTTATTTTCCTGTGGGGAATGGAGACATATGTCACTGAATTAAATTAAATATTAATCATATTATTTCCAAAGGGGAGAAATGCAACTAGAATCAAAGAAATATAGAAAATTATTTATTCCAAGAGAGCATAAAATACATATACGTGGAAATAAACCTGTCTTTTAAAATTCCTGTGGGGTTTTGTGGTTTGTGCTTTTTTTTCCTTTTATTTACCCTTTGTTTTTCTTTTTTATTTTTTTTTAAATTTCTGATTTGATTTCTCTTAGAACTGAAAGTTAATTCTTCTAATGGTATTCCATTGGCCCATGATATGTGCCTGGATGATCTTAATTCCAGTTCCCAAGGACAGGGTGTCCTGTGATATAGCAAGCTGTATTTTGCATTCGAGCTGTATTTTCTGTTTCAGCAAGACTGAATGGTTTATGGAGGAGGAGAGCAGGATGGAGGGGTTCCCTGTAGATCATGTTTGAGGGAAGGACTTGCCATTGTCATCCAGGATGTTCTGGAAAGGAATTCTGCTGGGTCTGTGGGCTCTGCCCAGGGTCAACTTCAAGTCAGTGGAACAAATCCCAGTAATTTCATTAGGAGCTGAATCAGCCTTTACTAGATCAGTAAAGAGGTCTGGACTTCTGTAGCAGAATGTAGATGGACTTTAGACATTTAAATTTAATCTGCAATCCAAACAGTCTCTGCTTATCAGCCATCGAAACCCACTTCTGCCTTATCTCTTCAGGAGCCTTTCAGTTTTCCGTGGAAGTCCAGTGGCTGCACATGCTGTATGAGGTGAACAGGAAACTGCAGCACAAACTTAGCCTTGTCCAACCGAGTGGCTCACACATTTTCCATCCTCAGTGTCCCTGAAGCTCAGAGTGTCCACAAGTGTGTTTGGGGACACTCAGGGATATTTACTTGTGAACTTGGGTTCTGAAAAGTGGGCTGGGGGATACCCTTCATGGTTCAGACAGTGAAAGCAGAAATAAAAGCTTTTAATCAAGGCGCTACAACAAGAAGATGAAAGGAGGAAAGAGCGATGGAAATCCTCACCTCCAGATCTTCAGGGACAAATCATGTATTTTACATTGGCATTGATGGATAAAATAATTCCTCATCGTGGCAATCCCCTAATCCCACAGGACAAGGCTATTAGAGGATAATCCTAACCTAAATTGCAACCCTGTGTTTGAGGACTGGTACTCCTAATGCTCTGGGATACAATTACAGTACAAGGCCTGGAAACCACAGCCTTTGTTCTGCCTTATTGCTTAATTGTTTAATGAAGTATTCACTTCATCTAAGTGAGTGCTTTGTAATTTTGTACTTGCATGCATCTGGCAGAGGGAAAGAACTGGCTTTTTTACAGAATAACTTGTTCTTTTTGGTGGAAGAAAGTACCATTAAAAATATCAGGCTCCAATAGTAAATAATTTGAGAGATCTCTCAATAAAAAGGAAATCTCACCCTTGAAAGTGAGGAATGAAAGCACGTTTGCTGGGTTTTTTTCCCCCTTTTCCTCTTTGATGCTGTGCAAAGACAGATGGAAGAGGCAGTGGGACAACCAGTACCAGATCTTTCACTAACAGGTCTGTTCTGAGGTCAGGACACTGCTACCATGTGCATCTCTCAAACTCGAATGGGACAGGCCTTCACAAATGAAGAAAAAATGAAGTATCCAAATAAGCCTTATATCAAGATAAGAGCAATATTCAGGCCCTTAAATAAGTGCAAAGTCACTATATATAAGTGCAAATAACATGAAGAAAAATTATTCTAAAAACTTCTATGGATTTCAACAGTCTCCCTGTTCTACTCTTGAAAATATTCCTATGCTCAGGACAATGTGTCAGGCTCCAGCTCCTGAGTGGTTCCCTGATGAAGGTCAAGTGTTCTGAGACATCCGTTCCCTACCAGCTGCAGGTAGGCAGCTCTGTACCTCCCAGCATTTCGGGGGTTTTGATCTTTTGAAGCTTTTCTTCCCCTTTATAACTATAGAAGGAGCTTAGACAATTAGCTCTAGGCTTGGATATCATTTCTGGCTGGCAACTTGAGCTTCAGACACAGGATATCAGGAGATTTGCAATAGGGTAGTGAGAGAGAATGACCCTGGGAACAGGAGGAAATAATTTGAATGTTGGAGGCTTTTTTGAGTTCCAGCCATGCAGTGTCCCTTGTAAATGCTAAACACCAAAGAAACATTGCCGGTCTGTAACACCAAGTTTTTCTTCAATAGCTATGAAAGTGTTTTATGAATAACATCAGGACAGACAGAAGAGGTGAGGTCACCTTTACATTAATCCCTTCCTCTCCTGCCGGCCCTGCCTCTTGGGAGGTACTGTCTATGAATACTTTCCTGGTTCTTACAAGGAAGGGTGCTGCTTCACTGGGAGCACATTGCTAGAGGGGCACAGCAATGAGAGAGGTGGTTCACAGTGGGTTCACTTGGTGCTTTCCATGCACCATGTGGGTGCTGTTCTTGTGAAGTCCGTGGAATGCAGATGATGGGAAGGAAACCATCACACAGTTGAATTTGAGGTACCAACAAACAGAACAGTACAGGGCACCTGTATGTGTATGGTAGATGCAAATGTATATAGTTAATACATTGTTCTTGGCCCCTCAAAAGTGACAAATGGATGACTTTTAACTGCTATGTGCCATTTGAAAGCAAGTATAGTGCAAATGTTTTGTTTGTCAGGACACTTTGTAGCTTGTTTTCATGCAACTACCATTTTCAACATCATTTAACAAGTCATTATAGACCTTTTAATAAATTATAGTCATTAACCTTGCCTAGGGTAACTGAGGGCAAGATTTTAATTCAGGCAATGAAGAGTCTGTCCTCTAGGCCTGCGTTCAAGATCACAGGAGTGTCAGAGCCAACATCAATTCAAGGACCAACAGGAACACACCTGGCTCACAGCCATCTGTTGTGCCTTTACAGTGCTGCTGGTTCCTGCTCATGCCAGTGCACAGACACTTCTCAGGCTGCTGTTATCCACGCTTACTCCAAGCTGCCTCTGTGACCTTTCTTGCAGTTGGAAGAGCTAAAGCCTGGGAAGACCCTGGTTCCTTTGCCTTTAAGGACATACCTGGCAGTTTCTCTGTAGGGAGTTTCCTGCAGAGGCAGAAATCTGACTCATGGCTGCTGGAGACACCCCCTGTCATGGAATTGCCACAGGCAGTCGTGATTCAGTCCAGAGCAGTCTCATTAGCACCTGATTTCTTAATGGCATCCCATATACACTTACATTACCAGCTATTTTTGTATCCTCCATGCAACCAACCACCACCTTAACAGGAACTCTCTGTCCACATGAAAGAGCGTTTTGGTTTGTTTTTGTTTTTTTTTTAAATTTATATGGAAATGCTTGCATGAACTTTCATTTAAACCTTTTAAAATTTGTTTATAATTAAGAAGAAAAAAACCTTTGCTTAAAACTGATGTTCCTTACATTTTTTCCTAAAACCAACACTTTAACTTTGTTGAAGAAAAGATTCAAAACAGGCTGCAAAAGTATTTATTTAGCACATTTTTGGCTTAAAATACTGTCTTGCCACATCTGTAGTTACTGCTACTTATCGCTCTGAGGTAACATCTGCTTTTTGTTCCAAAGTTTCAGTTGTTTGCTTTTAAAGATGTTACTGGTGGTGGCTCAATATCTGTGGCTACAGATGGCCATAGTCTGAAATGGCTCCTGCCTGAACCAGCTTCTCCCAGTCAGAGAAAGCTCAAAAGTGGCGGGAAGGAAAACAAAGCCAAGAGCACAGCTCACCCCTGTCCCGGCTCTGTGGGAGCATACCTGCACTGCAGGGCTGAGGCTGTCTGGTGGAAGAGGTATTGAATCACGACTGACTGGTCTGAGTAGAGCCTTTGTAGTGAAAACTGTCAAAGCAGTTAAATTACATCTTCCACTCAGTCCACTGGTGAGAGTTGTCCAGAAGCTGCAAGGCACAAAGCTGGCATAATCTGTAGCCCATTGCCATGGGCTCTGCAGGTTTGGCCTGGGCTGGACCCCACTTGCCACCTTATCAGTGTTCTTGTTGACCTGGCTGGGTTCACTGCATTCCAGAGCTGGTCTGGTCGTTCAATGCTGTTTGTTTGAATTCCTCCGCTGCTCCAGCACAGCCCACTGTACTGGCTCTCTTGGTGTTTGAAGTTGTAGATTTCCCTCACTGTGGTGGCTTTGAACAGAGAATGTGCTCCCCATCCTTCTTCTACAGTATGGGAATCTGGGGAGAATTGGCTGATAACCAGTGTTCCCTGAAATTCCAGTTACTAAAAGTATCATGATAGGTGGTCATGCTCTTTCACTTTTCATGAAGCCAGGAGTAAACTGAGGCTCAGATAGAGACGCCTGGCATTTGTATTAGTTCATATTTACAACAGTGTAATGATTACCTCCACAGACTCTTGCAGAGTGCTCACCTGGCCTGAGGGATGGAATAACTCCATAGGATATCTGCATTACAATTGGAATATTGTTCCTGCTGGGAGAGGACTTGAGAGAATATTTTTATTTTTCAACAGCTCCTGCTGTGCCTTGGCATTTACAGTCCATCTGGACTAACACCTTCAGCAGTTTTTTTCTCTGCCCAGCAGACTCTGGGCCAGCAGTGACAAGCACATTAGTTCATCACCAAGCCGTGAGTAGCACAGTTGATTAATTCTTATCATTCAGTGCTTTTAGTGTGTCACACAGAACTTCAGAACTTCCTTTACAGCTAGGGAAACTGAGTCACAGAGAGAAGAGATGGTGCCACTTAGTTCACCTGTTCAGGTAGGTGGAAGAGGCAGCACAGATCCTGGCTAGCTGTGCTCTGGCTGGGAGACCCATCCTCTGGATCCTATTCCTGAAAACTCGAGGCATGAAAGGCACGATTGTCACACTTCACTCACTTCTTCTACCTGGCTTGCTGACACAGTCTCCTTGGAAGGTCTTTCTGAATCACTTGTTCCCTCCAGAACCTCTTACCAATCTCCACAGACCCATTTGGATCTAAAATTAAGACTCCCCAGGGAAGCCAGAACAGCCAGGCTTTCCCAAACTCTGCTCAGCTGAATGGTCCAGCTCCCCAGACACAGCTGTATTGCTCACAGGTGTATTCCTTAAGGCAGAACAGGGTCTCCTCTTGCTTCCAAAGATCTCCCTGGAATTTGGTACCGAGTTGTCTGTCTTGAATCAGATTGCAACTGGTCCTCCAATGTAATCAGCGAGGATGCAAAGGCAGGGAAAGCGGGAGAAGAAAGCTTAGACCCCTGACTTGCGGGGCTCCCGGGGGTACTTCCTCACAGTGCTGTTCGGAATAAACCAGGGGCTCATTCCCTGGGAGCAGTCCAGTAGAAAAACAAGGCTGGCAGCACCGACCTGGCGCGGGTCCCGGGAGCCGCTTCAAGCTGTGAGCTGCCATTGCCCTCTGCCGACAGCTCGGTGTACGGTGCCCTCACTGCAAAGGGAGTGTTTTCTGCTCTACAGCAAACAAGGAGTTCTGGGGATCTGCAGAAAACTGAAGGATCCTCCCTCAGCAGAGATCTTTGAGGTTTATTGCTTGATTTTTTTTGTCTTTTCTCACTGTCGTAACGTAGATGCTACACATCAGTCAGTCAGTCAGTCAATCAATCAATCACATATCAATCATCCCGCTTCAAAGCGCAAGCGTAACAGCTTCCAGTGTAAGCTGTTGTGCAAGGCATGGAGTGTATGGAGAGTGAGAGCCAAATTTCCCCTGAAGAGCTTGTGATGTACAGGGACATCTCAAATAAAGCATAGCGAAAAACCCCAATGATCAACCTCATTTTACCTGTAAGTCACTGAGATACTGAAAGGTCTACCTGAGCCCACAAAAAGGCAGCTCTCATTCCCTGCCTAGAAGTCAAGTTAATTCAAAGCAGAAATAAACCACAAGTCCTGACTGCAAGGAGAATGGATCACACTGTTGGCACCTTCTTTTTTTTTCTTTTCAATTTTTTTCATCACAAGGTTAGATAACTCCTTAGCTCACCCAAAGCTGCAATTCAATTGTTGTTTGGGGGTAAAGCAGGCAGAAGCAATGACCTATGATAAACAGAAGGTTGGACTGGACCGTCACATTTCTTTTCTGCCTCTGTCAGTTTGCCCAAGGTCATAGCGGAGTTTTGTGAGAGAGCCAGGAAGTGAATCAGAGTTTTTTATTTGTTTTGGTATTTATTTTGTCTGTTTCATTGTTGTTGTGTTTGTTTGTTTGTTTTGTCCAGGGCTTTAAAATATTTTTTTTCCTTTTATTTATGTTTCAGAATTATCTAACAAATTACTTACAGAAATATATTTAAATATTATAGTGAATGGGTCAGAAAGGTCTAGGACATTTTAACAGGTGGATTTTTAGCCTATGAACTACCACTGAGCTCTTTACCGACTTTTCCTGTGGTAAATTCACTGTTTGGGTTCGTTATGAGTACTGAATAAATTGGTGTTGCATTTCAACCATCCAGTACCTCATAAAGATTTCAGGCTGTCAATGGAAATATTCTTGGGCTGCTTCCTCTGAATAAATGCTCATGTGGAAAAAAGACTAAAAGCTTACACGAACATCCAGAGACAGCAAAGAAAAAGGACTTTTATCTTTGACAACTTCCATTTTACTGTGATGAGTACATGGTAGGGACTAAGTGTTTTTTCATAGGCTCTATAAAAGGATAAAGTCTTCTCTTGCTGCTAGATAAATGTTATTCCCCATTTCAAGCAGCAAAGGCTTCTGATTTCAGTGATTCAGACCAATTTCCAAGGCCATTCGTGGGGACGAGATATCAAAATCTAAATTCCTGAACTTTAGCGCTGTCATTTTATTAAATAGATTATAGCATGAATTATAGCAACTATAAAAATAAGGAATAGTATTGATAATTAATAATAATCCCAGATTAATGAATAAGGGGCTGATCATCCTTGCATGGTCCCAATGAAAAAGGGGTAAATTAGGTCAGTTTTCCAGTCCTCTGCGTCAGTGCTCTGGAGAGCACCTCAGTGTTTCTCCTGCAAAGCCTTCACTCAGAGAGCCAAATTCTCTCATTACCCTGCTCTTTCATCTGTTATGTCTCAGATTTGTGAACCCATGTAAGAAAGAGGTCTTTAGTCATGTAAGAATCTCAACATTCATTAAAACAAAATTAACCCCTAAGGAGGGAGAGAAAGAAACCAGAATAAAAGTTCTGACTTCACAGTGAGGTCTCAAAACCAAACCAACAAACAAAAAAAGAAAAAGCACACTAGTGAGGTCCTGAAAGAGAAGGGAGATTAACTCAGAATTATTCACCATGTCTATTTTTATACAATATCCTAACCCTCAGAATGGGGACTTTTGTTATAGCATTAACTGCCTTAAACAACGGATGATAAAGTTTTATTGGCATGAAGGGTGTATTTCATTAAACAGGTACAAGAAACAAAACATTCACATCTAGACTGAAGACCACATTAGGAGAATGACTTCATGTGTTCATTTCCTTTTTCCTTTCCCTCGTGTTCTGTATATGATTTACTAATTCTTTATTGTTTCTTTCCAGAAGCATCACTCACTGTCTACACTGAGAATGAATTTGGGCCGGGAAGTGGAGAAGACCAAAGCAGGTATATATATCACTTTATCCTTGATGCTGACAGGGCAGAGTGGACAGGGAAAACATCACTCGTCTTTCCAAACATGATTTCATCCACTGTAATTGTTTATAGGAGGACAGGCCTGGAATAAAACCTGAGTGCCACTTTGGAAGACCTCACGCCTTCTCTGTCATCAGCAGCTGAGGCAGCCTGAATGTCAACATTCCCTTATTGCAGGGAATGTGTCCTTAAAAACTCCTTCAGGAAGCAGAGCTGCTTCTGCTTCCTCAGACATGGCCCATTACATCAGAGCTCCTGACAGGGCTCTAACGAGCCAAGTGACAGACTCAGACACTGCCATCCATACCTGTGCTGCCTTCCTGGGAGGGGATGTTCGCTCAGCAGAACTGGTGGATGAGATCGAGACCTAAATCCGTGTTCAATCCAACAGGTTAATCTCCACTGCCATGAAAGTGAGGTTAAAGAGTTGATGAGAAAGCTTATTTTTAGTTAGACTCCACAGCATTACAAGTCTTGGTTTTGGCAGGCTGAAAACACCATCCTACCTCTAGGAAGGAAAGTTAAAGTCTCTCATATTAAGTAGCTATGCACATTAGTCACGAATCAAACCCATTTTAGTAGTACAAATTCCATTAGTTATTTTATCATCTGGTTCTGTTTTAATTTCTTTGTCAATCATAATCAATAAAATATACAGTAGCCCTGGATGTTCCCATTATCATGACTCCAGGATACAAATATTTAAAATAAGTGTTAATGCTTTAAAACTCATAGCATGAAAATTGCTACAGTTGGGCACATCAAAGTTGAATATACTCTTTTCTCCTTTCCAAATACACAGTGGTATTAGGGGTATATTTCTACTATTTTCTTTTTAGAAAATCTATTGTTTTGACAAAAATAATTCCTAATATTGACCATAAGCAGCCAGGAGATGGTACATCGTACTATGGAGAGTGAGAAAGGTACAGCTCTGATGGTTTTTTCCTTCCTTTGCAAGTAAAGCACGACGGGAATGCATTATTCAGCAGTGAAATTCAGAATTAGTATAATTGAGGTGCAATGCCAGTGGAATCAAGACAAATGAATCCTACTCGTTGCAGTATGAGATTTGTCCTATAGCTTTAGGTCTTCATGGAAATTTAACCATTTGTCTAGTCTCCTTATTGCTCAGATAAGGCAGCCAGCATTTCCATGAGATTATTTAAATGTAGAATTATTAGAAAAGTTTGCAGCTACAGAGATAGATGGGTTTTACATAAAATCCCTGCTCTTTGTAGCAACCCAGTGTGATATTGAGAAAGATAATGGTCAGAAAGCACATTGCCAGGCTCCTAATGAGAAACTGTTGACAGTGGAATTACCCCAACATTCATCAAAAAGCCAATAAATGTCAAGCAAGAGGCCTTTGATGCAGTAGCTCATAATTCCTGTTCAGAAGCCTTTGCAGTCACTTCAGGGCACGCCGTCATCCTGCATTTCTGCTGATTTTACTGAAAACTTTGTTGCTGAAGAAATACAAGGAGCAGGTGTCAGCATTCCGAGTGCCACTGCTACAGTGCCACGGGCTCACCGTGAGACCTCAGGCACAGCACATTTGGCCTCAATTTCCCCATCTGCAATACAGGAATGACAATACAGGAATTACCCAGAGGCAGTTCTGTGAAGGACACGGTGCTGCCCTCCAAATGCTCAGAAATCATGAGCTAGATGGTAAAAACTCTGGTGCTGACTCCTGCCAATGAGGTAGTCATGTATTTTTAATGTTAAGTACGTCCAGCTTTTTGGGCCTTTGTAGGACATATTTTCAAGCTCTCTCCTCCACAGCTACAGGACATTACTTCAAACCAACCCAAAACTAATTCTTACCCAGGCTGCTGAATTCTGGGTTGGGTGGCCTTAAGGAAACTGCATGAAGTTTATATAAAAGCTTATATAAACTGTTCTTGGGCTCTGTAGAGCACAGAGGGTATAAATACCTTGCTCATTACCCAAGTCCTCTGTTTAGCTCAGTACATATTCAGTACATATTCCCTAAGTGATGTGGTGAGGCAGGTCATCGCCTGGCCCATGAATTAGGAATAACCTTGTGCCATGTGTTATTTGTCACTGCTCCCTGGCTTTTCATTTGCCTCGTTCATGAGGGGAGCCTGAAGCTACATCACAAGTGATATGATCATATCCTCTAGATTTCACCTATGTATCTTTTCTAAAATTTCCAGGTAAAGGCTAAAAGCCATTCCTCTAAGGCCTTCATGGACTCTGAGGCAGTTCATTCCATTCATGCTGGCAACTCCTTGCTCGCATATAACGACCGGTTTCCATTTCAGCTGTTCCTGTATATATGGATAGAAAACATGTCCCTGTTGGTCATTTCCAAGGATAAGCTGCATCCTAGAGGCTGTATGCAGATGGAATTGCACTTAGTTTCCAGAGCCACATGCTGTTAGGGTGACTTGAAACTAGGCTAATTACCTGGCAGACTTCGCTGTGGAGAGATTCTTTAATAAAAATGAAGGGGGTGACAAGGGATAGGCTCCCTCGCTATTTTGGGACAAACTCTTCTCTCAGGCAGCAGATAACCATGGTGGTAAGGCTCCCAATCGATCATTTGGTTTGCTGTTTCTTGGCTGTAGTACTTAATTACCAATTCTGGAACTGCTCTGTTTCCCAGGAATAGCCTGTAAATCCATTAAATTAAACAGTAAGGGCAGATGTGGGCAAAAATAAAAAGCCCATGCAAGTCAGAAATAAAAAATTAAGTTGTTTTGTCAGTCTTCAGGGGCCAGTGTGAGAATGTTATAAAAGCTTCTGAAGCTTTTCTGTCTAGTGTTCGAGCAAGAGGGAAATGTTCCTGTGGATGCCAACATTTTTAGAACTGATGATTGCTAGTTACAAAAGCACTAGTGACAGGACAAGGCAGAGTGGTTTGGAACTGCAAGAGGGTAGGTTTAGATTGGATATTAGGAAGAAACTCTTTAATTTGAGGGTGGTGAGGCACTGGAACAGGTTTCCCAGAGAAGCTGTGGATGCCCCATCCCTGGAAGTCTTCAAGGACAGCCTGAATGGGGCTCTGAGCAACCTGGTCTAGTGGAAGGTGTCTCTGCCACGGGGTTGGAATTAGATGGTCTTTAAGTACCCTTCCAACTCAAACCATTCTAGGATGATCCTATGATTCTATAATTACATAATTACTTTATTGCATGAAATAGTACAAATACTGTGAAAACTGAGTTAAAACAAAAATGTTTTTTTCTCTTCAAGATCTGAATGGAGTTAATAATAATGCCAAACCCTATCTTGTGTAGATGGCAATCAACTGCAGAAGAATTTCTAAATATCTGAAAGAGTGTGCTCATCTAAACTGTCACTCATGCTTTTAGATGGCCAGTGAAACCATTTTATTACTGCAGTTAGCTGGAAAGGGCACTGTTCTGCGAAAAACAGATAATGTACTTATTTCTAAAAGCCTGGAACAAAAGAGCCAGTTGAAATTTGCTGAGTAGTTGCAAGATAGCCATTAAATATAAATATTTTTAAAAACAATTTACTCTTTCCTAATGCTTTTAGAGCAGTGTGTGGGAACAGAGTCTAAGTGCAGCATCTTACTGCATTGGAAAGGACATGATGAAGGTTATTGGGCTCCAGATTTAACTCTTCCATCTCTTAACTGCTCGTAACAGTTTCTAACCTACATAAACTATGTGAGTTTATAAAAAACTTACCCATCTTTCCTGGTGGTAACAATAAAAATTTATATTTTTAAAACAACTAGTGCCAACAATGCACATTTTTCACATTTCTATGGAAACAGTTTAATGGTGAATTAAAGTTTAAGCTTCCATTCTTAAAATTAAAACTTGCAGCAGAAATGAAAATTTATTTCTTTTGAACCTGTAGATGGAAAAAGGACTTGCTTTGTGGGACTATATCTGTAAAAATGACACTTCCACATTTGGAGTTTAGTAGCCATAGGTAGGATTAATTTGATCTAACTTAAGAGATCCAAGTCTGCATCAAGCCCTTTAGGCTGCTTCTACTGTCAACAAAGAAAAAAGGCCCATCCACACACTGTGATTCACATGGTCTTGCTTAGATGTCCATTTAAGGATGAGATGGATGAGCCCTCATGATTTGGCTATGTGGAACTTGAGAAACAATGTGTTTGCTGGGATGTTGATCACCATGGATTGGCACCAAGGCTCCTTTCATCCAGTATTGTCATCAATACCATATCCTCAGCAAATCTGCAGATTCTGCAAAACTGGGGCAATGGCTGACACCCCAAATGGCCTGGCTTCAATCCAAACCAGCCATGATCTAAGGACAAATGCAAGTTTCTTCACCTGGGAAGAATAACCAGTACAGGTGAGGAGTGGACTGGCAGGGCACAGTCCTGCTGGGAATGGGCTCCCAGGGGATGCCTGGCTGAATCCAAGCCAGCAGTGCAATCTCATCACTGAGCACTACTCACAGACCAGCACACGGAGGGCCTATTTTGCTCTTCTCTGCTCAGCTCTGGTGAGGCCATATTTAGGATACAGCCCAGTTTTGGCACAACCAGTACAAAAGGGATATGGAGAAACTGGAACTGGTCCACTGGAGGGGTGCCAAACTGGTTACCCAGAGAACATGACCTACATGGAGGGTGGAGGAAGCAGGGCTTGTCAGTCTGGCACAGAGGAATCTAAGTGTGGTCTAAGTGCAGTCTGTGACTGCTTGAAGAGAGTTACACAGATAATGGAGCTGACCTTTCTCAGTAATTCCAAATAATGTAATAAGGAGCAATGGCCAAAAATGCTGCTTCAAGGCTCAGATTGGTCATTAATAAAAAAATATTTCACCCAGAGGGTTGCAACTGATTACCAAGCGGAGCAGCTGAATCCCTTCTGCTGGAGGTTGTCAAGTCTGTAAATCCATGGCTGAACTGCTCCAGTGCTGGTAAAAGCCCAGCTTTGAGCACAAGGATGGACTTCCCAACCAACACATCCAAAATTTTGTGATAAACTGAAGACATCCAGCCTGAAAATTACAGCTGGGGCAAGACACTGCCAGGTGAGAATCTCTGCTGAGGCCCACAGAGTGCCTTTCACCCCAACCCATGCTCATCCTCCCTGGAGTCAACAGCAAAACTCCCTAGAGCTGGGACAAGTGCTTGAACTGATGGTGGAAAATCAGGATTTGTTGTGGGGGGACAAACTGCTTACACATACAGTTCACAGGAAGATAAAAGGGGCAACAGACAACTATTTTACAGGCTTCTGTCTGTAACACTCAAACAGTCCTGGATCTGAGCTGCTCAATTCTCTATTAATAACAATAAATGGAAATTGTCATCCAGAACTATGGGGAGAGGTTCTGAACAAGGTGATCTAAGCGCTCTCTCAGTCCCTGTGACTCCCTAAGTAACCTGAGACATCTTAAACTGATTTTTGCAGCACAGAGTTACTTCTAAAACCACAGATTAAATTCACTGCTCAGAAAACCCATTTTCTTTGATTTTTCTTAACATTTATTACATACTTAGCATACATTTACTGTGTATGGCATATGTAAGAAGAGAAATTTAACTTTCAGTAAGAACAAAAATATGGCTCCCAAAGGCAACTGTGTGAAGAATCATAAAGCACAGCTAAGGTTTGTTTAGAGACAGGACTCATTTCTTCTCCTCCTGAGAGTGTGACCAGACAGGCTTACGCTTCTGAATAAAGGCTTCAATACCTTCCTGTCCATCTCTCAAAGTCAAATTATCTACCATGACCTTAGTAGTCATTTTGTAAGCAGTGTCGAGGTCCTGGGTTATCTGTCTGTAAAAGGTGGCTTTCCCCAAGGCCAGGACGGATTTGCTGCTTTCACATATCTTCTGAGAGATTTTCATGGTCTCTTCTTCCAGCTTGTTTTCTGGTACCACCTTGCTGACGAGCCCGTGCATTAACGCTTCTTGGGCAGAGAGAGGTTCGCCCGTGAAAAGCATCTCCAGTGCCACCTGAACAAGGAAAAATACTGTATTAAGTCAAGCCAGCTGCCTTACTGCTTTGCTTTGTTTGGGGAATTTCAGCTTCCTCCTTCATGTACAAGTTACTCTTTTCACAAATGATTTAAATCTTTTGGTCTTTCAAACTGCCAAGGACATGTTAAGAGGTCTCAGCAAAGAGAAGGACTGTGTCTAAAGCTGGTCTCTTCAAACCTGCCTGCTGATTCCAGCTGTCCTAGCCTGACATCCCTGGGTTTCTCTTCAAAAGCCCACAATCTCTAGTGATTGCTGTAGGAATTAAGAGAGGGGTGGATCATCTACAAAGTCAAATGACTGAATGTGGTATTTTAAGCTGGGCATATGTGCAGTTTTTGAAAACACCTGTCCTAGTTTTAAGTTTAGTATGAGTGGTTTTAAATATGGACTTTTTATAGCCACATTATTTCAGTCTCCTGCTGCTTTCAGCATCTGGTGCTTGAGGTTTGAAACTAAAAAATCCCCCAAACACTCAGTGACTATTCAACATTATGTATCAATAAAGATTGTTTACCAAGACTCCTGATGCAATTGAACAATGCCTGAATTATAAAAGCTGATTATCCTCATTAGCATCTTTGCTCTGGTAGCTACAAACAATGGCAACACTTCTGTTAAAAGGTAAAAAACAGCAGTCCTGGGAACTGTAGAGAATGTTCCTGCTGCTTTGAAAAGTGGCACAGAAAAAAATATATCCCACACATTTTAAAAAGGTAATCCTACAGCCCAGAAATACTAATTCAGAAACAGCTACAGCTGCACACAAGAGCAGACTTGGAAAAATCACCCATGGACTCTGTTTGAACAGGATGTCCCTGCAGATGGGAAATTTCAAGTTGAAGCTCTTATCCAGCAATGGGATGTGTGCAGTCCAGTAACTGCATCTCAGCAGAGCCCTGCTGGGCTTGGACCGTCTGCCTGCATGAATCCAACTGGATCAGAACTTAAAATTTCTATTCTCAGTTATGGAAGCTTTACAGATTGTACTATTTTTTATGCAGTGAGAGATGTGCAGCCACAATCAGTAGGACATAAAACAGGAAGACAGTATAGGAGGGGTTTAGATGCTATTTAAAGTATCTTGATCTACAGCCAGGCAGATCCTGCTGGCAGTGAAATGTCATTGCCTGGCAAGAATTGATGCCTTGGTGGGATTGTTATCCTGAACTTGCAGGGGTTTCCTCCTCAGGGGAGAACATCATTGGCTAAAGCCAATGAGCTGTCTGTTGGAAAGGAAAGGGACTGCTGAGCTGGTGGGCAGCTGGGACGAGCTCGTGCTGGCTGGAATCACATCAGTAGGAAGCTGCCTTTCCTAAACAGAGTTCGCCCTTTATTATTTTTCCCAGTCCAAAGAGTTATGGCGGTGCCTTTTGAAATAAAGTATTTTGAATGTTGTACTGCAGGAAAATAAAGTTCAGGCAATGGAAGTAAAACTCCTAACACTGGAACCAACTTTCTGCAAAATTACAAAGAGTATCTGTGAAGGAAGCCTACCTTTCTTGGAAGAGATCTGCCCAAGGCCACAGCTGGTGTGGAGCAGAACAGCCCAATGTTTACTCCAGGAGTAGCAAACTGAGATTTCTCACTTGCCACCGCGATGTCACAGCTTGCCACAAGCTGGCAGCCGGCTGCTGTGGCCAAGCCATTTACTTTGGCAATCACTGGCACTGGAAGTTTCTGGATTAAAGTCATAACCTGTATGCACAAAAGACAGTGGTCAGTATGGAAATTCAGGAAGACATGACCCTGTTTTGGAAGCCATCAAAAGTACCTTCCTGTCTATTTATCAAAAAACCCCCAAACTGTTGGATTTTGGCTCCTTTCTGATGAAAGGATGATGAAGGGCCCTTCAGCTGTGGCTTTCACACATGGCTTTTACAGCATTCCTTAAATACGGGCTTGGCAATGTGTTAGAGATCCGGAGGATCTGTACTGGAGGAACCAGAACAAAAGGTTTCAAAGTATTTTCTGTTGTCACACTGGGCAGGATTAGGGGTCAAATTCTAGCACCACCACAATCAAAGGAGATTTTGCCATTCTCTCCAAAGGCTCCAGGATTCACTTTAACTTCCCCATCTCCCTGACCTGTGTCTTCAACAAGAACTTGGACAACCAGTGAGTCAGATCTTACTTTCACATTGTTTACTTGATATTTAAGCTGATCCTGAGCTTTTAACTAAATGCTAGGAAAGAACATTTGATCACAAGTGATTCGAAGGTGGTTATCCCTAGATTTCTAGGATAGACATTGCCCAGTACTCAGCTGCAAGGAACACTGGCTAAACTAAGGAACACACCCTGACTGTGCCCATTGTTGGAGACATGCACATTGGCATTCTAGCCCTTCTATTTACATGCAGAGAAATCCAGGGAAAACATAATTTCACCAGGATCAGGCATTAAAATAGCAGAGCAGCAAAAATCAAGGAATCTGAAGGAATCTGAAGGAACAGTCTGTGCTTTAGCAAGCAGATGACCAATGCTGTCCCTCCTTAAACCAACACTTGCTCTTAGGACCAGGCAAAGGCAGAGGCACTCAAGAAGAACTGCTTACCTCTGCACATAATTCAAATACTTGGGAATGATGCTTCACATCATCTTCACTTGACAGTTCCTTTAAATCATGGCCGGAACAAAATACAGGTCCTTCAGCTGCAAAGAATTTCAGGAAAAGTCAGTCCGAATTAATAAAGAAACCAGGGGTAGCAGCATATCAATGTCCCAGCTAAAGGGATGTCAATGACATGTCAGTGTTCAAAAAGGAATTTGGGGAAGTTTTGAACAGAATTCCAAAATATTGCCTTCTGGGTTTTATGATAACTTTAAACTGCTGCAATGCAACATTTAAGCACGGTAATACCCATTATCACTTTCCAAGGCCTAGTTTTACCTCCATTCCATTTAACTCAGTTTATAAATATAAATAATATAAAATATAAAAATAAATTTAAATAATGCACTTCACACCTCTGAGCCCAGTTTTGTGTAAGGATGTTCAAAACAGCTCCTCGGTACAATGCAAACTTATCAGCTGGAGCAAGGCTGGAGTGCTCTGCTCTCAGACTGATAAATACACTTAGTCCCTATTTACTGTACCCAGAATTAATTATTAACTTTTGCTAAGTAAGCATCAATATTTTTTCTGTCACGGCATTTCACAATGGAAAAAGAAAGATAAACGGTTATTCTGCTACAGGAGAACCAGAAAGGTTGTTGGGGTATCTTCTCCACTGCTAAATTGTCATCTGGAGAACCCCCAAAAGCATGTCCAGGGTTTGGGCAGCAAAAGAGGAGGTTTCTGTGGAACTAAACTTTGGATTTGCTAAGATCAAATCACTCCGTGCAGGTACACAATCTTTACAACAATTTTCCTTTGTCATGAGAGTAGCTGCCATTAGAATGAACCAATGTGACGCTTTTCAATCCTTCAGAACTTCTCAGATATTTGTATGGATGTGACATTTCCACCTACACCTATGCAGACCAAACCTTACCTATGGATTTGTTTCTTATGGATCAGATTATTGAGACACAATCAACCCAGAAATAACCACACAACTGTCAGTCAACTATGGAGTTGGCAGTATATATCCGGAAATTAATTACATCTGCATTTGAGCCTCACTGAAGAATCTGCTGCAAAGTCTGTGTTAAAGGCCCAAAGCACTCTCTGAGGAATCCTTTATTTTCTTGAAATTTCTTCTTTTGCATCTTCTTCAGCAGGGGAATTAGAAACAAACAGGAACATGCAATTTCTAAAAAACCAAACGCAATTGTGCTCACAAACTCCCAGAGCACCGTATTCCCAAAGAAGAACCTTCCGTGTTTTGCAAAATTTCTAACTGCTGTTTGAAATGAGGAATGTGTATATTTAAACTCACCCCTGTGAAACCAGCTCACTTCCACGCTTCTGTGTGTGCCCTAACACCCAGAGTTTTCCCCTATGTATAGGAAACAGCATGATCCTAAATTAATAAACCAATTTAACTGAGATGTTTGGAAGGGGGGCAGAGGAAGGTTATCTTAAAACAGCAGAGGAAAAAAAATGGCTTAAGTATAGCCCAAGTTTCATTATCTTTAAGAACTCTACAGGTTAATAAGTAAATGGAAGGAAACTGTAACAGGCTCTGAGAGAGGCTGTTTTACATCTGTGGGTCATGGGTGTCTGTGGTATTGATATTATGGTCTCTCCTTCACTGGAGTGTTTTAAAAATAGTTCTGACAAACCATTAGCAACGATAATGAGGCTGATCCTGGCTCAGAGCAGGGGAACAGAGCACCGGATTGGCAGAAACCCTGGTTTTTACTACAGTCTATATCTGTCAGCGAAGGCAACAAGTGTCATCCCAGCTCTGCCCGTTCCTGCACAAAACCCGTACCTGAGGATGTTAATGCTTTACTTTGATAACTCTTTGAACTTTTATTTTGGTTGGCTTTAGTCCTATTTAAAGTATTCTTTACATACAATCTTCAAACCAATTAACCCTAACCCTAAACTGCCGATTGTTTTTACAAAAGGAAGTAACTCACCGAGTGTAAACACCCTCACAGCCCGACTGAAATGCTGACATTTTGAAACGTGTTAATGCTTAGACATGTTGGCTAAAACCAGAAGCGTAACAAACCCCAAGTCAGCCGTTAATGCTGTGTTAGGAACGAGGAATTACAGTGCAGGAGAGGAGACGCTGGGGTGAGTATACAGCACAGCGTGACAGGGAGGTCTGCCGGGTGCAGGCAGCCCCGGGAGACCACGGGAGCATTAGAGAAACACGCAGGTCCCTTCCCGCCCCGTTTCCTGTAATTCCCAGCGAGGTCTCGGTTCAGCTCCGCGTTCCCCGGTGTGTGCCCCCTGCCCGCCCGGCCGGGTGCCGCGGTACCCGCGATGACGATGACGCGGAGCTCCCGGCTCTTGATGTCGTGCAGCAGGTCCCGCCGCAGGCTCTGCAGCATGGGCAGCGACAGCGCGTTCCGCCGCCGCGGGTTGTTCAGGACGATGGTGCTGCAAAACCCGTGAAACGCAGCGGGGTTACGGTCACCGAGCTCCGAACGCGGCCGCGTCCCGGAGCCCCCGGCGCCCCCGCTCACCGCACGCCCCCCGCCTGCCNTCCGCCGCACTAGGGTAGGCAGCGCGGCCCGGGCCTGACCCCGGCCTGGGGGTGTTGCCGGGGAACTGGATCACGGAATGGATTAGGTTGGAAAGGACCGCTGAGATCATCGAGTTCAACCTACCACCGAACACCACCTTGTCAACCAGACCATGGCACCGAATCCCACGTCCAGGCTTTCCTTAAACACCTCCAGGGACGGTCACTCCACCACCTCCCTGGGCAGCCCGCTCCAGTGTCCAGTCACTTTTTCTATGAAGAAATTCTTCGCGATGTCCAACCCAAACCTCTCCTGTCACAGCTTGAGGCCATGTCCTCTCGTCCTGTCGCTGGTTGCCTGTGAGCAGAGCCCGATCCCCACCTGGCTACACCCTGCTGTCAGGGAGTTGTAGAGAGCGATAAGATCCCCCCTGAACCTTCTCTTCTCCAGGCTGAGCTCCCCCAGCTCCCTCAGCTGCTCCTCACGGGACTCATGCTCCAAACCCTTCCTCAGCTCCACTGCCCATCTCTGGACACACTCCAGCACCTCAATGTCCTTCCTGAACTAAAGAGCCAGAACTGGGCACAGCACTCGAGGTATGGCCTCACCAGTGCCCAGTACAGGGGAAGAATCCCTGCCCTGGTGCTGCTGGACACATTATTCCTGGTGCAGACCATCCACACAGAGCCTCCCTTGGTCCGGCTCTCAGACCTGACTCCTGCGCTGGAAGGCCTGAGTGGGCAGTGGCATCATTAATGAGTAGCTGGGGTGTTGGAGGGCACTTGGAAATATTGACTTCTGTGATAATTTCTTCAGATTCCACTGAGTACTTGCATCTGGGGCCATGGGATGGAGATTAGGACTGTGCTGAGCAAACTTGTCAGTGGCACTGGGGTGGAATCTGTCATGACAGAGAGGACAGTGGTGTCATGCAGAGAAAATGACATTGCTTTGAGGCCCAGAGTAACTGGCATGAGATGAAATTCAGTTCTGCAGGGCTACTTGGAAACTAAGAAGATCATAATTTATTCACTGGGAGCTCATCATCTGGAAATTGTCATGGGACAGGCCTTGTGTGTTCTAATGGCTCTACAGAGTCAGTCTGTAGTCCATATGATGCATTCAAGAAGAAAAAAAAAGCAAATGTGATTTTAAGAGGTGACTTGGTGATTTTAAACCTCAAATGTAATTTTAAAATTCGGAGTATTTTAGGGATATACAGCTACATTCACAGCTTGTCTTGATTATTGGTTATGCTTCTGGTTACCTGTGTTCCAGAAGTAAAGCTAAAAGAGGGGCAGCCATGTGGATGAGGCAGCTGGGGAACAATCTCATTTGCTAGGAGATGCTGACAGGCCAAAAGACCAAGCAGTCTTTTCCCCCAGGATACAGGTACCCTAAAATGGAATAGATTTATGTCCAGCATATGCTCCTTGTAAATGTAAATCTGTGCTCCTGCTTCCTGATCTTTCTGTTCTTGTGAGTTGTTGCAAAGTACTTGTAGGCTCCCAGATGTGTCTCCAATTTCCATCAGTGTCTGTTGAATCCTTGCAGCTTTTTTGACTGTAGTGGCAATTGAGGCTTCTCAGTTGTGAGCATCAGCCTCATAAAAGAACCACTTGAAATTTGTGATTAATTTACTTACACAGATAGTAACAGCTTAGTGTGGGGATGCACTTTCTGCTTACTGATTTTATGTTGCCTAACACAGTGACCCCTCAGACCCCTGGGCTTTGTGGCTCTGCAGTAAGAGGCGCAGTGGGTTTATGTACATTTATGTACATTTTTCAGTGTTGAAGGTTACTGTCAGACCTGAGAGCTAATTCTGCTCTGGGCTTTCCACACATGGCCATTTTCTTCTTCTCATGGTTGTTTGTACCTCGTGGTAAATTCACTGAAAAGTTCTTCCAAAATTTACTTTTAATATGCAGTAGGAATTTGTAGCAAAAAATAATAAATTCCCATTTAGAAGCAAATGAGATCATCTTGCATAGCTCTCAGCAGTTTTCAAAGTCCCTGCCTGGTGTGGCAAAGGCCAGCACACTGAGAACACAACATGTGTGCTTGCTCTGGGAGGAGTTCCCAATCCCCTGAAACTCTGACCACTGACCTCTTTCAAACTTGTGAATACCACCTGATTTTTTTTCTTCCCGTTCTTTGTCTTTCTCCATCTGCTTGTCCCTTTTCTGTCCATCTCCAAGGAAAGAATTTTTTTGCGGTCTTCTCCAAAAAGCTTATTTTTTATGTAGTGTTTCCAGCTCCCTGGAAATCCAGTTCTTTTAAACTTTGATTGACAACCTCATGTTTCCTTTCACACCCACCCCCATTACAGATTGTTTTTTGGCTGCAGCTTCCCCAGTGCATTTAGCAGACCTGCTGCTGCCTTCTCTGAGAAAGTACTGAAAAAACTTCCCAATTTCAGGCAGATTTCCTTTTTATAGCATTTGCCAGCAGCATTGTGGTTATGGCTGAGCTCACACTTTCAACTGGAGACAGCCAGAAGCCAGGATTGCAAGTACCAGACAGGGCTTTTCTAACCTTTAGCTGTATTGATCCTCATAAAAAATAAAAAGGGAAATGACAACGAACATGATGTGACTTCATCCTTAGATCATTCCAGAAACTATCAGGCTATCACACTGTGGAGGAAAAGATGTTTTGAGGCTCAAGTGTGCTTAGCTGCTGTAAAGCCCTCTGTGGTTTCCATTGTGATGTTGCTAGATAGCATGCATGGACAATAAAGATACAGGATCCCTTGCTTTATGAAGCACAGGTATTTATTTGGGTCTTTATTTCCTTGGCTTTCAGCAAGCCCAGATGGGATATGCATCTTGCAGGAGCACGTGCTGCTATAAATAGCAGGTCAACCCAGGGCAAAGGCAGACCTTGTTGGGATGCAGCTGCAATGTAAAATACATCCACATACATGTATGTAAATTAGTAAATATATCCATAAAGACATTTCTATTGATTGGAATGCTATGATGGAAACTTGGGACTATTTTATGGAACACGAGGCAGACATATCCTTAGCAGAGTTTCGTGCAAATTATCTCTTGTCAAACGTTGGCGTTCCCAGAGGATCTTGTGACCTGATTTTCAACACCGCTGAAGGCATTCAAATCCCACTGGGAGCCAGAGGGGTTTGGCACCTTTAGAACTCAAAGACTGCTTAATTCTGGTCAGGTGTGTAGTAGTTCCAGGATAACAGGGAGAGCAGAGACCTGTTCTTGCACCCAGGCCAAGGAAAATAATTTATTTCCCTGCTTTGTAAATTCTGCTAGCAAAGAGATAGACTAGTGCATCATGATTCCTCTGATGTGCAACCCTCCAGGACTGACTAAAGAAAAGATGAAAAAAGATGTTGCATTTTTGTTCCCATTTAGCCAGGATTCTGAGCTGAGTCCCAGCACCACAGGATGGGTGCTGTCCATGTAACATTTTTATTGAGTCCTTAGACAATTTATGTTTTCTATATTGCTGTTAGGATAGAAATAGCACAGAAACTTCAGGACAATACTTAATTGTGCTGGGATTTTCTATGGGCATGAAGCCTCTTTACTCTGTCCACACCTCTAATTCCCATGACTTTGCTACTAAACCTCCTTTGAGTCCTGGCCCTGGGTTTTTATTTTGAAAAGTCAGAGAAAGGTAAGTTATATACCAGCCTTCTCTTTATAGAGGCTCTAATTACTTGAAGTAGTAATTAAAAATCAGTTACAGGATTAAAGTATAGGAGACTATCAGAAATTTTAGCGTGTACTTTAAGAGAAAATTATATTTAAAAAAAATATTGATTATTCTGCTAAAAGAAAGGATTTGAATCCAGTTGTAACTCCATGACTGCTATTGAGAATTTGCAGCAGCCCGTGAACCAGGCTAATCACCTGCCAGTGAGGCCCAGATCAGGTCCTTAACTGGCAGTACTGCTGCCTCCTGCCTTTACATTTAGCATTCCTTCAGCATGCAATCCAGTGTCCTGTTTGCTCTTGACATTAAACATAAAGCTCCGAGTGTCACTCTGCTGCAATGTTTTGCAGTTACTGCTCAGAGCTGTTTTTCAGACACTATGTGGCAGCACTGCTCCGTGTAATGGGTGCTGTTTATTTTCCATTCTGCTTGCGAACCAGGTGATCGACCAAAGCCCTTTTGTCACTACACCCATTCCTGCTCCTCTTCATTTGCTGTCTTTCTCTAATCCTCCCCACACTCGTCTTTTATCCTATATTGTTCTCACTTTTAAAGTGATTTATATTTCTCTGGCGTTAACATTAGATTTTTTTGTATGTGAGATTCTTAAGATGTGAACAATGACCAGAATTATAAAACATGTGAGGCTGTAACAGGCTTGGGAAAAAAGGTGATATTCATTCCTTCCCTCAGAGGATCTAACCTTAGGTTCCCAGTTTAGATACGTAATCCTGCAAGGTTCCCTACACAATCAGTAGAGACATTCTCTCCCCCACAGGGCTGATCAGTGTCTAAATTAGCTGCCTGCTCCCAGTGCCTCTCCAGGCTCCTCCTGCTCTCCATTCATTGCACCAGTGTCGGAGTTGAACCCCAGCTGGCGACTCAGCCCCACGCAGCCGCTCACTCGCTTCCTCCAACAGGATCAGGGAGAGAGTCAGAAGAGTAAAACTGAGGAAAGTCATGGGTTGACATAAAGACAGTTCAACAGGTAAAGCAAAAATGGTGCACACAGGCAAAGCCAAACAAGGAATTCAGTCCCCACTCCCCACAGGCAGTCGGGTGTTCAGCCATCCTCAGGACAGTGGGGCTCTGTCAAATGTAACAGAGACTTGGGAAGACAAACGCCATCACTCAAAATATCCTCCCTGTTCCTTCCCCCAGTTTTATATGCCAGTCATGACCCCATATGGTCTGGAGTATCTCTGGGGTCAGTTGGGGTCAGCTGTCCTGGCTATGTCCCCTCCCAACTCCGTGTGCACTCCCAGCCTCCTCACTGGTGGAGTGAGGTGAGGAACACAAAAGACCTTGACCATGTGTAAGCCCTGCCCAGCAATAACAAAAACATCCCTGATCTATCAACACTGATTCCAACACAAATCCAAACCAGCCCCATACAGGGTACTGTGAAGAAAACCAACTCTGTCCCAGCCCAGATCATCTCAGCAGGGAACCAAGGCAAACTGGTCTGATGCCTCTTGCAGGGGATGTGAACTTTCCCCTCACCCACATGAAAGGTACAAATACTGACCTCGGTCCAGGGACCTCACTGGAAGAAGGGAGTACCAGAATCATCTCAGCCTGATGATTCTTACGATTCAGTTCCAGATGTCAGTGCCTCTCTGCTGTGGTTACAGACAAAAACATTGCTGTGAATGAAGAGGTAAATTGTAGCTACTGTTTGGGGCCAAGAGCAAAAATTTGCCTAAAATTGTCCAAACTTGGGAACAGCCACTATTGTGGCCTGGTTTTGCTCCAAGCCTCTTCTGCAAATGACAGTTCTCACCACAAAATTGCACGCTCTACCTAGCTTGTCCCTGCCTCTGCTAGTAACTACTTTACTGTAGCAAAATACATTGAATTTTCTGGACTCTTCCGGTTCACCTGTTTCCTGCCCCTTGGCCAATTTTCAGCTTGTTTCATTTTCTTTCAGTGTTTTTCATCTCATTACAACCATACTATTAGAACCAGGGAAAATATTCATTTTTCAATTAAATTGGATTTTTATCCAATAGGAATATCAGAATCTTACAAATGAGCACAAGAAAGACAGAATCCTAAGAATTAATGGTTCCTTGGCACCACCAACGTCAGAAGGTGCACAAGGATAACACAAACATCTACCTTGGGTAGAAAAGTTTATGAAGTCCCAGAAAAAATTAGTTCAGTCAGGAGCTGAAGCCACAATCATGTCCACACCAGACTGGGACAGGAGGAGGAGAAGGTGGAGGAGGAGGTTTTTATGTGTCCTTGCAACATTTCTTGCAAGGGGCTTGACACAGAATGCAGCTCATTACCGGGTTGGTGGTGACTTACATGTCCTAATGGTGTGTATTTTACCTTATCTTACATCTTATCTCCCCTGTGCTGTGTCAGACGGCAGCCAGGAGGCAGGACAAGGAGTCACCAGGGAAGCTGCCAACTGCTCGTGTGCATTTTCTTTGTGGAAGGAAATGCCGGGCAGCAGGTTGGGCTCAGACCATCCCCCGATACTCTCACCACAACTTTCATCTTATCAAGGCCACACGTTAAATTCATAGCGTGTTGGCACAAAGGAAGGGGCGATGGCCTGATCCAACACAGCTGTCTGATATTGTGGAGAAACATCCTGTAACCCTGTGTCAAAGTGCTCATGGTTCCTGTTTCCAAGCAGAGGAAGCAGTAATATATAATGACCAAAGAAAATTATTCTGTGTTTAGGAAATACTAACCCACAAATTAAAAGGGGCATTTTTATAATAAAGAATTATTTTAGTTTTGAAGGAAAAAGAAAAAGCTACAGGAAATTATGTCTGCCAGTCCCCTGGATCTGTCAAGGAGATTGGAAGAGATGTTAAAAGTTGCAGGACAATTATTGCTGAGAACAAACAGACAGAAATGAATGCTTGCCCTGAGGAAGAGGCTGCAGCACAGGCTCAGTCATGCTCTCTCTGGTGTGACCTGACCATCCGTGGCTTTGCCAATGGATACACGGTGCTCAGAGCCAGCCCTGCTCTCACCCAGCCAGCAGCTATAGGCTGTGGAAGGGAGCTGAGACACGGGGTGTTTGTGTTTGTGCCACACAGACACACTGAGAGAGAGGATTTGCATATGTGGGGAACTTCAGGTCACTGTGACAGTGCATGACAGAATTAAAATTAGCTGTAAAGAGTGTTTACTAGTCCTCTAGTTGAAGAAAGAACCCGAGTTGATTGGGTAAAAATCCCTAACACTCCGTGTTGCCTGCCCTCCTGCTTCCCCCCCACTCCTTCCCTGAGCAGATGTGCTGTGGTGGGAGGAGTGCAGGCTTGTGGCAGGTCAAACACAGCAGTGCCCAGTGAACTCTGTGGCTCTTCTCTAATTTGAGCTGGTAGTTTAGGTCTCCAGTCTCTGTCTGGCCATCGGTGTTCTTAGGAGAGGTGGATACTTAAGATCACTGAGAACCCCAGCCTGCTGTTAAATGTAGCAGGAGACAGACAGTCTGATCATATTTCCACAGGAAACCAGGCTAAAATAACCCTCATGATCATGTTAAACTCCTACATTTAAAATTACGCCGTTGTTTTCATGAACAGCCTCCTGCACAACAGCAACACTACAGTGAACTAGAGATTTTCATCATTATCTATCTGTTTTATTGAGAGCTGAACCAATTAGTACTGGAAAGTTTCTTAATATGGCAACGGACTTATCAATTATCAATGAACATTTTAATGAACTAATCCCATTAGTGAATTTTTAGAGTTTCATTTATTTTAAACAGCTGACTTACTAGTTTATCTTTGTTTTTATTTTCACTTTTTCATTCCACTTGTATGAGAAATTTGGGCTTGGGCTCCACAAGACAGCAGGAGAGACATGCATACTGATTTCTCCCTCTCTTCTCATCAGAGGCAAGGAAATCAAATGCTTCCTCGATTTACATCCTGCTTAATCCCTCTGACATTAATTTACCTAAATCTGGGTACATGATTTGTTCAATTAGATCTGTACAGTATGCAAAATACGAGGGTTTGGCTAGGTCTCTTAGAAATAATGTAGTTTATCACTTATTTTTAAACATGGCCACCTGCATTTCTCCTTCATCAGTGCTTATATGCATAATTCTGGAGGAGGCAAAAGAAGACCATTCCTACGTAGTAAATTTATTTAAATTTGCACTTCAGTGATCCTTGTGGGTCCCTTCAAACTCAGGATATTCTATGATTCTATGATTTTTTTTTTTAATTTCTTCTTGTTTCAGGAGCACCTTTTGTGCTTGGCACGTTCAGCTCTAGGAACCTGGGCACCTCAGCTGACACTACTATTCCCAGCAGGAAACCTTCGGGGAGATGAACAGCACGTATTTGAACATCTGAGACAAATGAAACATGATTATATGAATTAACTGTGGCTGTGAAGTTTTTCAAGTTCTTCACGTTTTTCATGAACATACAAATCTGGTTGTTGACAGTGGCACAACGTTTCATTTGAATTGCTGAGGATGGAAGAGTTTCTGACTTTGCAAGGCAGCTGAATCCCAGTTCAGTTTGAAGCTGGTGGCTGGGTTCTTATGGATTTCACTGTCATCAGGTTTCCATCTGCCGGTTTGCTGGACCTGGCACAGCAATTCTCAAGCATTGATGCTTGTGGCAACTCATGACAGTTCATGTAAGACCTACTTTCAGCTTTGCAGTGCCATCCAAACTGGATTGGAACTAGATGATCTTTAAGGTCCTTTCCAACCCAAACCACTCTGTGATTCTATGATGATAACATCTGTGCAGTCTCAGAGCCACAACAGTACAAAAAGGAATTCAGACAGCACCTTGGATCCCCGATGCTCCCAAAATTAGAGAGGTACATAATTGCACAGCTTATTGATACTGGAAGACCAACTACTTTTCTTCAGTGCACATTAGCACTAATCAGTTGTCTAGATCTAGACCAATCTATAGAAGTGAAATTAGAGGGACATTAGGAAGGTAAATCATGTTTATTACACCAGTACCTAAGGCTGAGAAGGTACGAGGCTCTCCCCAGAAGACACTGTACTCCCTGCTCCAAAAAAGCCCAGAGCTGGAGAAAAGCAGCTGAATGTGTTTGTAAAGTGAAGGTTGTAATTTGAGAGCAAGCGTGTAGTACCTTGGTGATGTAAGAGTCAGTTTGAGAATACAAGCAGAAAGAAGAGAGAAAGGAGAAGAGACGCTGAAAAGAGGATTGTTGGAGTAACAGTCCCAGGAGTGGAATGAAACTGATTTAAAAGATTTTGAGCACCAGGGCTGGAACAAACAAACAGTGAATGTGGGTGAATGTTGAGCCAGCGTTGCAGAGTGGCTCTGGGAGTGGCTGTCACTCCTGCCTCGACAGCTGCTCTCATGGCTTGCTTCTTCGCCATCTGAGACCTGGTTCCCCCAGAAATGGGGACTATTCTCAAGTATACGTGTGAGCCAGAGCATCTATAGTTAATTTTTTTTTTTCTGAACTTCCTTTTTAAGCAGATTTAAGGAGTGAAACACACAGAGTACACAGAGGGACATTTGCAATATTATGTTGAAAATACTGCCCCAGATCTCGAGTTTAGGAACTAAAGGTGGGTATCCACATGCTAAACTGGAGCAACTCTAATGCTGGTTTGAAATGAGATCTGGCTGCTCACAGCCTCACTGATGAGGTGTTTTGATGCCCCCTTGTTTCTTCACTATTTCAGCTCTAGGCCACCTCAGGATCTGACCTGTGCTGAGGGAGTTCTGTAACACACTGAGCTCTCTGGCAGTTTCCTTCCATCTGCTCGAGCAGAGATTAGAATTTGTCTTGAGGAATCCCCATTTTCTTTTTATAGCTTCACACTGATTCACCATGGGAAGGGGTTCAGTTATGAGGAATGTTGCAGGCTCTGAACTACATCCTGCTCAGCTGCACACCTACAGCTTCCACTCATTTGTAAAAAAAGACTAACATACATCCAAGAGGGTAATTTGGTTCTGTTCCTGTTATTAGACCTGCATGACTTGGTATTACTCAGAAATAGTTTCTGGCTTTTGGACACCTGTTGTTATCATTAGGAGACTTTATTACTGTTTGTAGGAAGAGGCAGGCTTTAGATGAAGAATAATTCTCCTCTCCATATCCTCAAGTTCTACTGTTCCCTTTCCAGTTATGTCCAAACATGACAGCTGGAACAAAAAAGCCAGTCTCCTTTCTTTGTATGTGCAGGTAATTTGTAGCTGCATTCTGTCCAAGATTACAAATATACCAAAAAATGTGAGGTATTTTTAACCTATCTCTTTGATCAAATTCCCAGCCCCCAAAAGGAAATCAAGCAATGTCCAATCCTGCAACAAAAACCATAAAGAAAAAGGTATTATTTTAATAAATTTTTAAAAAGTGTACTTACTTAAAAAATTTAGGTGTAGCTGATCCAGCTAGGGGTAGGAGAATACATAGGGAGCAGTGGATGAGTCCATCTCAGTGTCCATTCCAGTTATGTTTTCTACGATAATATGATTGGGAAAAGGATAATTATCAGCAATATCCAGTGTGAACACAGGAGCAGATTTGGAGTGCTGCCTGATTGCAAGGGATTTGTCTGACACTCATTGTCATTGCATGAGAATGCTTTAATGAGCATTGAGAACATTCAGTTACATGGACCATCCCTGGCAAAAATAGACTCTGATGTTTTGTGCTCTGTATAAATGCCAAGTGTTTAACACATGAACACACAACGCTACCACCTGAAAACACTAAAACCTGTAAATCCTTGATTCTTATTTGCAACAGAAATACCAAGAATCTTTCCGTTTTAAGATTCTTTAAGAATCTTTAATGTAAACACTTTCTTATCAGTATGGATGAACACTGACAAAGTGTGTTTTTTCTACTCAAAAATAGGTAACGACCTTATAATCATGAAAAGGACTAATGAGCCTGTTCTTTTTCTACAAATGCAGATCCTGTTCTGGCACCTAAACAGCTGAGTAGGAGGTAAGTGTATATTTAAAGACTAGATACCACACAGACAGAGCAGATTCCTGTTTGGTTCTTGTACTGGTTTGTATTCAGTTCTCAGCACTTCAGATTGTATTTTCCAAACACTTCTCTCCATTTACTTCATCAAAGTCATTCAAATCTGGATTTTAGACCTGTGTTTCTACCAAGTTGTCTGGAAGCAGATTAATTTACCTAATGTAAAGGTTAGACTCAGCACGCAGATTAAGACACCTAAATTTAGGTGTCTGCACGTAGGTGCTGACCTGTGAGGTGGCTCCGGAAGCTCCGGCGCAGCCATGAGGCACCGGGGCTCGTTAGCTTGAGAGGGCTCCAGACTCACTCACTGGTGATCAGACCTGAGCAAGTACTTATGGAGCAATTTTCCAGTGTAATCAATGGAAGTCTGGACAGTGGGGCTTAGGGTGGCATCAATGCAGTCACCTGTAAGTGTTGTATAATGAGCTGCCTCATGCCCTCAAGCCCTTTGAGTGCCCTCCAGCCCCCAGAACGGGAGCCCTGAGCCCTGGTTTACACACAGGCACAAAAACTGTGGACCTCAGGACCCTAACCTAAGGTGAAGTGAGATCCATCCCACCCAAAGCCGGTAGCAGAGGAAGGGATCCTGTCAGCTGACTTCTTGCAGGAGCCAGGCTGTAGAACAGAGTTCAGAACTCTGCATAAGCAGTCTCACAAAACCAGTGGTTAGGTTACACCTGTGGCCCTGTTCATCTACAGCTTGCCTGGAGCCTCTGCACATACCAGGCTTTTCCCAGCTCTCCTGCAAAGTCTACACAAGAAGAAAAAAAGATTTCTTTATGGACAATAAGGGTGTGGGGGGTGTGACCAGCGATTCCTTCTTCCCATGGAAAAGACCTGGGGGTGACTGATGCAGGACACAACATGATTGTGCTTTTCTATCTCAATGCGGACGTTTCAGAACAAAATTATCAAGAAAAGGCTGATGCAGCTTGTGTGACAGATTTTCCTGACTATGTGGAAAGTCCAGGATGTATTTTAGGTGACGCATTTTGTGTCATTTAATTAACTGATACTGTAGCTATGTTTGCCCTGCCAGAGGATTTCTAAACTCTTTGTACCAACTAATTTTAGTTGAGAGACAATACAATGAACTTACTCCATTTTCTGCATTTTCCCAAATTCAGATTTTACCCTTTATCTTAACCAAAGCAGCAGCAGCACTCTGTATTTTCCATTACCTCCTCCCTTGCTTCTAATAAAAATTCAGCTATGGGTCAAATCCTTGGCTGGAAAGAGTCTATACAGACCAGGATCTGCTTTGTATAAAAAAGTTACAAAAACAGGATGTGTTTTATTTGACTGGAGTGAACTTAATGGTCATGGGTCGTTTTCATTTAAGACACATTTTTTCTCATGGCTTTCAAATGTATTTTGTTTCTTAAATGACAGCAAGAATAAAATGCATTTTTCTCAGCATTTTTTCTTAAGGATCTCAAGGCACTTTGCTGGCAGTAATTTGCTAAATATTGCAGCCTCCCTATATAGTGAATATGTCACTGCTGGCCTTATCTGCTTTCTCAGCTTTCAGGCTTATTTCCCTCCAGTGGGAGGGAAGACCTTGAGTGCTTTCTAATCTAGAATTATTAAGAAGACAGAAATACCATATATTTTTATGCACTTTTTTTTTTTTAATTTTCATTTTTATTATTTGTATTTTTCTTCACTTGTCTTCCCAAACTGAAAGCTTGATAATGAATTCTTCCTTTATTTCACTGGCATACTATTCTTTTCCCTTGCATTTAACTACTCACCAGCAAGTCTCCGGTTTGCCCTGTTCCATTCATTCCCTCTGGAAGGGTTTTCAAGTTTTGAAAGTTCACCTCAGGAAGATTTCATAATAAGAACTCAAGGAAAATAATATAATCTTGCTTTAAAACACTTCCTTCCTCTGTTTTGCTGATGAATTATAACAATTCACAATACCATCTGGCCAGCAACTGGTACAGAACTTATTTCATTGTTTTAACTGTATTTGTTTCTTTTGGTTGTAGGGCCCATAACACGAGGATTCCCCTGCTGCTGTTCTGTGATCAGACCCGGAGTACAACATGAGATCAAGATGTGCCCAAATGTCTGGAATTGGGCTAGAAATAGCCTTGATCGGTAGACTTAGATGGAATTAGAACGTGAGTCCTGTGGTGGAGGGCAAAACGCACGTCTGAATTTTCCCGCTTGATCCATTTTCTAAAATCAGAGGAAAATCTGAGGAGAAACTGACCTTCTCCTTCTTAGGGGGATTTTGTAGAAACTTCTTAAGCTCATAAATTGAATTCTAAAGGAGAAAGGAACCTGTTTTCTGGATCCAGTTTTGACATAAATCAGAATAATGGACAAGACATTTTGAAGAACTTTCTACAATCCCAGTTTTGAGGAATCTCACAGAACAGTTCATGAAGTTGAGTAGTGCTCAAGTTCAAGTCTAGGAAGGACAGCTTCCATCCCAAAACCTAACTGACAAACTAAACGTGCTCCAGCTCTAAATTTGATCACACATGGATTGGGAGCATTAGTGGTGATACAGAAGGGAAGTACCACACCTGAGCCTCCCCCCAGATCACCTGCAGCACTCAGTGTATGAGGGGAGTGAGACCTCAGGGTTTCTAGGTCCTCCCTCCAAGCACATTTGGAGCACTCATGAGTATCAGACTTTCAATACGTAATTTGAGGCCTGATTCAGTGGGGATCACAAGGTGGTGCAATTTCAGTGAAACTGCTTCTTCTTATCCTACAGCTGTTAATTTAATTCACTTACGTGATTTTGAAAGACTGTGAAAATGAAGAATTACTCAAAACAATCTCTAGTGACTCTAAATGTTCTTACAGCCCTTACTGGAAGGTGAATGTTATGGTGTAAATGTACACAGCACTCAGCAACAAGGATTCACTGTCTGTCCCGTGAGCAGGTGCCAATCCTCTGGGTCAGTGCTGCTCCAGAACAACCTTGCTGACCAGTGTCATGCTTGGTTTTGATTGTTTGATATATATCTCTTGATCATCAGCTTTTTTGTATAAGCTGCGGCCAGACAATAAAAGGCAAAGGCCAGTGTCACATTGATGACAGAGGACGTAAAGTTCTTAGAATTTATTTTTAGTTCACCAAACCATTCTAGTCCTGAGGTTTAGATTATTTAAAGCAAACATTGCTGTATACCCAACACATGATACTTTCTCACATGTTGCCTCAGTTCCACATGCTCATGTCACTTCCATGTGAACTACAGCATATTGCAAAGCTGTGTCGTATTCTTTTAATTTTTACACTGAAGGATTTCAAATGGAACCTAACATAATTAGATTACATGTAATCTCTTCCCATTTTGATCCTATTCTCGAGAGTGTTTGCAAAGGAGCTTACTTGAGTCTTAAATGCACAACTTGAAATCACTCTGACGGAGATGAATAAGAGCAGCATGCTCTTAGGAAAACATCCTGATGTGCAGGACAAAGCCTCAGGGCTTTATTCAATGAAATAGGTGTCTCCATTGGCAGTGTCCGCTGCAAAATCCTTGACACACAATTTTTTAAACTTCTGCACAAAACCTATAGCAAGTTGATTCAGTCTTTCCTTATCCGTTTGTCTCCTGAATCAACATGGACTCCTATTAATACCTGCTTGTCCCAGGGCTTCCACAGAGCTGTGTGGTTTCTATTCAGGTGTCAGCCATCGAGATAAACTTCAGTTCAGAAGGGTTTTCAAATAGCCATCACCTTCCCAGGAGTACATTAAAAGAGATTATGTGTTGCCAGACAGCAAGTCTTGTCAGGTCAGGGCAAAACAACATTTTAAGCCGATTGGCTCATATATCTCAAGGTATGTGTGTCCTTGCACAAATTCACTTTCCCCTCAACCCAGTATTTAAGAAAATCCACCTTTCATAATGTTGATCGATCTGAAGTGTGGTCACATTGAATCCTGCTTATTATCTTGAGGTTACAAAAGGAGAAATATCTCCGGATGTGATAGTAAATTACTGGATTGGAAGGAAACTTTGAGGAAAACAGCCTGTTATTTGGTAGTTGGTGCCTCACCTTTCAGAAAGCTTTTCCTTGCATAAAAAGGATAAAGTATGTTTACACTTCAAAGGTACTTGCTGAAAGTTTGGGAAGCTTCATCCCGCTTTACAGCCTCAAGCTGGCTTTGTTTGCCAAAGGTGAGGGGTGCCTTTATTAGTGATGATGGCTGTGTGCAGGGACCTTGGCTTCCCTACAGGATGAAACGGGGTGTAAACGACAGCCTCAGCAGGATCTGTGAGCACACCTTCTTCACTGACCAGGAACCTGAGTAACCTCCTGTCCCTGTGTTTGAGCAGCCTGACCCTGAGAAATGCAGCAATGGCCCTTCCCTGGGAAACGAACTCTGTTCCTCATGGGTGTGAAACAGCTTGAGAGAGCCTGGCCACCCTCTCATTGGCTTGTTTCACTCTATGGTTGCCATATGGGCCTAGTTAGGGAAAAGATAAGTGTGACAGGACTTCCACTTCCCTGGCAAGCTATTCCTGCAGTTAAGGCTTCGTAGGAAACCTTCACGCTGCTTTACCCCGAACAGGAGGCTGACCAAACACAGATGGCTCAAGGCAGAGGGGGAAGAACGTGCTTAAATGCAATGCCCAACTTGCATCCCCCACTTCACGTTGTTCTACATAAATTCTCCATGAAGCAGAGCTGGGAAAAGATTCTAAATATCACATTGCTGGAAAAAAATTATTTTGATCTTTCACAAGGAGCTTTACCTGAACAAACTGAATATATTTCTGCTCCATCAGTCATTCACACTTCTGTTTCTGCTGGTTTCAGCAGCAAATGGAAAAAGTCATAAAGATTTAACTTTTGCACTACATTAAACAAGTAATTACACCTTTTACAGGATACACTATCACAGCACAGAGTTTCGACACATTTTATTACAGGCTCCCATTTTCATTTGCTTGTAACTTCATGAAAATGATTCCCTTTGAGGCTTTAAAAGAAATTATTCTATTTCTGTTAACTTTGAGTTGCTTTTGACATTCTGGTGGTCATGACTGAGTGATAATAAACTTTAATAGTGACTGTGCTCTGAACACTGACTCTATAAATACTGTCATGAGATTCCTGGTTCCTTGTCTTACTGTAACTCTACATCAGATCTGCACTTTACAAAAATGTGTCTTTCAGCTACTCTCCTGGAAAATCACAATAAGGCACACAAAAGATGAAGTTTTGTTTTGTTGTGCATCGTTGCCAATAAGACCTAATCTTCTGTCTTATCTCTTCTTTTTCTTCCCCTGTTTTATGTTCTACTTTTCCTTGATTTGAAAGCTGTATGATTTGATTATAGCTTTTCCCTCTCTTTCACCAAATCCCTTCGCCTTCTGCAGTGGGAGCAGGATGAAATCCTGTTAACGAGAATGTAAAACTCAGGTTCAGGTTTTAAACTCAATTCATGTTTTAAAGGCCATCCTGTGCTTCAGTTCAGATACAGCCACATGTGTCTTCTTCAGCCAGGCTTTCTGGGTTTTGCATTTTCTGTGCACAGCCAATCGTGCATTGTCTATGTACTCAATGTAGAAAAGGATCTCTGGGAAGTTCTATACCATAGGATATACAGGTAAGTGACACATTTTTGGTGTTGTGATGTTTCTCAGTTCACTGAAAAACTACTTGGTATCAAGGAGACCTTTAAAAAAGGGATTTTGTGTTGTGTAAGTGTATTAAATGTTGTTCTGTGTGTTGTTCTAGTTTTCATAGATAAAGAATATTGAAAGCTAAATCAACATATAAAAAGAGAGAGAGAGAAAGAAATGAGAGAATATTGAAGTAACAGAATAAGACAGAAGGAGGTGAATGGGAAAAGGCAAGAAAATGCTAGAGGAGACAGAAAATTTTGGAAAAAAGGAAGGAGAATTAAGAAAATCTGTCTTGACAGAGAGGACAGAAATAGCCCCTTTCATCAGGCAGCAAGCACTGCACACATTCAAATCTGATTCCCATGGCAGGAACCACCAAAAGCAGGAAGAACGGCCTGAATGGGTGAAACCTGAACCTCAACAAACCAAAAGAGCCTGTGGACAATGGGACTGGCTGAGGGCAAGTGAACAATCCCAATCAAAAGGAAAACAGTCCTTTAGGCAGCCAGAAATAGGGAAGCAATGGGCAAACCCTCCTGCTCCAAGTCCCACCCGACTCCTGCTTTTAGCACAGCCCTTCCTATGTAATGCAGTGTCTCCATGTGGGCTGATACTCCCATGTGTGTACAGGCAAACCTCTGCCTAAATCGTCAGTTCTGCAGAGCTCCTGGAAATGTCACTGACATGCTCAGGCAAGGGATGGGCTGGAAGTAACACCTGAAACCCACCACATTCGTTTCGGGGAAAATAAACAAAAGCAAACCCAGCAAGTGGTATAGCAGCTGAATGCTATATTTAGCATTTAATTTAAGCTTATAAAATATTGAACTTTTGGAGAAGCTTTTTTGGGAAGAAAGAAAGGGCAGAGCTGCTCTGGTCTATTAAAATAAAGGCTTGTGGTCTTCCTGAAGAGATTGATAAGGGATTTAATCACTCTGGATCTGCTGTAAATTGTGCTGAGTTCTATCTGATCTGTGTTTAATAAATGAAAATGAGATTAATTTATTACTCATATTGCAAATTTTCTCCTGGTTGTAATGTTGATCCCTCATTCTGCACCTTTTGTACAGCTCCAGGGGCTGGAGTTGTTACTCAGAGGGATGTGGCACTAAGTGGGTGCCTTATCCAGCTTGTGGCATGCCTCCTCAGAGCTCCTGGCACCCCTTGGAGTTCTCTGTTCCCCACAGGCACCGGGGACTCTCCTCCTCTCACCTGGCTGCAGGTGTAGCCCTGGAGATGTGCCCAGCTCTTCATGTTCCAGTCATGATGATCTCCTGCTGCGTCATCCCAAAGACTCCAAAAAAACCTTTTCTTGCACAAAGAAGGAACAATTAAATGTTTTCCTTTACTTCTCTTGGCTGGGGCACGGAGGGAATTTGGAGAATAGGGAAAAGGGCCTGTCTGGGAACTGTGCTGCTGGGAAACATTTGGGTAGCCTCTCTCTTGCCTTGGAGAGCACAGAGAGAGTTTGGGGTCATCATCCTGTCCTCATCCAGGACCGGGATGCCCCCTACTCCAGGAGGAACAGGAGAGGTTCTCCACTTTAATTCTATGATGTGAAGCTGTGTTCTATCCAACTCCATTTCTAAATCCTGCTTGTTTTCCAGGTTCCCGATCTTCTTAGACGATGACTACGTGTTGTACATCGAGGACTGGGAGCTGTACCCAATCTGCTGGCTACGTGAGTGATCCCTGTCCCTCCTGGCCTGGAGAGGGTTGGACATAACATCATCCCTTCTACTGTGCCTAGGGGCTTGCCCACGGGAAACTGGAGAGGCATTTATCCTCTAGGAGCTTCCTGTGGTAGTCATTCCTCCTGTCAGCTCACATACCCGTGCTGCTAGGGCAGAGCTGGGTTTTCCATCCCAGCTCCTCAAGTCTCCTCCATGCGGGTAAAACCACAGGTTACCCTGTGGAGTGTCCCCTCTCTCTCGAGCAAGGAGATGCCTGCTCCTAATAGCAGAGACTCTGGTCTGTACTGGTTGGGCATGGAAAATTTCCTCTTTAAGCTCTTCTAGAAGTTTCTGGTGGCCCTCTTTAATTTCATTTTTTAAATTCCAGAAATCCTCCATCAGTCTTTCCATGGATGAGATGTAGGCCCATAATGGGGCTGAGATAAGCTTCCTCATGTGTCTGGAGTCTGCCAAACCAGAATGCCCACTTCTTCTTCTCCGTCCTTCCATGCCAACACTCCCAATGACTTGGCACATGACCACACGTTTTGTGTACACTGGATGCTGTCTTGATTATTAGAGAATCCCTCGTTATCTGAAAAGATTATCTCCAGCACAGCTAATTCTCGCAGGCACCAGGGACCTTCCAAGTGTTCCACTTGTCTTGCTGCACTGAAAAGTCCTCCTTGCAAAGGTATCTTTCCCACACTTGGCAAGAGTTGCCTCCAGAGGCTGAGTGTTCCTGGTCTTTTCCTGATCCTCTGGCCAATACCTGCATCCCAGGACAGGGATCCCAGTTGCTTGGCTTCATTACCATCCAGCGACCGTCAGTCGCGATAAGTCTTGCCAAATACTCAATGATTTACGCGGAAATAATCTTGAAAGAAATAATTAAAATCTCTTCCAGAGGGAGGAATTGTTGGAAATTATATCCTTTTTCTAATTAATTTTTTCTCAGTAATTGCTTTAATTAATCAAAAGCAGTGTATTAGTCTTAAGCACAGTAATTTTCCACTTTAGCCCACACGTCACTAAGTTTCTTTCGACAGACTTATTGTTAGATCACTGAAACTTTAAGTTTCGCTAAACTAACCTTGGTAAGCTTCAATGAACAAAGGAAAGCGGGACACCAAGTGTGAAAAACGAGGTTTACTTTTTTGTGAGAATTTAAAAGTTTTAATAAGAAGACAATAAGGGACAAAAATAATAAAGTAAAATTTACAGCGTCAGGTACCCTTGGCACTCAGCCAAGAGCACACCTGCTATTGGGGAGACCCCCTTTACATACCTTTACTATTGTATCAGCCTAATGCATATTCACTAACAATTATGCATATTCAAACTTTTCTTCAAACTAGTTTACATATCTCAGGAACTGTTTAGCATGGCTCTTCTTCAGGTCTGCCTTTTTAGAGCATGCGTATTTCTTGGCTGTGGTTTTATTATCACCTGCAGCTTGGATTTTGGTCCATGGCTTTTACAGATGGTAGTTGCTGATAGCTGGTAAGTCAGTAGCAGAGGTCTTCATTATACGTTCACTGGATGTTATCCAACCAAGCAGACAGTTCAATTATCACAAGCATAACTATATCAGCTATTTTACTACAGAAATAAAGGCATTAGTTATTGTTACAAAAAAATTTATATCTTTACAGCAAAGCTACTTTAACATTATACATATAGTATTCACTTTAATATTTGCAGAAACCCAATATTATAATATGTATTTATCACACCAAGGATCCAAAATCTATGGTACTCCAAGGATATACTGGAGTAACCAGAAGAGACTAACAAAGACATTACAGCCTGAGCACTGTAGACTCTGTTGGGGAAAAACTGATAAAAGGGCTGAAAAATGTGGACTAATTAGCACTAGAAGCAAGAAACCAGTAGCTAACAGAATAGTAATTAATGAAGAGAATTATGCAATTTAGAACCAATGAACATTATTTTGTTTGCTAAAAGTGTGTGAGTGAAAAGTTTTTGAAGTGGAGTGCATGTGGATGGAGTTATCTGCTATGCACCCCAGCTGGGAATAAAGTAATGCCCACTTCCCCAGTACTATAAAATAAGAGCTTTGGAGTTTGATTTATCCCGATGTTTTTGGTGTCATTCTGAGGAGCCCAGAACTGGACACAGGGGAATGGGTGTCCATTCTGAGGGCCTCGGTAGCTCATGCAGCACAGCCAAGGTGCTCCTGAGCGGCACCAGACCCGATTCCTGGTTTTCCACCCTTTTTCCCCGCAGCAGCGCGCGGCCTCGGGCACGCGCTTCGTCCCGAGCCCAAGATGGCGGCCACGGCGGGTCAGCCCCGTGGGAGGGGCGGGGGCGGAGGCGGGGAGGGTTTCCATAGCGGCGGTGTCACACCGGGGCACTTCCTGGTCGGAGGCCGGCGGTCCCGGGGCAGCGAGCAGGGACGCGCCGCTGGGGAAGGCGGCGGCGGCGGAGGGAGGGAGGCCCCGGGAAGAGGAGGAAGCCGAGCAAAGGTAGGGACAAGCCGGGACTTTCCTCCGGCCATTGTGCGGCCCCGGGGTGGCCGGCTGGACCCGTCCATTGCGGGGGTGCGGGGGGGGGGCCGCGTGTGTTTCTGGAGGTTCCGCGCCGGACCCTCCATTGAAGCGGGCGGGTTCCTCCTGGCTGAGGGGAGGCGGGCGCTACCATCCTCCCCCGGGGGGGGTGCGCACCCCCCGCGAGGCCGGGGAGGTGGAAGTGGCGGGAGCCGGCTCCCGCAGGGTACTGGGGTGCTCGGACGGTTCCATTCCCAGCGGAGGGGTGCATGTGTGTGTTTTTGGAGGTTCTCTGCTCTTTCTGCTGGGGAGGAGGAGGCGCGTGGGGGCTGCGGGGGGCGCGGGACGCGGCGGAGCCGGGAGTGCTGGGGGAGCCCGGGGGAAGCCCTGTGGAGATGCCCCTGGTCCCATTGTAAGGCTGGAGTGAGGTGTGGCGGCGTGAGGGGCCGCAGTCGGAGTGGGGCTGGGGGCCCCGTGTGTGCGCGTGTGTGCTTGAGGGAGTCACGGCTGTAGGTCGGACACTCGGGGCCTCCTTGAGGCCCCCCTTTTCTGTCCCTGTGGGAGGCGGCAGTGCCGCCCTAGTCAGGAGTAGGGAGGATTTCGACGGCTGAACCCTTTAACGTGATTTTCTGGCACCGCTGCTCTTTCTGTACCTGCTCCCTCCTCCGCTTTTTGTAGTACTTCAGGTATGTGGTGGTAAGTGCCAGGCTGGCAGCGGTGGGCTGGGGCAGAGGGCGTCCACCAGGCTGTGCTCAGCCCTGGGTCTCCATGGCCCTCTCCCAGCCCTGGGTCTCCATGGCCCTCTCCCAGCCCTCAGTCTCCGCTGGGACAGCCAGCAAAGAGCTAGTTATTATCAGGTGTTTCAGGTTCTTTCCCTGGCGTGGATGGCTGCCTGTAGAAAACCACCGAAGCCGCTGAACTGCCAGATGAACGAGAGTCAAGTGGTGACTTAAAAGTCACTGTCTCCAAACTCCTGTACCAGTTGTTCACCCGCATATGCTCGAGAATAACTTTCTTTGTGCCATTTGCTGCCTAGAGGAGGCAGCTGCACTGAAAGCTGGCTGTGAGGGGAGCTGGTTTTCAGCTTTCAGTGAATTACAGTGGAATGAAAACAAATCCACATCTGCCCTGTTCACAACAAATGTATCTTGTGGAGGATCATTTCAGTTAGGATAATTATATTAAATAATTGTTTTCTATGGTTTTCTAGCTTGCCGCGTGCCCTGCTATCTAGAGCTGCTGTGTGACAGTCGAAACTCCAACTCTGCCAGGCGTGTGTGTATTAAACGCAGCGGCCAGTCAGCAGCGCCTGAAACTAAAGGCGATTTGCCTCAACGCTTTGTAGTGTAAATATTCCTGCTATGAACAAAGGAGGGTGTGTCGTTGGGCTTGTTTCATTTGTACTTCCATGTGCTTCCTCATCTGTGGCCAGTCAGTGATTCTGTGTAGGTTCTGAAACAGTAGCAATTTCGCTTTGTTGTTAATTGTGCATGTGTGCTGTCTTGGGCATTTTACTCAGCTGGGATGCTCAGAAGCTTGGTTCTATATTAGGGATTTTTGTTATGTTCTTTTTAATAGCTGTGCTCTGAAGTCACTTCGTTTTGCTCCTTTTTAACTTTTGTTGTTTCTGATTATAACTTTTAAGTTAATTCAGCTGAGATGCAGTGTAAAATAAGTATTTAGTAGAACTGCCTTTTAACCAGCTGTTCCTCTGCCCTCTGATTATACAGCACAGAAACCACCAATTTCAGACTTAATGTTTTGCCAGCCATCTATCTAAAACATAGTGCTTCTGAAATCTCTGTCTGTTTTCTATGAGGGGCCATAACGTTTGCTTTAAAGAAGACAGTAAACGACACTAAAATACTGATTTGTGCAAGGCAGGCTCTCTTTAGACTGTTTTGTCTTTGTGTGTTTAAACAGTGCAGTTGCATGCTGCTCCTGTGATTCCTGGTTCTTGGGAACTGGGGGTATAAATTCTTAATGTTAACTCCTTAGCATCTAAGTTAAACAGATACTACAATAACACACACACAGGCTAGACCTGAATCTTTAATTGCCAACTTAAAGGAAAATCTTTTCTCTGTGTAGAGTCATACTGCATAGCATTACAATATGCTGTGATCTGCTTGCAATCTGGCTCCTGCTAATTATCCTGAAAGAGAGTATTGGGTAAAAAAGAGACCTGGCACCAGCTATGGAAACAGGTAGTTGAATGTATTATGAGTGTGTGTGAGTTTGAAGTTGTAAAGAGCTTCGCTCATTGCAGGTATTCCTTTCAAATCTCAGCTCAAGTGCCAGTAGTTTCACAGCTACTGAAGGTGATACTCCCGAGAGTGGGTAGAAGCGTGTCAGTAGAGGAAACATGAGGTGGAACACAGGGGTTAGCTCTTCAGGAAAAGACAAAGATCAAAGGTATGTGTGGGTGGGTTGATGTTTTTTGTTGGTTGGTTTGTTTTTTTTTTTTATTATAGCCTTATTGGTTGCAAGGGAAAGCAGAAAGAGTGTCAGGCACTGTTTTGAATTAAAAGTTTTTCAAGATGGTGTCTTTCAGAAAGACACTCAACAAGTAACACACTCTTTCTTTCTGTTTTGTAGTAGTTGGTAGTGTTTTTGTACAGGCGAGAACCCTGCAAGCATTGAAATAAACCAGGTTGGCTGAGGAAGCAAAGTGAAAACAGTTTAATTTCTAACACGCATCCCTAGGAAAAGGTGTTGGTATTGCAATGCAATAGAAAGCAGGGACTGTTTGCTATTTGGTAGTGTTGACTTTCAATACTGCTTGCTATTGCTGTACTCAAAACTACAGCTGAAAGACAAACCTTTCCTTTTTTTTTTAAGAGTTATTTACAAGGGAAATGATATAAAACACACACGTAGTGTTATTTCAGAGAACAACAACTGAATTTACCAGAAGTCTGCATTGTCTGGTAAACAGATGCTAGCAATAGCTAAACAAAATATTTAGACACTGAAGGCAATACAGGAGTAGCACTTTCTGGCTGGGAGTCGGAGGTCAGGTTGCTCTGGTGCACTGGAACATTCACTTTTCACACATTTTGGTAGAACAGAGCTTCTGTATTGTCCCCATCTCATTTCCTCAGTGTTACGTGACAAGATTTTTATAAGCGGTGAGGATGCATAATGAAGCTATTATTAGCCTTAAGTGGTTTTCAGAGCTGCTGTTTTGTTTTTTCCTAATGAGCAGCCTTTTCCTGTACATACACACAATAAAATGTCATGTAAAATGATGTCTCAGAGGCAAAGTACTGTTAGTTCATATTCACAAAACTAAGGTGAGATAATGCCTTTGTAAAATCAAGTTGAGTGGGAGACTCTGGTCTTCCAGTTGATTATGCATAAGATTCAGGAATAATTTGGGCCCAAAGGTAATGTGAAGCTCTGATCAGAAGTGCTTTGGACCTATTTTGGGGGCTGTGTGATCCATTTGATGTTCTTAACATAATAGGTGTTGTTAGCCCAGTAAATAATTAAATGTCATGGAAGTTATATTTGCTAATTTTGACACTAGTAATCAAGAGGAAGCTGACAAGGCAGCAGTTCTAATGATACCTTTTAACAGACACTTCATTTTTGATTGGGCTGGGTGTGCTTAAATATTTAATTTAGCAGAAATTCATGGAAAATTGACAGTTCCTGCAGTTCAAATTGTTCTTCACTGACTGTATCACCTCATGGCTTTGTGTTCATCTCTGCTTGTTTAGAATGTTTGTGTGTGGATTTTTTCAGCTTCTTTCTTTCCCTAGCGAGTCTCTTCCCTGTGCTACTTTTTCAGTGCAAAAAAGTTGGTTGTAATTTTCAGTCTGCAGCTTTACCAAAGGCTTCCTTTTGGCAGCTGGATTTCTTTCTTTCGTGGTGTGTGTGGCTTTGATGTTTGTTTTATTTTATTTTTTTTTTACATTGTTTTAGCAGTTGATAAAGGAACCTTCTTGTGATGTCCTGTGGTAGTTTCTGTACTACTTTGCCGTGTGCTGTAGATCTGTAAATGTTATGTGAAGTCATAATTTAGGAAAAGTTAATCTCTTCTTACGTGTTTTTACATTTTACTTTGCTTTTTTTTTTAAGCATGAAGAGATGAGGAGAGTTGAGACTTGAAATCTGAGTCAGCACAAGATATTATCTGGCTGGATTAGCACAGGTGGTGAGGTTCAGCAGATTCTAATTGGTTTTGAAAAGAGGAAATATATCACATAATATTCCTTAATTTACAGATAATCTCTATTTGTGCAGGTATTAGAAGAAAACTCTGTATAGCTTAGTAGATATGTTGGATTTCTTCTTTTCGTCTCAGCTGTGAGGTGAAGTTTCTTTCGTTTAACTGTTCTATCAGACTTGTATAAACTTGCTTTTAGCAGCAGGAGGGAGATTATATAATAAATTTTTCAAAATGTACTTGCTGTGCTGTCATTGTTGGAGATTAAGTCCTCTATATTTGGCTTCAGGGAGGGCCAGGCATATTGTTAGTGAATCCATATCTGCCCTACTTGGGTATCTTTTTTTGAAATCGATGAGGAATTGATGGAACTGTAGGTTTATAGTTGCTAGAAATGGTAACTTTTTCAGGTTTTGTTGCTGAGAAGGAAATGTTGGCTGTCCGTGCCAACCTGTGCTTGTTTAGTAATCTTATTTGCATTTCTTGTGTTTCAAAGAGTGTTTTTTTGCATTGTTTTGCCAGCTGAGGTTGCTGAAGGAAAATACTACTTAGGAATTTTCAGTTATTATATCCATATTGTAGTCTTGTACTTTTAACTTTTTAACAGCTCCCAAGAGATAACAAACATTATACTTTATGGCATTTTCATTTTTTAGCACATACACAAGTTTATAATGTGATTGTTAGAAGGAGGTGCGTGTTTTGAGTTGATAAACTGCTAAATATATCCATATGCAGTAAAGCTCCCCAGTCATAACAAACACATCTTTTGTGTTCCTTTTTTTTTTTTAACAAAGAGGATGAAAAGCGAGTAGGAAAGACAGTTCATGTGTGAATATATACTCTAGTGATTTGAAGTTGAAAAAATTATTTGTATTTTTATTTTCCTCCCATCTTCAGGACATGTATACCTCTGAGAAACCTTCTCCAACAAGATACCTTGCTTCAAGACCTGTCTTGGATTATATACAAAGAAGTTTCCAGTCATGAGTAAGTAAATTTCTTTCTTTCAGAAATAAAGAAACCCTTAGTTTGTAGTTTAGAAGAACTGTGCTTTTGTAGTAGGTTTTTGGAGGTTTTTTTCGTACTGAGTTTTGTGTCTTCAGCCCTGTAAAAATAACCAAATAAAGCTGAGATTTGGCAGATGCCATTTTTAATCTGCAAATTTTTGATCCGCATGTGCTCTGTAACACTTCTCTGTAGTCTGGTCTCATTTTCAAGAAGTTGAGTTCTGTAACAAGCTGATGTTTGTTTTATTCAGTATAAATAAAACATGTAACTCTGAGGAGAAAATGCCTTGGGTTTGCTAAGAATTCCTGAATTTGTGACTGCCTAGCGAATTAAAATAACTGGTAAAAATCCAACATAAAATGAATGGACTTCATTTTATAGGGAAAAAATAAATATGTTACTCAAATTCCAGTATAGAGGTTTGATCCCAGAGGAATTTTTGGCATGTATTGGAATGATCTGAGCCATAGAAAACTGTGACTTAATATCTGTTATGGTGAAAAAAAACAGATGAAAGACACCGGAAGTTTTGGTTTAACTCATATCTGATGGGTAAGATAACCTCTTTTTAGTGAACTCTTTTGAGTATTTAAAGGTCTCATAAGTTTTGCAGATGTGAGACTTCTTAATGCAACTTTTGTCAGCAATAAAAAAGCAAGTACACTGGCCTTGCTTCATGTAGAAATAAAGATAAAACTTCATTTGCACAGGAACTGTTTTTGTAATGTAGCTGAGCTTCAACACAACTGTACTGAACATGCTGAAGAAAAAGCATCTCGTTCATAGGATAATTATATCTTGTGTTAGTAAAATAAGACCATTTGAGTTTCTGGGAGGAAGTGAGTAAAGAAAATTGTTGGTTAAATTTCTTGTCAGACTAAATGAAAAATGATTGTTCTTGACAACTGGAAATAAAAAAGAATGATGAAGGAAATGCTTGCTAAATGCAGCAGAGGAAAAATTACACCAGAAAAAGGACCGAAAAAATTGCTGAACTATAGGGTTCATGCTAGTGTAGATAGAACTATTTTAGTTTTTATACAGATTTAGCTCTATTTTCTTTCATATTGCTGTTCACACTTGTTTACTTTCTGATATTTAAGCTATTTACTGTATTGCATAGAGGACAATTTTCCAGGCAGTTATTCAAGTACCGGAATACCCTGATTCGTCCAACGCTGTGTATGAATCTTCATTTGTTTTTTAGAGCTTTCCATATGCTGTCATTGCCTTATGTACAGTCTTACACATAACAAATAACTGACTCATATTTGCTGTGTTAAGTGTGACTTCCAGGGTAGAGCACATACAGTGCAAAACACCCTTGGTTTTGGTCAGATTTTGAGCTGATTCCAGACTGGAGGGTTCAGCTGTTCATTAAGGAGAATGAAGACCCTTGTTCAAATGGAAGGCAACATTTTGGCAGTACTTTTTGTGGTGGTCAGTAACAATGCAGGACGCTGCATTCTTGTGGCAGAGCGGATGCTTAAGGCTATGCTGAGTGATGGGCTTCAAGGGCACAACACAAAGTGCCACTTCTTTAAAAATATGGTTTAGAGATTAGATGTTTTATATTTGGCTGATGTTGAATTTCTTAGTTTATGGTTTACTTGAGAGAGACTTGAACTATAAGCACAGTCCTTAGTTTTATATTCCTCCTTCCTAAATATCTCAGTCAATCAGGTATGTATCATACCTTATGAAGCTGCATTTATTTGCATAGTTCTGAAAATGTGAGCTTATTCAAAAAATCTGTGGGCACCTGGAATATCTAGATGTATTAAAAATGGTGGGAGGCTCTAGTATTCCTAACTTCTGTATCACCTAGTGTCATTCAATCCAAAAATCTATCTAAAATGAGGTAATCTCAGCCTTCAGAAGGCCAGTAAAGACTCCAGAATGCTGTTAGGTGCAGGCTACATTATCAAATCCTACTCGTTATTTTCTTGTGATGTACTTGATGCAATATATATTTCCATTGCTCTTTGTGAAGGGGTATGCTAGACTCTAAGTCCTAAAATGATTAAATCCTTTTTCTAATTTCTTCACAGGCAGATCATATCTATTTGGGTTTTTTGCCAACTTTATTCACTAGCTTAAGTAATTTTTACCATATAATATTTGTTGTTTACCATATAAAATTTGTTACATAAAGCTTATTATTTTATTGAAGTACCTTGTAGAAGTAAATCTGTTAATATCCTGGTACTTACGAAGCACACACATGCTTATTTTTAAGCCAGTGATCAGTTAATTTTTTTTTTGAAAGTGAGTGAGAGAGCTACTTTTTTTGTTTAATTTTTGTATTAGTTACCAGGTGTGTGAGTGCATGCTTTGGATCCTGTTGTACTCAATCTTCCTCTGTGTTGGGGAAGAGCACTGACAGAATTGCAAGTTCACTATTCATGGTGGTAGTTTGTTGTTGGACAATACGAAAAATCTGTTAAAACTGAGGCAGTCCCTGTTAAGGCTTTTATTTCTGTGGAATAGCTTTATAGATGTCTGTTTTCATAAATAAGGGTACGACAGATTTGTGTTTGAAATTGTGCTTTTCCATTGTATGCCTTATAGGACACTGAGGTCATATCCGTAAAGGATTTGTAATAGTTTCGAGTGTAGCTAAGTGAAGTTGATTATTGATTTGTTTTCTATTTAAAGATAACTTTTTCAGAGAAATCCCGGTGGATGCAACCTGCCTAGAATGTCCCATCACAGAAAGAGTTGACTTAATCTACATTTTCTCCAGATACTAACATTTAGTGGCCACAAAATGTGTAGTGTCATGATAAATTCTTAATATTGTAAACTGTGCTCTTTATTTTTGGGAATTTTCCTGTGCTTTTCTCCTTTGAGGGAAGGTCAGTACGGTGAATTTATTTGAGCTGCTGCAGTGAAACTAAATGTTAGTGCACACTATTGCAACAAGCTGCTGACATCTTCATTTTTTCCTCTTAAATTGGCAGTGCCAACTTATAATACAGAATATTTCTTTCCTGACTTTGTCTTTCTGCTTTTAGTTTTGTTTCTCACACACTAAAAACTTAATGCTGCATGCAGTTGGGAAGGTAACCTGCTTCTCTGTGCTTCACTCTCATTAATTCAGGTTTTCTTTCTGTTTGACTGAGGGTAGGAACACATTTTATGTGTTTTGAGAGATGCTGTGCAATGTAGTCTTACATTCTGCAAATGATTGGTGTGGCCTGGTAATGATGGGGGAAGTTTTTTCTTCACCAGTTCAAATCAAGCCCACAGTGGTGTGATTAAAGGCTGCTTCTGTTTGATGGTTGGTTACATACCATGACCTCTCATTACAGCTCTGGCTTTCTAGTCTGTGTTCACAGAGCAACCTTATGGTTTTGGGATTTCTAAAAGCATAGATCTCTTTTTTTTCTTTCCTTTTGTGTTCTTGTAGTGTATGTAAGGAAATAGTTTTGGCTCTCAATTTCCCTGTTCATGAACTTGGGAATTAAAACAAACGTTAACGTCAGCCATAAGAGATAAAGATGCAGTGCTGTAGTGAGTCCCTCAAGGCCAGGTTGGACGGGGCTTGGGCCAGCCTGGCCTAGTGGAAGGTGTCCCTGTCTGTGGCAAGGGGTTCAAACTGGATGATCTTTAGGTCCCTTCCAAGCCAAACCATTCTATACATTATTATTTCTGTGCTTGCAGCTGAGGAAAGTGTGTTCCAGGCATATGTAAAGCTTCCTGTGCTAAGGAAAGTCTGAGTTAAGGCTGGCTTAGTTTTCCCCCCCTCACCCCTGATCTCCCCTCCTGCTGCATCAGAATGAATCTGCAGTGAACTGAGAACCAAGTCAAACTGTTCATGAAATAAATACTGGGAAATAGACGTTTTGTTTGTTTAGCCCAAAGTGTAGGTGGCTGTGCATTTTATGTATTGTGGGTAAAGTGTTGCAAATCATTTGAAAGCTGAATTATTTGGTGGAAGAGGCTTTGTAGTCATCACTTCTTTTCAGTGAGCTGAGATTGAATGAAAGAAAGGAAAAAGTCTACGTTCTGATTCTCTGAGACAACTGCATGCTGGGGAAGGAAAGCTTAGAAGTAAACAAAAATACTTTTACAACATATAATAATGAATAGCTAAAGGATGTCAGATTATTATGTTACATGCTAAGTTTTTGTTTTATTTTTGAACCATGAACCCTGAAAACCCAGTCATAAAATGCAAGTTTGAAGCTACAGTTTGTGTTTTCACAATTGTTGTGATTTCACAGCACAATTATCTTCTAATCTTTATAAATACTGTGACTTGAGAAACAGAGAAGAAGCCGTTGTGTCTCCTGGATTATCTTTCCTGAAACTTGAAATAGTAATTCTCTACGAAAAACTGAAGCTCTGAATAATAAAGAATTGTAGGATACAGGGGATAAAGAGCCATAATGCAGATTTGCAAAAGGTTGCTTTGAAGACTTGTGATATGTTTATAAAAATTTTTAAGAGTTAAATAATAGTAACCCCCTGCAACTCTGCTATGTGAGAAAGAAAGGAGCCCACAAGACTCTTAAATAGTAAACTGCTGTATATTAGTGACCCCCTAAAAATTGCTTCATTGATAATATCAATGTTTATTTAATGTTTCCTCTTTTTTGATTGAAGCTGTCAAGGAAATTTACCACTGTAACTGTAGTGACACATGAGAATTTGGGTCAGTAGTAGTACACTATTAACTGTTTTATAGTGAGATGTTGATGCATGAAAAATACATGCTGTTGTTTGGCTCTGGAATCTTGTAGTAGGAGAACTTGTCACTCGGTCCTGCTTCACTGTTACTCCTGTGCTTTCTTGCGGTACTGCTACTTGCTGCTCTGTCTCCTCTTTATAGTGCAGCTTGTACTTGGTGAGACTGTCAGCAGCTGGGCTGGAGATAATTTTCTGACTCAAAATACAGATTCAGAGGTCAGAATTAGTGAGTTACAGAAACCTGTATGGTCTCGACAAAGAAGTTTTGAATGAAGTTTCATTAGAAAGGTCTGGGCTGTAGGAAGGCTGAACTCATGGTCTTAAAGTTGCATGACCTCTTTAAAATGTTGCCCATGCCAGTAATGGGGGCGGTGTCTTTTGCCTGCCTGAACTCCTGCATTCTTCCTTGTTACAGGAGCATTCGTGAGGCTGGTTGGAACTGGGTGGGCTCCCTAAGCTCTTGCCTAGGTAGCTGCTTCCGTGGTTGCACTGCTGCCATGCAGGGAGAGCAGTGCAGGGGTGGAGGTCAGTGATCTGTGGGTGAGACTCTGGTAAATGCTGTTTTTCTCTTGCTGGAAGTGTGCATGGAACTATAGCTTAAGTTGTTCAGGAATGTAGTAATCTTGGGCTTCCTCTGTGCTAAGCAAGGAGAGGCGTCTCCAGAGGGCTAATCAGATCTTGGATGACCCAGTTTCTCACCAATACTGTAATTAAACTGCTCCTCTGAATACACAGGATGCATGAGTAGCAGTAAAATATAAACCCAAATACTTTGCACAGAACTGATGCATCACATGGGAGAAATGCAGGCATGTTAGTAGAAACTTACTTGTTGTTTTAATATTTGCATTTTATTATGTTGGATTTCTTATTTATTCAATTGATGTAATGATGCAGCTTGTCAGACCTTGTGGATTTTTTTTTTTTTGCTCATAGTACAGTTATTTAAATGTACCAGAACACAAATGAAAGCTTTTTGGAATTTGTCTGTATTTAAACAGACTTTAAATTAATTTTTAAATTTGTTTTCATAATCCTTCCTTTATTTTTGGTCACTTTTTAGGATATTTAGGGCTGGTAAGTTGTTGCTTCCCTTGCACTTAAAATTTATTTTTAGATCAAAGATGCCAATACAGTTTTTGAATTTTATTCTGTCATGTATTTACTCGAACAAAATAAGTCTTCAATCTCCATAGTCTGAAGTGAAGTTGCATCTTTGCACGAAGTTGCAGTTACCAAAAATGTGTTTATCACATCCGGAATCTGTGTTTGCAGGTGGTAGGTTCAAGTTCAGTAATGACAATTTTATAGGGCTTTGCTAACAAGCAGGTATTGTGTAATATTTACTGTTTAATTTAAATTAGTTAATGTATAGTAAAGTTAAATTTGTAAAACTCTTTGCATATATTTGATACATTTACTGAACATGTTTTAAAAGGTGTTATATTTATTTTTCCATAAAGGGAACTTCAAATCTATCTTCTTTCATTTGGGATTTTTCCTGGCAGGTCAACGGGGCTTCTCTAAATAAGTTAGTGCAACGTGACACCTACTTTTAAAGAGATGTAATTTCTGTTTGTAAACCAAGATGTTGGCACTGGCAGGAAACTCCTGTTAGCTTTGAGCTGACAGGAGACCTGTGGCAGGAAAATTACCATCATTAATGTTGTTGGGGTTCCAGTGTTTTCATATACACACACTGTTCCCCAAATGTGTCCTTTTTAGGCACTTGCACTTCACATTTATTCTGCCATGTTTGTACTGGAAATGAAGGTTGGATTGTTTACAAATTATTTACTTTATGATACTCGAGCCGTGTGCGTCTCCAAAACAACAAGGATGATAGAAAGATGGTTATGATAGTAATTTAAGTATATTTAAACATTCATTACATGTTTTATTTGTGATATATATTTTATGTAATTATTTTCTCTTTATATTATAAATTATATAGCTACATAAAATATATTAAAATGCTTTTATTTATGTGTTTATAAATAAAAGAGAGTCATCTTTTAACATTTGTCTGTGTCAGTGTTTTGATTGATGGCCAGTAAGGACTGCTGAATTATTATGACTAATTGGCATACACAGGAGTACATGCCTTTGGCATGATAATATTCTCCCATTACATAGTTTTGTATTTAAATCTTAGTCTTTGGGCCTCTCTCTGTGCTCCTTTATATAGAACATTGCACAGTGATGCCTTTATCGTGGGTCTTTGGTGCTCCTGCAGCAGCAGGAGTGAGTAGCGCAAGAACACTGTAACCTTGTTCTCTGGAGTGAGTATCAAGTATCTGCCACTATGTAAGCAATTCATATTTCTGGGATCCTATTCATCCTGTGATAAGTTGAGGGTGGTATTCAAGTACATTCGAAAGGGGGAAGGATGCAGAAATTCCCAACTAAAATACAGATGAAAAGCAACCGTTATAAATATAGATGTTCGGGTGGGCACCTGCTTCTCTGCATCAGGCCCTGTGTAGTCACAGAACAATGCTGCAGTTACTGCAGGAGGACTTTTAGAGGCTGCAGTTTTAAGCTCCTTAATGATGGTGTTATTTCCTGTTGAATCAAAGAATTTACAAAGCAGCTGAATCAGATGAAGGATTAGAAATGGACTGAAGAAGAACTTTCCCAACAGCAGTGTTAAGTGAGGTGTTCATAGGACTTTCCTTGCCTGTCATGAGTCATGTTGATTCTCACTTTCCATACAAATGATTGAATAATATGCACCACTGTTTAGGAAAAGTGAAGCACTGTTGCTCATGGGTGTAACTTTATCACAGATAAGAAAAATAATTGAGCTGCAGTCTCATTTTATGCTGTTATTCATGTTCATATTCAAGAAACAAAACACCTGATTTAAAAGCTGTGTGATTATTTTAAGCTAAATTGACTGTGTTTCAAGAAAAACTATTTTGACATGCTTTACCCAACTACTGATAGGAAACAACTTCTTTGATTTGTAACACAGTTGGAAAATATTTGGGATTGTTGCCAGAAGTGGGGTTATGCAAGTAATGTCAGCGAGATTATTGACTCCATATTTGTTTAAATTTAAGATCTTTCCTTTACTTAAACTATCCAGCCTGTTATCCTTTCACTGTTTACAAGGATGGTTGCAGATGTTTGTCATAACAGAGTAGCTGCACTGAGGTGATACCCTATCAAGCAGCTGATTATAAGGCTTGTTTAAGCTCTCATTGCAAAGGACCCTCTCCCCTATAATTAAGATACTTTAATTCCTAAAATTACGTGGGAGACTGGCGAGATAGCACCGGAATTTTTTCAAGGCTATTGGTAAACCTGGACCTATCCTGCTCAAAATTTCTGAAGTAAGCACAAAGCTGTGTAGAACTCCCAAGTTCTTCTGGTTTGGGAAGCTGGTGTGATGTGTTGTTTTCTTTCTTCTCTTCCTTTTTTTCCTCAGTTTTATTTTGTGTAGCATAATGGTCTCCAGAATGGAAGGCATACCAACACACTGTAGAACCTCAGCGCTTTTGGCCAGGGTAGTCATTAATCTAACAGATCACTAATGTAAAAGGGCACTTTGTTTTAATAAAGCACTTTGGTTTGCCATAGGAGAGGATTCTTGAATGCGGTCTTTCTGTTTTAGCCTTGAAAAGCTCTTTGAAAACCTGCCTAATTCTGTGGTGGAGTGCTGAAAGCCTTACTCAGAGCTCTTTTGAGCACAGGTCAGGCTTGCCAGAATTTTTAGGGACATAGGGAAGTAAGTCTCTCACCAGAATGTTCTGTTGCATTCAATATAAAGCTTTTTCCTTCTCTCTTCCCCCCACCCCCGGTAGTAGAATTTTATACAGCATTATACGAGGAGTTTTATTTTGTGGTGCTACTGTGTCCATGTGTCCAAGTTGTGCAATCAGTACAATGGCATAACTTTCCTGCACTCCCCCAAATTTAGGTTTGGAGGTGACACTTGTGGGCTGCAGCTCTGAGTTCTTGGAGTGATGCTGTGCTACAGCCATGCTTGTGTTCAGGGTATCCTACAGACCCTGCTTGCCTTGTGGGCTTCGGAGCAGTTACAGTTCATATTATTTTATATCTAGTTGCAGAAAGTAGACAAGCTTTTAGCTTCCTCTCCTCCCCATTTGCAGCAAATTACTGTAAGAATGTTTGAAGGATGTCAGGGTTCGTCTTGGAGAACAGGAGAGAAAAAATTTGGTCTTTTGCTTGCTGTAAAAAGATGAGGTACAAATTGAAAAGTGTCAATTTTGCTTTTTATTTCCTCCTCACTTCCTTCCCTGCCCGTCCCCCCCTTCTATGTCAGAAGCAGTGACAAAAATATTTGTGCATTTTGCTTTAAGTATGTGGTAGGAAAGTTTTCTTTTTAGAGCAAAGGCTATTGAGTCACTTTTAGTGCCATTTCAGTATTTATTTATTCCTTGTGCATTAAAACAAACTAAAAGAAATAATATTTATGTGAAACTCACTGTAAGGCTCTTGAGTGGTTTTTTCCCCTCTTCTCAATGCAGTCAATCATTACGTGGAACATTCATTTAGGAGAACTAACACAATTTGTGTTTTTGTTTAACACTGTATATTCAGTGGACTTACAGGATGGTACAGCAAGGCCAGGTCACCTGGGTGTCATTCAGTGAAACTTAACTGGTCAAGTTCAGGGTAAATCCACTGCAAGGGGGGATGATGGCACTTGTGTTCCTTTAGCAGTTGTGTAGTCCCAGAGGGAGTTAAAATGCTAGCTTGCAGTGCCTGAATATAATACTGGGTGGAGTGATGACCCTTCTCGTCTGAACTATGGCAGTTGTTGGCTGAAACTTGGCGTGATTTTAAATTCTCTATAGCTACAGAGAGCATAGAGAACAGTAAGTACACCACAGTTTTTCATCTGCCGAAACTGGGACAGTGTTAGTAGGTTCCTCTGTTTTGAATAAGTAGGTAAAGCATTCTTCATTTGGATAAATTGATTGTCTTAAGGTGAAGCTGACTAAAGAAGTCTCAGATGCCCAAATGTTTCCACCATTTTTTCATTGATGAGGGAATAGGAGAACTCTTCAACAGTGGAAGCATGTGTATATTTTTATGGGAAATAGGATTGGGTATGAAGGAAGTGGGACCTGCTCGTTACAGTGCACTAAATAAATCCAGTTGTAAGAACAGAGGCAAAACAGAGAACCGTAAAGGTAGCCCCAGCCAGCCACTCAGACAGAAAACATCTCAAATATAGCTCTAGCATTAACCTTAAGTAGTCACAGTTAACGTGATTGTCATAGTCAAGTGCTAAGCTTGGATTTTTAAAATACGTTAGTTAAAATCTGCTTTGAAGGACTGCATTTTCTTAGCGAACATGGAAGGAGAGCAGGAGGCAGAAGTCTGAAAGTGAACAGGTAATGGTGTTTCCCATTAGAACGTAACTGCAGGAAGCAAACAGACCCAGGTACACTTCCTTTTAAAGGAGGGTGGGTCCCTTCTGCTCTGTGTGACCTTTCGGTTAATTTCCATTGGCTACTTTTGAAATCTTGAATTTGTTCTTCCTTCAAATGTGTCTTTTTGTAATAGTTTTTTCATCACTAAGGTAGGCTGCATTTGTGGGATTAGATGCCACCTTAGTGTTAGATTGGCCTATTACAGAATATTCAAAAACTTGTTTTGAAAGCTTTGATTTTTCTTGCAGAGACAGGAAGCCACACCATGTACTATTTGCTGCACAAACTATGCCTGCAAATACATGGGCTTAATAAAAGTAGTGTGTATTTTGCAGTGGACTAATAAGGTTTGATGTTCTTCCTGGTGCCCTTCTACAGCTGCATTTTATTACTTGGATTAAATATCAGCGTAGAAGTGTACATGCAGTGAAGGATTTAATCACGCTAACAAATAGCAGTGCATAGAATTTTCTAGTTTTTCTTTGCCTCAGGGAGGTACAAGATTATTAGTCTCATTCATATCCTCTTCAAAAGGAAACCAAGTAAGGGTTTAAATTAAAAGCAAAGTTTTTATTTTTCTTCTTCCTTTGAATTGAACATACATTCACTTTTATCAGTCTTCGCCTGATTAAACTAATGAATGTACTTTGACTTCCGTATTAGCATATGTAGGATAGTAATAGTTTTAATTTTTGTTTAATATTGCAAAACCAAAAAAGGTCTTTAATGACTAGTGTGCCTTCTTTCTGTGTGCTTAGGTTTGACAGAACATTTAATAATATCCTTTAGCTTAAGATAAATTTGTTGATTAGCACTACAGCCATGACCCAAATCCAAGCAGTGTAAAATTGCTGCATGTTCTGTTTGAAATGCTGTGAATGCAGGAAATGCTGCATATTATTGGGGAATATATTTTAAATAGTTTTTGTTGTTGTAATTGCAACTTCATTAATGTCTGATTTCTTTTTGAGACTTCTCATATGGAACTTTTTTTTTCTCAGAAAAATCTTCATTTGCAGCTAAAGCTATATGAAAACTTGCCATCTAATAGGAGGAAGACTGAGAAATTCTGTAGAGTGTGTGCATTCACTGAGATGAGATCTTGTACTACCATCTTCTTTCTTCCTCCTGTTTAAAAAAAACCCCACCAAACCTTATTTTATCAATTATTTGAAATTAACTGCTTAGATACAACCTTTTGGTTTTTTGAGGGGGGGGTAGGGAGAAGGTGGTAGAATTCCATTTGCGTTGTTGGTTCTTTCTTGACCAGTTCATGAGCCTTTTAAAGTGACCATTTGGCCTTTGAAAGGCATGGTGTGAGGGAGAGGAGAAAGAAATAGAATTAATTTGAAGATTCATAATAAAAATCTGTGATTCTATTTTTACTTGTTTTCGTAACACTTTGTAGCTTATTTAACACAGTCCTAATGACATAGACCCAAAAAACACGAGTACCTCTGTATCTAAGGAATTCTGCACTGCATTACTTTTGCCAGGTCCTTATGGGTTAAATATCTAAGAGCTTTTGCAACCCTTTGAACTGTTGCTAAACTGTGTAGCCTAGATGCACTCGTATGTCTAAATCTGATGGTACAGTTCTACAGAAAATATCTGAGTAAAGAAGCAGCAGTACCTTTACTTTTCTCATGGAGATGACAGGTATAAAACTCATTTATTGGGAAGAAAAAATAAATTGTACATCTCGACATGCTTTTTTCCTTTTTGTAAATTTTCTTTTTTTTTTTTGGAAGAGTGCATCAAGACTCTTGAGCACAAACTTCTGGTGCTGATCTCCATTAGTGTCTGGTGTCTGTTATCAGGGTGATAAAAGTGATCTAAACGGGCAGTTCCCTTGGCTTCATTGTGGCTCCTTGGCTGACTCCGTGTCTGTCTTGTTACAGTCTAGATCCACTTGCAGAATGTGTTGTAGTAAGAGCTGAGGGGGTGAAAACTGATGCAAGAAGGATAACAGTGAGAGCATTGAGCAGAGATGGGATTGTGCAATGCGTAGTTTTCCTTCACTTTGTGCAGTAAGGTCTGCGGAATGTGGCCCTGTGTTTTTCTGCCTTCCCTTTTTCCCAGTTATAGCATTTGTTTTTCTATTTTGGGTTAACAGGGTTTTTTCCTGGAACAGGTAGAATTACTTTCATTGACCATTTATTGAAGTTTTCCATCATCTGAATTTAATGAACAGCTTTCTTGTATGTTTAAAGTGTAAAGAAAAACAGACTTTAAAAAAATGGCTTTCTCTTGAAATTATTAATTTTCCAGCCTTTAGATCAAGCTACTTTCTCTTCCCTAGAAGATGCCTTCTAAATAAGGCTCATAGATCTGCATCAGTTTCTTTTAAAAACTGTAGCTGTACTTTCATGCTTTAAAATTGGTAGCAACCTGCTAGAAATGAAGAAAAAAAATATTCCCAAGTGGATGCAAGTTCTGTTGGATTAAGCAGTTACTGACTCTGAAGGACCATTGAGAAGACTGTGAGGATGTTTATTTATTGTTTTGGATGCTTTGCAAAATGCATAGCCAAAAGCAGTCATTTTTGAAAAACGAGCTCCTGAATAATAAATGGAGTTGTATCACTGGTGCAAACATTTTACAAGAAAGGCTGATCAGAATTTCACATAGGAATTCTTGAGAGCATTAGGTTTTCTTCTTTTTGCCTCTTTCATGCTTCAAAGAATGATCTGTAGAAAATAATGAAGATTAAGAATTTAAAGTTTCAGAGATTTATGGAAACAGTTAGTTATTGGTCTGGAACTCTAGAATTCTCTTCCAACTACAATAGATTATTTAAAACTTAATGAAAACTGTAGGCTTCAGTTCAGAGATTGGAAAATTAATTCAAAATATTACTGAGAAACAATGGATAACCTACTTCATACCAGCTGTAGTAATAATTTGTATTATGATATATTGCCTGTCTTAGAGCTCAGTGCCTAATTGTTTTGAGATAATAATTTGAAGACCAGTTGTGACAGGAAAAGTCAGAGAGGAGTATCATAAAACAAAATATTTCTGTGGATAGTTAAGGTATTTGCCTTAGCTGCTGGATAGACTTTATCTGAATTTATTGTTTCTGCAAGAAATAAGCAGGATTTTTTGTGAAGGGACTATGCAGATATTCTTATACTCTTCCTTTTATTTGGTATTTAAAGAATCTTTTCCCGGCTAATATGCCTGACTTATATTTCCTTAATCCTTTAATCTATTCTTGAAAACTTTTATCCTGCATATGAGATAGTTGTTCCTGATGGAAAAATCATTTTCATTTTCTGAGCCCCTTTGCTAACATGGGAAGGACGATGAAGCAGTTGATGCAGTTGTGCCACGTGTGGTTTCTGAAACCGCAGCTTTTAAAGCAAACATTCCAATGGGTCATTGAGAGCAGCTGCCCTCCCTTTTGATGTCACTGGAGTTTTTACAGCCCCTGCTAGGACAGCCCCTGCTAGGACAGCCCTGCTGACTCGTACTGTGCTGAAACACCTTCTGGGTGTTACAGCCCAAAAGGAGGGTCCAAAGAGCAAACACACCCTGCTCTCTTGTAAATCCTCTTCTCCTGCCTCTAACGTCAGACTTCGCTCTGTTGCAGAACTAGAGTCACCAGAAGTGTTTTGTGTATTTATTTGCTTTCTAGAGGACTTTAAGGCTTGATCCTACTGCCATTGAAACATTAGTGACAGAACGGCCCTGGGCCAGGACCTTCCTGGCCATTTTGTTATGGGCTCTCCATTCCCTGGGGTGTCAGGCCTGAAAGCTTGGCATCTTACCCATGCGTGGAGTCTAGCAGGTAGGGAAAAGGAGATAATTCTGGCTGTGGGGACGTAGGGGAGGATAATGAAACCAGACCTGCACAGATTTCTGCAGAGATGTGGGGAATAATCTGTATGCAGAATATCTGAATTCTGGGCAGTTCAGGTTGATAAGAGATGGAACAAGAACAGTGACAGTAACTTTGCATCTCAGCTCAAATGTGTGCAGGGCTGTTTTTCCTATGAATGAAAGCCCTTGAGCCACTGCAGTGGGTTGGGTTTTTTTCTGTTAGTAGCTTGTACATCTTCTGTAAATGAGGACACAACAAGCAGGGGCTTTTTGGGTAGCTGCAGTGCTGCCTGGGAAAACCCCAAGGGTCCTTGATGGTTTTTTAATAGCCTAGACAGAATGCTGTGAATATATAAACATTACAGATTAGAAGAAGAGACTGAAAGAGAAAATACTAAGTCTTCCTTAGACTTAAATTCTGATCTCCCCACCCCCTGTCAAATACGTTTGACAAATACCCACTGAGCCATCCTTCTACAGCATCATTTGTGCTGTAAATGTGTTACCTCCTGGCAATATGCTTCATGAAAAAGAACTGCTTCCAAAGATCAGTTAATTATAATTATGTTAACGGAAGCATTTTTATTCTGAATTATGATAGCTGACTAATCAGGATGCAGGTCATTTTTTAAATTATGCTTAGGAGAGATCAAGGGCTGTACACAGTGATCCATAAAATCCCATCCTAGTTAACTGTTCCTTCCAGTACCAGTGTATTTCATCAGGTTGATAACATGTGCATGATTTCCGTATTCCCTACAATTTTGAAGTCAAGGAAGAAAAGCTAAATCCAAGAACATCATCAAGCACATATTGCTTAGCAAGCTCACTGTTGAAGAGGAAAAATGCTTGGCAGAAATCCATGGTCTATGCATTGAATATGTAGCACTACTTTTTTTCTCAAGCCGAATCTACTCAAATTGTTACACCAAATTTATGACATGGCTTCTTTGTGGTTCATCTTGTGTATCTGTGTTAGAATTGCTGTAATCTTCTATCTGGTGTATCCTTGCCTGCAGTGGGTGCTTTGTCAGGATGTGTGGTCTGAGAGGTGGCAGTTGTAGTGACAGATTGTATGGAAGTATCAGTTGGTTCAGTATCAGTTAAAGATAAGAGTGAACTATAACCAAGTTCTGACTCATGAGTAACAGATGAAATTATACAATTTAACTAGTTCGTGTGTTTATTTCTAGAAGTCTTTTTGGTATTACCTCATTACTAAAGCAGGTTTAGTGTTGCTGTGTTGGTGTATAAATTGATTTGAGGGAAGACAAATAGCAGCCACTAAGCTTACTGTGTAATTCTTCAAAGTTTCAGTGATTTGTTGAAATTTCTCGTTTATCACGCCTGCTTAAGACTTGCACCTTTTTCTTTATATTGCATATGGAATGTTGTTTACAATTTCCGTAAATTAATTTTAAGGCTTTGCAAGTTTTTTCAGGTTTTTTTTCTACATGCCAATTGTCACAACAAAGAAGAGGGGGAAACTACTGTGCATACCAACTTTGGAAACTGTTTCACGTTGAGGAAGGCAGATGTGTGTGGAAATGACTTCCAGTCCTGAAGTTCTTGTGTGTCTCTCTTTAAAAGGAAGGACAGGGACCTGTACCAGCAGAGTAAGGGGTAGTTTGGAAGAAAAAGGAACGACTTCCTTTTTGCAGTTGGAAATAGGTACTGAAGTGCTCAATTTCTTTCTTTTAAAATAATTTTCAATAGCAGGTGCATGTCATGCCTTCTAGTCCTTTCTTCTTCTGCTTCCTCTTCCCAACTGTTACTCTTTGTCAGTCCACTGTCCTCTCTATGTTCCAGCACTTGAGAATGTTCTGTAGAAGTGAGATAATCAAGTTCATTTAAAAATCAGTTGTAGGATCTGCAAGGTATATTCTTGCTTTGGAAAGCCAAGTGGATGTTATTACTGAATATTTTATTCAACCTTACTCTCTTTTTTTTTCCTCTTCCTTTCTTCTCCTATCTATAATATGTTTATGTAAGTACCATCAAAAGTTTAGTAGTTCTGTAGTAGTTATGTTTTGTGCACCATGAACTTAGAAGTCAGTTTTTTAGAGAAAATTTGCAATGTAATATAGTTGCAAGTAATGATATTCCTTTGGTTTTCTATGTTTGGCTTGAAGGTAAGTTGTTTGATTACCCAACTAAATAGAGAACAAACACATCATGGTGAGATAATCATGGAAAAAGTTCTTCCAAAGAGCAGTTTTGAGCACTGGATTATTAAATAATGGACCTCCAGGTAAACCTTACTGCACAACCCTGCATTTTACATCTTATTTAAATGTTCTGAAATTATAGTTGTTCTGGAAGGGTCTGCCTGTAGTAATCTTCTCCAAACCTCTCTAGGTATAAAGTCATTGGTCTTAAACCTGGAATTTAACTTTAGGTCCTGGAGTTAGAAATTATTCTTAATATAGGAAAGTTGAAGATTCTGTCTGTACCATCTTGAAAACCTTTTTTCAGGAAGGGATAAGTCATAGCTTCACAGTGTGTCTACAAGCTTCCTCTTGGGTGGACACCTGAATGTCTGCAGAGCAGGAGAAGAAATCAGCCTGGCAGGGAGAAGGATTTTACTTGTCTTTGTTTTGCCTAACCAAATATGATAGAACTTTGGGTTGCTCTTCCTTCTGGCAGAGGTTAATGGGCAGGCTGTGAATGAGACTGACATAACAGACATAGCTTGTCGTTCCTGTGCTCCGTGTGATTCAAGAGACTGACGTGGACGTGGATAAATATGCCAGTAAATCTTAAAATCTGAAATGCTTGTGATGAGCAGCTGGAAATGGAAAAATGGAAAGAGATGACCTCTTCCCCCTCCCCCATCTAACACTTAAGCAATGGGAACAGAAGGTCTAAAGGCCAGAGAATGTGGCCTGTGGTTTGTTTTAGTGTTACGGTTTTCAGAACATGTAGTTGGCTTCCTAAATCGATCTCTGTGTGTGCGAGGCCTCGCAGCGCTGCGTAGGAATTCAGTTTTCTGAAGCGTTCACAGAGCCTCTTCAGGCCTGACAGTTATTTAAAGTGATCGCATAAAACATGATTCCTCATGATTTTTTTTTTTTTTGTGTGTGTTAGCTCTGCAGAGGCTAGGACAAAAGGCACTTCTGAATGGCCTTTGTGCATTTTCCAAATGGCATTAAAAATGTTGCGGGGCACATGCAGCAATCTGTCTGCCTAAAATTACCTGACAGAAGTCATGACAATACCTTTGCTGAAATAGTTCTCCGGGCCTCTGGTGGTGGGTGAGAGAACGCCTGAAATACTCCCAGGATTTCCAGCGTGCCTCCCGGTGTGTGAGAATTCCTGTCACGTACAAGGGTGTCAGAGGTTTCTGTTCGAGGGGGGAGAAAAGGAGCCCAATGACTGTCTTTAGCAGGAGCTTGCTTGTGCCTGATGGAGTTTTTGCAGGCTGGGTTTAATTTTAGTTCTGTTGGTGGGTCTGACGCTGGCTCTGCACTGCACCGGAGTCTTTCTTTAAGCATTACGTGAAATTTCATGAATTGAGACGGACTTGAAAAGAGGATGCAGCCACACTTCTTAGATACTGAGCCTAGGGGAGCACGCTGCATCTGTCAGCAGTCGTTTCAAGGGGGATTTTTTTTCTTTAGGTACTTCATGAACGTTTCCTTTAAACTTTATTTAGAGGAATCAGTATGCATTCTCTGCAGTAAATAGTTCTAAAATGTTCTGTAGAAATACATTCAGGACTGTTTGCAGTTTTTTGTCTCCTTGTGCTGAAGTCACTTTAAATCCATCACCCCAGCCTGTAGAGTCGTCAGGCAGAAATCTTCCTGGGAAGGTAGATGAGTTCTTCCTGCATCAGTTTTGCTTGAGCATGCTGAAGACAGCTATGTAATAAGGTGTAGTAATGAAACCTGTTGGAATTTTAGAGGAGCACTTCATTCTTTTGATCTTGCTAACAAGCAATGATTCAAGTGCTACAGATTGTAAAGGATCTGGTGTCGCCGGCAAAACGGAGAACAGATGCTGCCAGGAAAGGTAAGAGCAGCTCTGGGATATATTCAGTGTTCTCAGTAACTTGCTGTGAATCAGAAATATTTTGGAGTTTGGTTGTAGTTAAATTGCGTACTTGATACTTAAAAATGTTCTTTGTTGTGGCATGTACAGCAGCCATAATTTAGCTTAGAACTATATTAAGCCTAATTATTACTGCTTTTGCAACTGCCGCTTTCCCAAAGAGAACCCCAGTGATGTTTATTATGCTGAAAATTGAGTTTGTCAGCATCTGTAACTGTTACTGTTGTACTAAAGATTTTCCTTATTTTCATTTTTCTGGTGAAAACATTTTTGTTATCAGGAGAGCTCAGGTTGTGAAGATAGCAGTTGTATTCTGTGTAATCCCATCAAAATAATTTTTAGAGTCTTAATGCTCTAAATGAGAATAAGAGCAAAAATAGGCTTCTTTAGTGCTTATGGAAATGAGAGACTGGAAGTACACAGCTGCACTGCTGGCTAGGTTTTACAATTAGATTATTTGTAGATTACAACTAACTTCAAAATCCAAAATGCCTCTTGCAAGTTTATGAAAAACTACTTGAGATAATCAATGATTGTTTGAAATTAATTGGTGTTAAATGCTGTTCTTGTTTACTTCAGTGTGTTGAACGTGTTTTTTCTTTGCTAAAGTAGTGCCATCCTTTGTGGTATCTGGCACAGATCTAATGAGGAACTGATTAAACACTTCTTTTGTCTTTTGCATCTTAATTATTTGCAACTGCTAAATATTTGGTTTTTAGAGGAACTAATAATTTGTAGGGATAACTTAAAAATTTCATTCCTTTCTTACTAGAATTAATTTTCTAGGACCAGTTTATTTTGTATTCAATAGGTTGTGAATAATTTAGGATTTACAGCATCTGCCTGTTACTGTGTCATTTTTCTGTTCTGCCCCTACGTGTAATATGTGGCTATAGGCAAGTACCTTTATTTCAACCCAAATAACATCAGGCTGCTCTAATTGTAACAAGTCAGTTAATGAAACACCTCTATAAGTAAACAAAAGGAGTGAAGGTAGAACTAGGCTCAGCTAATACCCTCTTACTCCGAAAGAAAAAAACAGCAAGCTTCCTAATTAATACTGTAGATTTTGCAGAATCTTAATCCAAGAGTTGTATAATTTCATCACAGTGGATTACTCAACTTCAGCACTGTTCACTGTTCATTTTTGATTTGTGCTGCTTCCAGAGAAGGACGAAGGGCCAGAAGTTCTACTTGTGTGTTCTGCGCGTACCTCACTAGTCAGGCAGGATTTTTATAGAGCTACTGTAAGAACTGTTTAAAAAAATGTGACAGCAAAACCCATAAAAATACTGATTTATAGGAACAGATTCAATGGAATTGAAAGGGAAAGCTTTGAAAAACATGAGGAAATGCTCTTTCTCAGTTCTAAAGCTTTGAGGGTTTTTTTCTGTTTTTTTTACTCCCTTGTTAAAAGACATTAATTTTGGTCATTGTTTGGGTGGTATTCTCAAGCTGCTACTAACTGAGCTAATTAGATGTTAGCTCTTACAGAACCTGGTAGTGCATTTTGACAAGCAGTATTAAAATCTTAACATTAAAAAACATTCAAGTGTTCTGAAGAAAACATTTCCAAAAGGTGCAAAATGCTGACAGGTTCTGGTGATCAATACAGTAATTTGAGTAGACATTAGGTTTTATTCTTCCCAGCATGCAGCATTAGGCATCTGGTGTACCTGAAGGACTGTATTCTGCAGAAATGACTCATTCTCAGTATTGTTTTCAGTAAATGGAAAAATGGACTTGTAAAGAAAGAGTTGCTAGGAAGCCCTCTGTGAATGTGAGGTGAATCCATTGAGACATGGGGGATGATGTGTGAAGTGTTTACCAGTGTTTTTAGATTGGTGTTACTGAACTGTAAAGATTTTAAATCCCACTCCTCAGGTGCATCCTCCTCTTTCCCTTTAAAAAGTGTCTTCATTAGAATATAATTTCTTGGGAGGTAAACATTACAAAAGAGCACAGTGTATTAATTGCATATTTGATATGTAGTATCAAGTTAAAAACTTCTTTAAGACTGAAGGTCCTAACCATGTAACTATTTTTATAAATTGTACATAAGGTTGTGGGGAAAAGGATTCCTCTGCCCTCCGATTTTCCCAAGATTTATTTTCAGAGTGAGGCTTAGAAGCACAGTTAATAGCCAAGAGAGTGTCTTTTTGCATCCATCGTTCAACATCAGAAGCTTGTTACAAGGTCTGCAGTAAGCACAGCAACTATGGAGATGAAAATTCAATCCCTGCAGAAGAAATTCCTGCAGAATGCCATTTAAAAGTACCCCATTACTAATGCTTCATGGGTTGAAATGTGGATTTAATGGGGTAGCTGAACAGCCTGACAGAGTTGTGGAGTCTAATTTTGTTTTTGTATGGGCCAGTCTGCTCTCATTGTGGCCATGACCTATGCCACAAGTTAAATTAAATTAAATTTTCTGTATCATAACAGATTGATAAATAGGTAGTTTACAAGACTAAATCCTGCAAAGAGTTAGGCAGTGTGAGCATGAGTGTCCACCTTGCCTCCCAGTGCAAGACCTGCGGTTTTGGTTTTGTTTTCAGTCTGTGGCTGTTGAGGCTGACATCAGAAAAGCCTTCAGTAGGCCTGAGAGTCTTGCTTAGTGATCCATGCAGTGAGCTGAACAGTAAGTTTTGATTTATAATGTCTCACATTTCCATACTTTTTTTAATCTTGTGCTATTTAAAAACCGAATTACTCAATTTTTCAGGAAAAAAGGTTCTGTAATTGTTTTCCAAAGTCTTCCAATAGCAGTGAATCTGAGTGTGTAGAGTTTATTGTTTGGTTTTTATGGGTTTAGTTTTTGGGAAACTCCAGACCCTTACCATATTTAGATAATAGCAGATTCATTAGAGGAAAAAATTACCACTAGTCATTTATTGTCAGAGGGGTAACACTTTACATGCCCTGTAAGTTTGAAGGTGAACATGAAGTTGTAAAGAAATGGAAGAGATTGCCATTATTTTATTTATGAAAGTCTGCTTTGAATAAAATGATAAGTCATGCCAGTATAAAATTCTCTTGGCAAGCATTCTAATTTGAAGCCAAACATTTTACGAGATCTGAAACCTTTCTGAATTTTAAAAAATAGTTCACATGTTACTTTTCCTAGAGAAATCCATGTAGAGTACAAATCTACTAATTATTTTTTTTTTTTTCCATCACTAAAATCCTGGTTGAAATCCAAGTTCTTAAAATTAACGAAGAAATACTCATGTTTACTTCTTTCCTCCCTTCTTCCTCTTACAGATGGTTACAGCAGAACTTAATTGGCAACATCACCTTGATGTTAGGATATGAAAAGAGACGTTGTATTAAAACACTTGTAGCAGATGGGACAACTAAATTGAAATCACAGAATTAAAAAGTAATGCAGTATTTCAGTGTGAGAGAGAGAAACCTGAGAGAAAACTTTGGTTTGATACTATTTTTTTAAATGGAATGCAAGAGGAAGCATATGATTGGTCACTGTACTGTTTGGGCCTACAAGATGTGTAAATTTTGGGCCAGCTATGTTTAAATTCTCCAGCAATAAATGACACATGGGAAGTTACTGCCTAGGTTCACTGCAGACAGTACTGTGGTGGTACCTTGTATTTCAGACTGGATAAGAAATGAGCAGTGTTTTTTTGGTTTGTTTCTCTGGGCATGGACTCAGTTGATTAGTTGCAAGATGGAGAAAATAAAATAAAGGTCCTATGTCAAGTAGTCGTGGTGTTTGCTCTTTAGCTTTGGTGATAGTAGAGGAAAAGTGTACTCAAATGTATTCCCTTGAGGCATCTACTGAAATGCCAGAAACTTTCTTCAATCCCTTGATTTTTCTGTTTGTTGTAACATCTTTGCAAGGAAGGCTGAGAATTTTGCCTCTTACGGGAGGTTCCAGGGTTACCTGAATTTCTTATTTTATTTCTTCATATAATACTGTTGTAATCCAGGTTGAGTATTTTAACTGATAAATGCTGGACTAGAAGTAAAGGTTTCTCTTGACTCATATACCTATCCTTGAATTACTTCATTTTTTAAAGGAGGCTGGTCAGAAGAGCCAAGTTAATAAAAATTAATGAGCTCTTCAGTGAGCTGCAAGCAGGGAGTTAAATCTCTTTTTTTTTTTGTCATTAAATATGAAATTCTGCCCACAGCAGTCAAGACAATGTATTGTAGTCTGCAGCTCATCAGTACAGGTACATGGCTTCAGTTCATAATTTACCGTGGCTAAGTTTCTCTCAGTGTGACAGAATTTAACTGTATTTCAACAGTTCTTCTGACATCATTTGTGTTCAAGTTTCAGCTATGCTTTCACAAATAATTAATGCTGGCACAAATGACTCCTCCTGCCTTGCCTCTGCTGCTCTCTTGGCCTCTTCATCCTGGTTCAAATCCCCACAGTGCTTCACCTGCGTTTGTGTAGCCATGCAGAGGTTTGGATTGGAACACTGTACTTTTCGTTCTTGTTGAGTTACTGTAACCTTGATCAGTTTAACTAATCCACCTGCTGGTGCAGTTCCACAGAGGTGCTTGTGAGTTCCAAGGAGGAGCCAGCAGTGGGATGTGAGTGAATCCATGGGGACAACCTTCTCCCAGTGGTACCACTGGCTGAGGCTAATGGGAAATGCTGGTGGGACTTCCTTCTGCTAGAGTGTGAGAAATTCACCTCAGGGTGATACAGACACAAGCAAGTAATAATACAGTTGGATCACTGTACAGCTGGACACACAGTCACTCATCTAGAGTGTTTTTACCTAAAATATTCTATTTCTGTGGCTGGCATTCTCTACGTCTCACTTTAAATAGTAGTAACTTTCATGGGTCACACATACATCGTGGCTTTTCTATTGAATTTCTTATCCTGACATTTTATTGCCTTTTTACTTCATTTGAAATTTTATTCTTTGTGTGATGCCAGCTGCAGTGACTAAGAAAGGTCCTGGTGCTGCTTCACCATATGTAGCTGTTAATGGCTTACTTTAGTGTCTGTGTATCTGGTTATTAGGTAGGTAGCATCATTAAACAAAGTCTGTAGATGTTGTATCTTGGGAATTGGTCTGTGGCATAACAAAATTAATACAGACAGCTAGAATTCGTTTAGCTATGGAGAAACTACAGAGGAAAGAAGCACTACTTGTTCTCTATTTGTGCAGTAATCTTAATCACCCGAAAGGAGCTCATTTACAAGCAGGTAAGCACAGCAAAGGCAACTCATCTTCAGCTTTGTACCATGATTTGTTACCCCACTATGTCTTGGGGTTATTTTTGGGAAGGTGCGACTAAACCCATGAACTGTCAACTGTAATATTCTCAATAATCCTGAAGTACAATTTTAGCGTTCTTATTTGTAGCACGTGGGAAATGTGGGAGCTTAACATAAAATATTCCTGTACAAGTAGGCTTGAAAAAGAAGGAAGAGTAGGGAACAGTGCAGTAGTGTAATAGGGAAGAGCACAACAGGTTTGCAGTGATGTTTCTGCTAGATGGGACAGAAATTCAGTTCTGTGTACATCAGAGCAGCTGTTTTGGCATCACTGAAGCTGATCTGACTTGCTGTGTGTGGTGTGTGGAGATCTGCAAACTCTGGCCTGATTTCACTGCAGCAGGAGGCACCTGGCAGCTGGGTGGAAAGACCAACTGAAAACAAGGTGGATTTGTTGGGTTCCTTGAAAGAAGAGGACAGTTAATGATTCACTGAAGTTTTTGCTTAACATTTGGGAAGATTAATGGATTATGTGGTTTTGAGGTTGAGCTGGTAGGATGAGTATGTTTGGCTTTCTGGTTTCAGTGATACTCCATCTGAGACAAAGATCTGAGGCATTTGTCCACTGTGTTTGCAGTAGAGCCAAGATCTCAAGCAATGAGGGATCATCTAATTTTTTTTATGCATTCTTAAGTTTCCAGTATTTTATCCTCATGCTTATGGAATTTGGAATCCAATGTTAAATATGAATGCTACTGTCCACGTTTGTTAATTGGGAAGCGCCTACAGAATTTATTTAAAAAGCTTAAAAAGGTGACAGTTTTGTCTGTTAAATTGCAGTGGATATGATTAGGCAGTGGTGCAGAGATGAATGCTAATAAGTTTGCCTGTTTGTTTTCAATAACTTAAAATGTGGTGCATATTTCAAAGTGACAGGGTCCCAACTGGACATTTTGTACAACAGATAATTATAGCAGTTGGGTGGCTTAGACAGTGCTTTGGTGTATATTGACATTTCACAACTTTTCTGGACATTTTATCTGGCGTCTTCAAAGTATTTTTGTCCTGTTGAGCTTCTAGGTCTTTTGGTATAGCTTGTAAGGAAAACATCCAGACTTCTCCAATCAGCTATCAAAGCACTTTTTTTTTAGTTAATCCTGTCTAACAGCAAATAAAAATATTGGTTTTTCAGTGGATTAGTTTCCACTATTTCGTCCTTCTGGTTGTAAGTCCAAGCAGTTTCTTCTAAACGAAATTATCTGTCAGCATTAGTACTAAATTATCCATAAAAATGTTAATTTGAACTGAATTTCCAGATCAAACAGAAAACTTAATTCATGTCAGTTAATTAAATTCTTGATGGAAATGAGAAAATAAGTACACAGATGCCCAAGACTGCTGCTGTCTCCTTGCTAATAAAGCAGCTAACGAAGCATTTTTAGCAGTACCTGGAGGGGGCAGGTCCTTGGTGAAAACAGGGAACAGATTCTACTCCCTTCTGCATCACGTCCCAGGTGATGCAGATTTTTTCCCCTACTGTAATTTTCTGTAGCATTATTACACGTCAACACACTCAAACAAATAAAAGGAAATAGATGTGCAGGCACTTGATTGCACACACTTTTCTGCAGGAGAAGAGCACGACCCCCATGTCAGGTGTCACGGTCACTTAACTCTGCACCCCAAGCCGGGGTATAAATCTTGGGACCTCCCAGTCACGAGGGCTCCATGTGTGCAAGTGGGCTTTGGTGTAAAATGAGTCTGGCCTGACTGGCCACAGCTCCCGTGAGCAGATTCTGCTCATGTGGAGAAGCTCATGGATATTCAGCCTGTGGACTTTGGATACTCTTGTTTGCCCCAATACCACTGCTGGGTTGAAGCTGTTCTCTACTGCCACTGGGAACAGCTCGAGTGCACACTTCACATGGAATTGGCAGTTTGAGCAACAGCTCTGCAAGATAGGATTTAACTGTGCCTTTAGTCTCAGGGTGTTCCAAAGACCTCGGGGGTTTTGTAGCTTTTAAGCCAGGTATCACCCTGTTTCACACAGTTGAAACCGTACGTGCTTGGGGAGTGAAAGTTGTGTGCTGCAGTTGATATTTTTCCCTCCCTTCCCACTGTGTGTGTGGTAGTTGGTTTTGTTGTTTGTTTGGTGTGTTGTTTTTTTCTTTGTTTAACAGTAATTTTTTGTTTGGCACTGTTGTGCTTTCCGAACAACACATTATCACAATCTGGATGCTCCACTCCTATGGCACATTAGCCATAGGACTATTATAGTCTAATGCAGGTATTAATGAAATGTAAGTGGAATACTAGGAAAGGCAGTCTCCTTATTTCCCTGTGGTTTAATTCATCATTGAAAAATAGGTTTCTATGAAAGGACCTAAAAATCAAATGTCTTTCTCTTAACATTCATGTTATAGTGGTGTAAGTGATGGCTGCACCTTCCTCTCCTTGCACTATTGCAGGCACCAGTTATATCTGAACGTGAAGTGTTCAAATGTTACCTTTCTGCCTATTATTTTTCCAAAAGCAAATAGCAAAGTCCTGTACATTTTGTGGGCAAATCAGATTGCACAAAACTTTCTGCATTTATTGACTGGCAAATATTTTTATTCCCTGGAAAGTGAAGGGGAAATCGGTTGTTTTTTCTTTTCCTTGTTTTTAGATGAGACATTTTTCTTTTGAGATTTACCTAATATACCAAGCAAGACGAGTATGTAAGCATTTGGAGGGGAACATGCATGTGAATAGGCAAGTGTCACCATATCACTATGTGCTAATTTTTCCCCTAGAATATTTTGATTACAGGGCACTCTCCAAGCCCTTTTTTATTGCCAGTTAGTCAGAAGTATCTTACAGAGGTTAAGGCTGAGTTTCAGGCTTATTTTTTAGAAATAAACCCTTCAGAGTTTTAATTAATAATTTTGGTTTACTAATTCCTGTCGCAGTTAGAATGGAAGTGACGCTTTTGTTGCTAAACCTCATTTTTGAGTGGGAAGTAGCAGGAGTCTGAAGGACATGGTTACAGTGCAGTTCATAGGTCTCAACTGGAATGTGAGAAGTTGCCCTGATCTGAGACTTCCTCTTGCTGATAGAAAAGGAAATACTGTTTGTGCTAATGAAGGGACTTTGGTAACTTGAATATGCTCTGATCTCTCTTAGAGAAATATTTTCTGTTTCATTTAAAGTCACATTGTTTGGATTGGTGGAACAATTTTTAATCGCTTGCAAGGGTTGGGTGTTTCTGGGATGCTTCCAGGGCTCCCCAGTGTGCAACATACTGCTGATTTCAGGCGTTGCACTTTGCTGTGTTATGTATAAATGACTGCACCATTGCTCTGTGTCCTAATTTTTCTCCTTCTTATAAAGAAAAAACCTGACTAATCCTTTCCTTTTTCTGATGACAGCTGTATGTTGAAAAGACTTTGAAATGTTTTGAAAAATTTCCCCATCTATGCTGCAGCTGCATCAAGTCTTGAAGCCACCATGTCACATCACTGGGTAAAAGAAAATGTTGTGTTCGCAGACTGTAGTGTGGATCACACATTGCACAAATCAAAGATATGTTTTTGTCAATTCTGTGCCGTGAATTAGTACCCTGGCTAGGTTTTGAAATACGTGGGATGAATGCTAGTCTGGAGCTTGCCAAATCTATAGATGAAAAAGAAAATAAGATACACAGACTCCAATTCCCACTACTATTTAGTTTATAGGTGTTGGAATGACCTTCTAATCTGTACAGTGATAATTGCCTGTTTTACATAATGTGTAAAGCTTTGCAGAGGAGTGTTTGTAGTGATGGAACATGTATTAAAAATCATTGTCTGGCAACTAATAAGAATGTAAAGCTATTCTATAAATAGTGCAGATAAGCTCTAAAAGGAGGAATGAGCAAATATACTTAGGCTAATCAAAGGACAACTGTGCTGGGGCCCGGGCGGGCATTTAACATAGCAGTGGCTCATGGACTGTGTCAATGCTAGCAGGGAGCGTGGCTCTGGAGGCAGGGATGGAGAGAGGAGAGCTGGGAGTTCAACATTCCTCTGCATTTCGGCAGTTTTTTCCAGGCTAGATCAAACCTTGGCCTTATCCTTTGGGTAGAGCGTAACTTGGAGGTAGGGGTGCATCTCCCAGATAGTTGAACCTGGAAGGAATCCAGCTTTGCATACTTCCAAGCCGCTTCCCAGCACAAACTGGAGAACAGTAAATAGAGATGATCTGGAGCTTTGCTCCAAAGCGCTCTTCCAATTTAGACTAAAATGCTATTTATAGAATTGCGTGGAAAATCAGTAGTCTTTTATCCCAGTTTCATGATCTTGGCATTGGATAGAATAGCCTAATGAGGTTTTTCTTGGAAATAAGTGGAATTTCTGGTTGGCTTGATATTTCAGGGGCAGAAGGGGGATCAAGAGATTATGCACTAAAGCATAGAAGACTGACATTTATGACTTGGGTTTTTATATGCTCTGCATTTTGAGATTAAGTGCTAAGTTAATGGCAGAGTTTCTGTTTGGCCACTGTATTGGGCTTACATGGTCAGGTTTTGGTAGCCAGGGCTGCAGAGGTGGCCTGTGTGAGAAGAGGCCAGGGGGTGCCCCCTGGGTTGGACACTGCCAGACCCAGCTTGCTCCAAAACAGGCCCATCCGTGGCCAAAGCTGAGCTCATCAGTGAAGCTGGTGACACCTCCGAGGTAAGATAGTTAAGAAATGCTAAAAACCACAGTGCAGCAGTTGTGGGACAGAACAGAGAGAAAAATATGTGGGAATCGAGCCCTCACTGGAGGAGCAGGAGGTGTTTAAGTACCAGAGCAGAGATTCATTGGCAGCCTCTGGAGAAGACTGTGGTGAGGCAGCTGTGCCCCTGCAGCCCATGGAGGTCCATGGAGAGAGCAGAGATCCACCTGAAGCCCCTGGAGTCCCCCACACTGAGCAGGGGTATGTGCCCTGAAGGAAGTTGCAGCCTGTGGAGAGCCCATGCTGGAGCAGAAACCATGGCCCTGGAAGAGGAGCCCCCACCAGGAGCAGGCTTTTTGGCAGGAACAGCAGCTCATGGGAAAGGCCCACGCTGGAACAGTTTGTGAAGGACTGCATCCCTTCGGAGGGACCCCATGCTGGAGCATGGGAAGAGTATCAGGGTTAAGGAGCAGCAAAAACCAAGTGTTATGGGCTGACCTATACTATTTTTAATTGCCAGTAAATTAGTTTCTCCAAGCCAAGTAGGTTTTTCTCATGAGGGTAATTGGTGAGTGACCTCCCTGTTTATCTTGATCCATGAGCTTTTTCTCTTTTCTTCTCCTCCAGTTGAGTAGGAGGAGTGAGAGCAGGTCAGTGGGCACCTGGCAGGCAGCCAAGCGTCAACCCGTTGCAGCAACGTTGAGGATGTGGACAAACTTAAACTTTGCAGGCCTCTGTTCCTGTGAGTTCTCCCCCGTGCAGGTTCCCTGAAGCTGCCGGTGATGGCAGCATGAGGGAATTCAGCAGTTGGGCTTTTCTGTGTGGGTTGCAGTGCACTCACATGATCCTGTTTACCAGCTCTGCCCAGAGCAGTAACTTCCAGCAGAGCTGGAGACAAAGAGCAGTGATGTGGTCAACAAGCACTGTAAATCCAGGACTGGATGTCTGAATGATGTCCTCCTGCCTTTTCCTTTATGTTCTCTTAATGTACTCCCAGGTAAAATTGTGTTTTTTAAAAAAAAAGTTTATAAGCTTCATAAGATTTCCAGCTACAGGTGTGTAGTAATTGGTTTTGAAACAGTATTTACTGGTATGCCAGTGGACTTTTTTGTGCAGTTTTGGCTGGTAGGTGTTAGAAATTCTAAAGTCATTGCTACCATTAAGAAGCCTCTACAAATTATCCCTTGCATCCTAGCTGTGATATAATTTCATGATATGAGGAGCTTGGAGAAGAGATAATCAAATTAGGACTAATGAGAATACACTTGAACGTGAGGTGATTGCAGGGGGCAAGTGGACAAGGGGACACAACATTTATTTGACATATCTGAATCATTCCTGCTGCTGTAGAATTGCTATTTAATAGTTTGGTCTGGGCTTTGTTTATTTGACTAAGCTGCCTTGGCAATTTCTGATTCCTTTTTAATTTAAAACAACTTTTCTGCAGTATGTTTTATTTTTCCTCGCAAACCTATTTTTACCTGCCTTTTATCTGTCATGCAGCTTTCATCAGTTGAGTTCACAGATTTCTGATTAGTGGGAAAGCATTTGCTTCCAATTAAAACAAACAAACAAAAAAAAAACCTTAGAGCTTCATAGTTGGGAATAATTTATTTTAATACAAAGACATTACAGAATTGCTGTAACATGAAAACTGTTGCAGATCTTTTAGAACTTTAAATTATTTTTTTTCCTCCACAGTTAAAACAACCTGCAGATTAGCTTGTCTCCCAAGCATTCGTCTTCATTCTGAGCCAAATATGGAAAGTCCTTCAATTAAAATTTGGGCTAAATCCTACAGTCCCGTGTGAAAGGCTGTAAATATTTGGTATTCTATTTATATGAGCTAAGCAGCTTGAACTTAAAATACTGATGGCTGAATGATGTATTAGGCAACTGCCTGATATTGGACTAGTAATGACATGCCAGTTTCACTGAGTAATAGTTACCTCTGAGGTGCAAGAATAAGGAATTTGCCTTGCTTGCCCTGAAGTGGCCACAAAACAGCTGTATATGGCAGTCACACCGTTACAGTGGCTTATAAATATGGCAGTACCCTGTGTCATATCCTTATATCCTTAAAACTAGGAGCTACCTGAAAGGTGACTGTAAAATTGTTAAAATTAATCTGATTTATCCCTTATTTGTATTCCTTTTGTGCAGATAAGTTTTTTTTCACAAGTCTCACTTGTGTGTTGGAGAATAATTGTGCTTTTCAAAGTTACTTACAGTTCATAGACCCTTCACACTAACTTGTGCCACAGCATATTCTTCTCCAATTTCTTCTATTTCTTCTTCATCTTTCTAGGAATGTGCAGTTGTTTTGTATCCGTATTTTGCCTCCATGAGTTTTCCTTTAGGCTTTTGATTTTTAAATTATTTTTTTCTTTCATTTCAGCATTGCTTGTGTAAGCAGAGAGATACAAAATAGTACTTTTGTAATATACAAGTGTGAAGGAAGAAAACAAGTGCAAGGTGGTGGGAAAATTGGTACTCAGATTTGATGGAATGTTGTCATCGCATACCCCTTACTGATGATGACCCGTGCATGCTTTAGCCTGACAGCTAATTGTATTCTAGCAGTTTGGTACATCATCCTCTTAAAATGTCATTCCTTAGCTAAAGCACCACACTTCCTCCCCACCTCCACCCTTGCCTTCTGTATCCTCTTTTCTTATTGTTTGCATTTGTACTGTTATTAGGTGCGACTTCTAAATTCTCACTGCTCCGCTTCTCAAGTCTCAGGAGGCGTTACATTACCAGAGAGTAATTACACAGGTCACTGCCTCGCTGTATGCTGTGTGTCAGGGTAAAGGTTGCAGTGTCCAAGCTGAGCAGCAGTGCTTGGGCTGTACTTCCATCAGCCCTGGAGCTCTGAGTGCTGCAGCCTTCACCTGCATCCACAGCATCGGAACAGATTTGGACCTCTCAAACAGGAGCCTCTCATTGCATTCCCACCAAAGATTTTTTTATTTAGCAAAGCTTGATTAGCTGAGTTGCAAATCCATGTATTTGTCTTGTGCCTTTGCTTAAAATCGTGTCTGTTTATCTGAGAAAAAGTGACTTAGTCTGTGTTGGAGCTGGTGATTCAGTGAAACACCACCTGGGCTCAATAGCAGCTGAAGAATAATAGCTGTTTGTGATACTGTTTTAATTGAGAGAGAACTTCCCCAGGGCGTGCAGCTGACTCATTTTTCAGAGAAACCTGTCAACGATGTGTCTGAGGTGGCCTGACTGTTACCCTGGGATTAAGCAGCCTCTTGTACTTTTGGTACAAAGTACTCTCTGGTGCTTTTGTTCTTCTACATTTATGGCACGTGTTATCACAGTAATGTGAACCATGAGTTCCTGTTGTCAGTGCTTAGGTTTCGCATGCTCTTCCAAAAGAGTGGGTGTTGGCAAATAGAGTACGTGTGAGTAATTTTATAGTGTTCAATACTTATACCCCTGGATCTTTCTCTGCCAGGGAATAAAGTGAGCTAGAGAAGGGGGAAGTGTAGAAATTCTGCTCAATGTTTAAGTAGAGTAAGGTTTGTACTGATGACTAATGCACCCTAAAAGCTGTTGTCCTTAGCGTGGATTATACTAAAACAAACTTAAGCTGAAAATGATATTTCTTTTTTTTTCTCCCAGCCTTAAGGGAGACTGAGTTGTTTGTAAATTCTTGCAAGATCTTGCTGTCATAACAAGAAGTTTGTTGTTAAATACAACAGTTTCAGAAAACTCTAAAACAGGAGAAATATTTGGTAGTTTTCATTCACTTTCAGACTTGTGTGCCAGCAGATGACAACTGTGCTTCTGCTGAAGAGGGAAGAGTTGAGGAGAAGCTGTTGGATTTTCATCCAGTTTGAAGCCCTTGGAGTGATAGCGCCTTTTCCTTCCAAAATGTTGTAATTGAAGGAACATTCATTATGTTCATCTTCTTAATTTCCCATCCCACTGCTAGACCTTTCAGGAATACCTTTGCAGAGATGGTTTTGGTTTACTGTATTACAGTTCCTTGCTTCAAGAAGAGGCTTTGGCTTTGTTTGTAGTAACATCAGAAATGTGAAGTTGTCATTTTAACATGTACTGAAGAAATGTCTTCAGTGGTAAGAGGGAACCACAATTCATAACCAAAATATGTTTTTCCTTTGCAAGTAATTTTGGGTTTAACTTCACTGATGAAAATTTCACTGATGAATTTGCTGAGCTTCCATGTGAGGTCGATGCATTTCAGAATGAGTGTTAGACGTCATAGGAAGGTTTCCTGCTTGACTGCTGTGTCTACCTCTCCAAGTCAAAAAGAGGATTTAAAGGCCATATAGGCTCATGTAGAGCTTTGACCTCTAAGTTTTCTATCTGCAGCTGCTGGTTTTAGTTAGAGCTCAAAGCTGTTGTCTTGTGAAGGTTGGGATGTTTGGTTCATGCCTGGGTAACCAGTCAGCCCTGTTGTTCCTGGTCTGGCTGAGCTGCACAAATGAGAACTTGAACCCTCCCCAAAGTGCTGAATTTCTTAATTGCTTGTCTACCGGCACAGCAGACAGTGGGTGGATGTGTGTTTAAATCCCAGCTGGTGCTGTTCCTCCTTCTCTCTGACGGAGACGACAGCTCACGTCTGCCCTAGGGGAGGGTTCTGCAGTGGGTCTGCTTTTACCAGGGAAAAGGATCCTGTTTGCCAGATGCAGCTCCACAGGCTCAACCAAGTCATGATTCTTCCTGTGGATTTTGATTCTGTGAGGGATATGAAATTCACAGAGGTTGAGAGTGATCTGTTGGGAATAAAATAGGTTATATGGACTGGACTGGAATCCTTAAAAGGCTTTATTTGTGTATTGTCCTAGAGCTAATGCTTGTAACCTGAAATAGGGATTTCCAGAGTACTACATTAGTGTTTGTATTAGATGAAGTATACTCTTCTCAGTGTACTGAGTTTAAAACTGCTTTTTTAACTTCAGGTAATTTTCTGCTGAGATATGAGAATCTGTGACAAATAGATTTTTCTGGGTTATGGGTGGTTTTGTTTGGTTTGGCTTTTTTCTTTAACCGAGTGTAGTGGTTATAAAGCAGATCTTCATTAGTTGGTTCAGTGCATTATTGACTTCAGCATAAACAAATGGATTTTTTTGCTTGATGCCTGTGTACAAGGCTTATACTAGAATTAACCTTGTGTTTGTTTTGCAATAGCAACACGTTAAGGTGTTCACAGCATGTGTTCTTCATTTTGCATCAGTACTGAAATAAAAGTACTGATTTTGTGAGAAGCAGCATTAAAACTTGATGGTGAGTTTGTATTACTGAAGTACCTCAGTGCTTATCTTCTTCTAAGCCAAAAAAAAGAAAGTGTTACTGATATGTCTGTTAATGCACTGATTATTAAAGTAATTGTTTCTGTGCAACAGCAGTATAAATTAATAATTGGCATCTTACGTCAACACTGCGTATTTGTAAAATGTTTTCAGAGTATCCAAAGAATGAGCCAAATGGTGCCTCTTGCTGCCATCTCTTACTTGAAGGAAATTTATAACCTTGTTGGAAAATTCTGTTCTGATTAACCTGTACTGTCCTTTAAAATCAACGATTCAAACAAATGCCTTTTCATTTTTGTTTTGTGGTCCTTTTATATTACAGCTTTGTGCCTGCCTCTCAGAGGTGCTGACATCTCAGTGTTGTCTGTACTTAGGGTGTCAGAGGTGGGGGGAAAAAAACCCCAGACCTTTTTTGTCACACTGTCCTAAGTTTTAGGGATAGATTACATATAAAATCTAATATCGTATTTCCTTTAGCAAAAAAAAAATAAAGGTGATGGATGTAACGTAGGCAGAAGGTTTTTCTTACTGGTACAGTGTTCTGTGGATACATAGCCAGAAAGTTTGTAATCTTTTTTCTTGCCCCTTTCTTCCCACGTCTGGGTTGTTTTATCCAAACGCTGAAGTTGTTTTATATTGACAAAGGTCTTAACTGATGCAAACTAGGTGGAGGCAAACAAATTCATACTGGTATTGCTAATTAGCATTATGAATGTAACCTGATTGTGATTTGGTGGGTATGGCACTGGGATTTACTGCCACTATTCTGCTGGGTTTTCCCTCGGCTGGGGGCTGGGACCAGGCACACAGGACAGCCTTGGAGGCCCTAATTCCTGTTTTGCATGGGAAATGCCATGGCTGTTTACTTTGTTTTGTTTACCAGTCCTCTCTCAGTGAAACTGAAAACAACAGAACCTTCTTGTCTACCACTAACTTCCTTTTCTTGTAGCAAAGATGAAGAAACTTCCCCCGTTTCTGCTGCCGTTTGACAAACTTGTTTACTCTTCATCTGGTTGTCTCTTACTCCTCCAGCCTTTCCTATAACCACTTTATAAACATGAAAACCGTACTCCTGCCTGACACTTAGGATGATTTCAAATGTTCAGAGGGGATTTCAGTATTTTTTCCCCTCTCTTAAACGTCATTTTAGTTTTTAATTGAATGAATGACAGATATTGTAAGTAGCCAGTTACTCAGGTTTTTTTCAAAGCAGCTCTGTGCTGTGTAGACATGACTGATACAAGCAGGCAGTTACCTAAATTTGCCTTGATGTCTTTCTGTGGACTTACTCAAACTTACCATAGAGCCACCAAGAGAAGGTTTAGTGTCATATGAGCTTCTTGGTGCCATTCAGACTTTTCAGAGGATTCCTTTGGAGGATCCTATTTGTACTTACATTATTACTGCAGTGAAAATGTTCATCTTCTCAAAGATGAATAGCTCAGAGACAGAGTAATTGAAGAAAGCTGTTCAGCATGTAATTTTTTTTTTTAATGAAATGCTTTAAGTATGTTAAGATGATAATTAAAGGTGAACAGAGAAGGGCCATGCAGCTCCTTTTACTGTTACTGTGTTTTTTTCCAGTGTATCCCAGTGGTAAATGGAGGGGTGCCTGAGATCCAGTCTGTGGTATGGATCACAACAGTCTGTCCAGCAGCCTGCAGTAACTGGTGTAACTCATGTAACATGCTGTTGCTGGAATTAAGCAAGAAATGCTTTTTCATCCTGCCACAACTTTCACAATGTTTAAGATTTTGTTTTCCGGTTGTGTATTGGGCTGAAACAGAACTTAAAGCATGAAAATGAATGCCGAGGTCTCCCCATGCAGAGGCTGTGCCCACCTAGGCAGAGCAGTAACTCGGCACGTGGGAGGCTCAAGTTCAGGTGTGAGCAGAGGCTGCAGGGAGGTTCTCTCGCACTGGTGGGCCAGGACTCATCCTTGTGCGCTTCATGCTGTCTCTTCCAGGAGAAGGCAGAAGAGTAAAGGCTGGTAGTACACGTGCAGCTGGGGAGTAAAAGCCGGTGGTTTCAGGAGCTGCTCGTCCGTTGCTTGTTTGTGAACGCTTCCTTTTCCGTCTCACGTGGGGCCAGCGAGGTTTGGGCAGTGCCCGTTCAGCTGAGCGGCAGCTCGGTGCCAGCCCTGAGGCTGTGGGCGCTGGGCGGGTCGGGGGAGCGGCTGCTGCTGCGGCCCCATGGTGCTGTTCCAGTTCTACTCCTGCCACCTTGAGTCAGAGCTGGTGTTTTTCTGAGCTGGCTTGGAGCTCTTTAGTCTTGTTAAGTGGCAGAATAGCATCTATTACAAAAACAAACCCTCCTTTTCTTCCTGTTGTAATCAGTTAAATCGGCTGTGTAATTAAATGATGAGCTGGACTGTGGGTATGTCAGTGTATTCAAAGCTCGTCTGTGTAGAACAAACCTCTTTATTTTAGCCAGTATAAAATGACACCAATATAGATGAAATTTTGTAACTAGAGAACTGTTGTAGCTTCTCTAGGCCTACAGAAGAAATAAACCAGCTTCCTCTAAAATTAAGAACCGCCCCCTTTTAAAAACTTCATGCAGAGTCTGTATGAGTGTTGTCTTGGTGATGTTTTAAACTGGGAATAGATTTCACATCATTAACGCTGAATTTAAAAATATAATTATTGTTTGCTTCATTAATTTTGACTAATGCAGAGAGAAAAATGATTAATCAGGAGACTTAACATAAGTAGTGCAGTGTTGCAACTGACTACTTAAATATAAGTCTGCTAATGTGGGAAGCATAGCTCTTGTTATGAAATGTTCTACTTTGTGTCAGAATATTAGAACCATTTTACTCTTTAAATTGATACTGCAAATCTTAGTGCTGTGAAAACATTCATATTCTACCACTAATTATGATGTTCAAAATAGGAAATCTGAAATTATGTTGGAAATAGTGTCAACATTTCAGAGAATTTTTTAATGTTCTTTTGATTTATGTTGCGGGGAAAAATGATTTTTATATGTCATCCTGATATATGGCAGTGGGAAAATGAAGAAGAAATTTATTGCAAAGAACTGCTATGTTCAATCTTGCTGAAAGATGGTTTTGCTTGTGTGTTTAGTAGCCTGTCATGGTTAAATGAAGTATGAGCAGCGTCAGTGTACAGAAGGGATATTTTAGTTCTCAAAAGCCTCTGGGAACTGCAGGCATAATATACTTTCAAAGTACAAGGGATCAAAGAAAAAAAAGGCATTTTCAGCTAAATTTGCTTATAAAATCATAACCAGTACCTGAAAAGCCACTGGTGTAAAAGGATGCCTTGACTTATATTAGGTTGAGGGTAAAATTCCTGAAATATTTCTGCTTTTTATCTGTCAATACTGCTTCTGAGGTCAAGTGTCTGATCATACCATACAATGCAGCAGCTGATTTGCAGCATATTTTATTAAGACATAATTGTAAAGGCTAGGGCTAGTGCTGGGAAAGGTCATGGATTTCAGGGGGAGTGTGGGAGTAATACTCATGAGCTGTAGATGAAACAGATTTTATGTTACAGCGGGATCAGTTCTAGCCACAGTAGGAGTTCTAAGAAATGTAATCTTTTGGTGGAAGACCATAAAATGATTTCCATGTAGGAGAAAACCTCCTGTGTTTTTCCACGAAGGCTGTGTCTTTGTTGTTCCATGGCTGCTGGGTTATAACGTGTTCCAGACACAAGGCTGGCTCTGTCTCCTGGAACAGCGGGATGCAGATCTGCTCCTGTCACCACTGGAACAGCTGCTGGGAGGGCTGACATGGCTGAGCTGAGTACAGTGTTTGCATCTCCTGAAAGACAAAATGTGTAGGTAGGTGACCACTTCATCGTGGCCACAGTGCCGCTCTTCCATAGCGGTGAGAAAAGAGAAAAATTGTAATGAAAAGGCCCCATACCAACTACACCCTTGGCAAGAGAAGAACAAAGGATGACTTCAGCTTAGACCTAAGACATTAGCTAGTTGTGGCACAGGTCAGACCAGTCTTTACATACTGGCAAGCCCCAAATTATAACCAGTTTGAGTTTTTACATTTAAGTCTATTAAGAGCTGCCATAAATGTTTCAGGTTGTGTTGACAGAGTTCTGGGCAGGAGGATAGGTGGCAGTTGGTTTTGTCCTGTTTTTCTTTCAAGAAAGCCCAATTTTGAACAACGCTCCTTACTCTTTTCAGTGTGGCTTGTTGCAAAGTGGCAATTATGGTTTCTTCTGGCTTTGCAACTGATTATATTAACCTTCAGCAAATTAATTATCTTCTGGCTCACAACTGCACACACAACACTTTGTAAAATGGAATTACAGCAGAACCCTGCCAGATCTTGTCACTCAACTTTGTAACCCTTGTGGGAGCTTTCATAAGGCTCAGTAGTGAGGTGATGGCATGAGCATTCCAACTGCAGCTTCCAGCTGGTTGGGTGTAGGCATTCCTGATGGAGTGATCCAATTTTAAGGCATACTTATTTACATGAAACACATAGAAAAACAAATTGCAAATTAGGACTAAGTAAATGGCCAAGTTGTATTTTATTAGAGTATGTTCTTTTTCTGTTTTATTTCTGGTATATTCTGAGTTCTGTGCTTTCATTGCGTCATTAACTAAAAGTGTTAGCAAGGCTATGTTATTAAAAATAAAATGATAGACATATTGCAGTAACTGATTAATATTGGTAGAGTTTCTGTAAGCCCTTTAGTCCATTGTTGCTTAAAAGCAAGATAGAATTTTGATTTCAATTCTGTGCAATACATAGACTCTTAAATTCTCATTTCATGTTTTGACACAGGCTTCCTCTGTGGAATATCGCGTAGCAGGGCTGCCTTGATTTCCCTGCTCTTGCTTTGAGTCCTTTGGGGATCACTTTAAAATTGATTTGAGAGGGTTTTTAGTAGCAGTTAATTCTACTAATTTCCAAAGTGACCATTTTCCATTGGTGACTGTGCAGTGTCTCATAGGGGACGTTGCAAAACTGCAAGAGTTCTGCCATAATGAAACTTGATTTTTCATTAATATGAGAGTTCAGTCACATTTCTTCAGGGAAGTTAAATCTTTACTTTCATATTTTTCACCCATTACTCCTCATGCTGTAAAACTACAATAGGGTCTACTCTGAATGCTGATTAGTAAGAGGGGGAGGGTGCATGTGTTTCGCTGTTGCAATGGGCTTTTTTGGTGCAGAGCATAGTGCAATGTATTGATTTTACGAAGAGATTTACTCTTATCTTTTAGCTTTTTTATTTTCTTTGGAATAGAGAGAAATTCCAGTTAAGCCAAAATCTTACCTTTTCCCTGTGTAAGTCTACTTGAAAAACACCCACAAAACCAGACATGCTAAACTTGAGAGATATGAGAGAAATATCAGTATAGATATCTTTGGTATAGCTATAGTGTGTGTATATTTCTATATATCTATGTATCTCTATACATCTGTATATCTGTCAGTAATATGGCTTATTGCTGCCTGGGAGTAATGTGTGGTAGAAGAGCAGCAGTGATGTTAAAAGCAAGTTGTTTTCAAGTGGTGAAGGGGTGAGAGAGTTAACCTGGAACAAATGCTTGTGTTCATTGCATGTGAGTTCTTTTCATCCTTACCACAAATATGCTCGCAGATAAGGAAACAGAAAGTAGTTGGTTTTACAAAATCAGTTCAGTAGTTCTGCTGTGAGCAAAGTGGAAGATTGTTTCTGTGTAGCAGGAGGATTGCTGTTGTGTGTGTCAGCAGTAAGAAAATGCTGCTTTTGGGGGAAATGTGCCTGGTGGTGGACATGGCACTGGCTTAGTCTAAACTCATACTGAATCCAGAGTCTAAACTATTGACACCTGGGCTTGGGTGGGATCCACGAGCAGTAATCAGTGGTAAAGGCAAAGGAGCTGCTGCTCATTTCCAGGCTCAGTGCTCTGCCAGACGATATGGGGAGGAAGGCTAAAACAATTGAAGGAACTGTTCTTTTTCTCTCCAGAGACTGAAAAAAGAATAGTCCAACACACTTGATCTGATCTCCTGTTCCTGGCATTTTAACACTTCTCTGAGTGCAAGAAAACCACAAGAGAGTTGAGGCTGGAAGAGACCTTTGGAAGTCATCTGGTCCAAGCCCCTGCTCGGGCAGGGCTGCGCAGAGCTGGTTGCCCAGGACTATGTCCAGACAGCTTATGAACATCTCTGAGGATGGAGATTCCACAGCCTCCCTGGGTAACCTGTGCCAGTGCCACTGATCATCTTTCAGCTGGCTTCACAAAGTGTCTGGTAGTGTGTGAGCTCTGACTTGCTCAGGTTAGGATATGGAATTGGCTGGTTCCTGACTGCAGGCATCACATAGCAGCAGAATGTCTGTGTGAGAGAGCATGTGTGACGGCTAAAATCTGTGCAGGAGAATGGCTTCGTGTGTTTGTCCTGGGATGTTTGGTATGGAGATCTGGTTTTCAGGTTTTACTCCTGAATTTTTGTACTTTTATCAACAAAAATGTTCTTGCCAACTCCTGACGTCCTAGGTGTTTCAGGTCCCCAAGATATCTTGAACAGTAAAGGAATTTTGATCAGAAAATATGTAAAATCTCCATCCTGCAAGTAGGGAATGCCAGTTACAGAAATCTAAACTGTATTTTTAGAGTTACCTAATTTCGTGGGTTTTTAGGTAATAAGCCAGAAAGAGGGTACTTCAAGCCCCATTTCAAGGAAGTCCTTTCAGTAAGATGCTTTTCCTGCAGCACTTAGAAAATACCAGTAAGAATTCTTGCCTGAGAGTATAACAGTGATGTGTTACAGGAGCCCTGGCCTCTGAGGCTGTTTGTTCAAATCCTTTTGTTTATTATGAGCTGGAATGCAGGGCTGTGGGCTGGGCTGGAGAACACCAGCGTGGTGCCTTCATGACACTTGGCATTAACAAATGGCATCTTTGTTCCAGCCTCTGCGGCTCCTGGAGCTGTAGAGGGGCTGTGTCTGGAAAAAGGAGCACGTGTCAAGTGGCTCAGTTGCATGGAGCAAATGCAGCAAGTGGAGGAGGAGAACTTTTCCCCCAGTCATTTTTGATAAACTGATTTAGAATATGGTCTAGAAGCAAACCGATTTACTTCATGAAGACTAAAACAGAGCTCTGCAAGGACTGGGAAGAAAATGACAGTCTAAAGACTGGTAAAGTGTTGTGTAAAATGCTATGTACTGGTCTTTAATTGTTTATATTGTGCTGTTTTATTTCTCTCTCGTTTCAAATTAGTGATAACTGAGTTTTAAATACTTAATAGTACTTAAGGTATATAATTATGTTTAATGGTAGAGGAAATGTAGCTCAGTTAACTTCTGGAAATAAGGTATTTCAGAGAAAGTGTTGCTATGCAGAAGGGATGGCTTTTCTAACTAACTAGTTCACTTTATATTAAAAGTTCTTCTCTATGTTAGAAGTTCTCTCTGCATGAAGAGAAAGTATAATAAATGACGCTTAATCCCTTTTGTTCAGAGCAGTTTTAGTATTGATGTGCAGGTATTTACCACGATTCTTCCTTTTGAACATCGTGTACCCACAACAAAATACTGTTAAGTGTACGTCATGGCTTTTATTTCGTTGTTTATGGGAATGAACTGGAAGGAAAATAAACAGCCTGAGTATTTAAGGGACTTTCTTCTATAACCAGCGACTTTGTTTATTGCTCTGATATGTGCTTTGAATGTGTAGATGCGTAGCAGCTGGTGGTAGTGCCTGCAGACAGGAATTTGTGCCAGAGCAGCTCTTTGTGCAGTGGGATGTGTAATGTGCAAACAAGCAAGAATTTTAGTAAAGTAATGGGAAACAAACTAACATTTTCAATTTTGGAGGGGTGGTTTAGAGTTCTCTGCAGTTGGAGAGACAATGATGGTGGGTCAAGGGAGAAAAAAGGGAGAAGTCTCTTCAGAATTTGGGATAAGGTTGCACAGGATGCTATTAGTATATTGGGCCTCAGCCCCATGGAGAGAGGAATCACTTCTGGGGGTGCTGGTCCACAGTGGCTGAACATGAGCCAGTATGGGCCCAGGTGGCCAGGAAGGCAAATGGCATCCTGGGCTGTACCAGCAATGGTGTGGCTGACAGGACCACAGCAGTGATTATCCCCCTGTACTCAACATTGGTGAGGCCACGCCTTGAATCCTGGGATCAGTTTTGGCCCCCACGTGACAAGAACAACACTGAGGTGCTGGAGCGTGTCCAGAGAAGGGGATGGAGCTGTGGAAGGGTCTGGAGCACAAGTCCTGTGAAGAGTGACTGAGGAAGCTGGGGGTGTTTATCCTGGGGAAAAGGAGGCTCAAGGGGGGACCTTTTCCCTGAAGAGAGGTTGTAGCCAGTTGGGGTTTGGGCTCCTCTCCCAGGTGGCAAATGACAGAATGAGATAAAATGACTTCAGGTTGCATTGGGGTGGTTTAGATTGGATATCAGGAAAAATTTCTTTCCCAAAAGTGTTGTCAAGCACTGGAAATAGGCTGCCTAGGGAAACAGTGGAGTCACCATGCCTTGAGGTATTTAAAAGATGTGTAGATGTGGCACTTGGGGGCATGGTTCAGTGGTGGGCTTGGCAGTGATGGGTTAATGGCTAGACTCAATGATCTTAAAAAATCTTTTCCAACCTAAACAAATGTATGATTCTTCTTAAATTTATGGCACATCTGTAAGAGGCAGGTTATTATGCTGCTGCTGATGCAGGAGCACTGCAATGTATCTTGTACCTGCTACTCCTTCAGTGTAAGGAACTCGCTGAGGCTCTCGGTGATACTCACTTCCTACTACCTTCATGAGGAAGCTAGTCCTTGGTTGTTGTTACCTTTTCCAGGTGAGGTACAACCTAGTCATTTTTTAGGCTGTTTTGGAGAGAATAGCATTTGTGAGTTTGAGTAACCCCAAAGACCATTTCTGTAAGTTATATGACTACTTTTGCAGGGACTAGAGATGTGTGCTCAGTGGATTACACATGGAGATCACTTTAAAAAAGGCTGTGCCTTAGTGGTTTGCAGTTCTGTAGCTGAACAGGATTAGAAGCCATGCAGGATTAGACAAACAATTCAAAATACGGGTACTTAGTAGAACCTTGTAGAGTAGTAGCTTTTCTTTTTGTGGGAAAGACCAGTGTTTTACTGTCTTCTGGCCATTCCTCCCTCAGCAGCAGCACAGTTCTGCCAGGCAGTGATGAAAGCCAGGTGTAACTGTGGGCTCTGTGTTAGCCACCTGAACCAGGAGCAGCCAAACTGCTGCCAGGCTGTCACAGGCTGTTCAGCTCCTCCTTGACTGCTGGTACAGAAAGGGATAGTGCTGCCAGTTTGCCCTCCTTTATTTTGGAAAACTGAGTTACTGCAGGGACTGCAAGAGGGATCCTCAGTGTTTAGTTCAGTGATTTAAATGAATACAAAATTACATTATTGCCAATTTTTCCCCCCTACCTTCTCCCTACCCCCACCTATGGATTTCAGGTGGATTATAGGGGGTCCTTGGGTCAAAGTTCTCTGGTGTCTGTGGGTTCCTACATCTACAGCTGCTGTTCCTCCCCGGGGAACAGAAGGCAGAAAATGGCATGAAAGTAAGAGTAAGGCAGTATCCTTACTGTTTTTTAAATTAATTTAATTATTAAGAAATTTAATTTAATTATTAACAAATGTTTTGTTAATAGCCAGAATTTAATTTTTACATCTATCTGTAGGCCACAACCTTATTTTTTCTTTACTAGTGTTTATTTTTACTTGAATCTGTTGTTTTGCTGTTAGATGTGTCATTTATGGCAGTTAATATCTGGTAGTCTAGTGTTCATTTTAGAGCATAATGTTAGATATTTTTAGTTTGGATTAGGACTGTTTCTGCTGAGGAGATTCAGGACACTTGGAAATTTTCACAATGAGAACAGTCATTGGAACAATCTCCCCAGGGCAGTGGTGGGTTCCCCAAGACTGGACACTTCCAAGATTCAACTGAACAGGATGCTGGACCATCTTGTCTAGGCTGTGCTTTTGCCAAGAAAGCTTGGACTAGATGGTCCTTGATGTCCCTTCCAACCTGTCATTCTATGATTGCTGCTGGACAGGGTTTTAACCATGCTGCTTGTATCTTGTGAACCTGACTGATTTTTGGAGGGACTTGAAAGGGCTATTTAGCATGCCATCACGGAAGGATTTTATGATCAGGTCATTGCTAATATATTTCCCCATTTTTTAGTTCAAATCAGTTCTCCATGCAATTTAATTGACCATATATTAATGTCGACCTCATTTGAGATGGTATTGTTTCCTGTACAATCTGTAATGCTAACTTTTAATTAGTAATTTTAATCATACTTGTTGTGTATCTTTAACTGCTTTCACTGAGGTAACACTGAATAAAACTGATAAGACTTCAGAATACCAGTTATTTGTCTTCAATTTCATAGTGGCTTATTTTTGTGCTGAAGAATTTTTCTTGTTCCCATATTTAGCTTTTACTTTATCGGGAATCACTGTGTAATTTCTAAGTTGGAGATATTTAAATATTTCTTCTTATAAGAAAAATGATATTTAATGCTTATTTCCCAAAATAAAACCTCTTGTCCCCATCTCAAGCTGTTTTCTGGGTTTTCGGTATCGATGGATTAATGAAACATTGAACTATCTCAGTGCAGCTGGAAGGTGAAGATGATTCTGGCAGAAAGCAAAGAGGATTACTTTAAAGGCAATGAATATGATAAAAATGTAACTGAATTGTCATGAGACACAGAACATGTCAAACTCTGATTCACACATTGCTTATGCAGAGGAAGGGACAGTAAGCCATGGCCACATTTTCAGCATAAATCAAGAACTTGCTTTCTAGTGCAAATACAGTTTGGCGTTCTTTTAAGCAAAGGTTTAAACTTTTTTTCAGCTTACACTATTATTCTGTCTGTGTTGTTGAAGATCTATGCATGTCCTTTTGAGCACATTTTTAAATGAAAATATAAACCATTTTTAGTTCTGTTTAAAAAAATGTATCAGCTACATACTATGCGAATGTACTGACCACTGTGTATTGAAATATTGTCTACTTATGTCCAGCCACACTCTTTCTCAAATTAAATCTAATCTCTCTTCTACTTGGAAATTAGTGATAAGACTTTTTCCCTATTTCTTGAAGCTCAGCAGCAGGTGTACTTTAAACAAGGGAGCTTTCCCCCCCACCTCTGTCCGTTGGAGAAGTGGAGATTAGGATCACTCAGTACTTGAATTTGCTGGAGGAGTGTCAGGTTTCTAAGGAAGTTAAAAGTTTACTTTTTAAAAACCCATAATTGGTCTTCTGTAAAGACTTGCTGTAAACACAAATCTGTCTTACAGAAGGACACACAATTTAATTTTGGTTACAGTTCCTTTATCTTCTCACTTTGAAAGTTAAACCAGGGTTCATCCACTGCTTTTTGTCTGTATTGATTTGGTAGCTTTAGTGGACGTTGTTAGTTCAGTAGACACGCTATGTCAGCTGGTAAAGATTAGGAACAGATTGTTGTAATTGTGCTGGGGGAGTAGATAGTGCTGGAATGCCCTGGCAGTGTTGTGAAGTTATGTCTGTGCCCTTGGGTTGTGACAAGGCTGGGGAGGGGCTCTGAAGGGCTGAGGGGGGTGTGGGAGCTGTGTCTTGATCAGAGCTCAAGCGGGCAGCACAGGTAACAGAGCCCTGCAATGGCTGTAAAGCTGTGTCGGAAAAAAGCAAACCTGAGACCCAACTGCTTTGTGTCTCGAGTCCTCTTTAGGCTTAGGAATAAAGGCGGATCTGGCGCCTGAGGAGCAGTGCCGTGCTTGGACACACCACAGTCTGAGCAATATTAAATGATTCTACTCACTCCTTATCTTACAGGGAGGAAATAATTTGTGTTGTGGCTCAGAGATGTAAAGCTTCCAAATATAGCAGATTGAATTATTTCTTTTTTTTGTCTCTCTCAAATAACTGTGTAAATACATTTGTGCTGGTTCTGCTGCACATTGGAAAAAATGACAGAGCTCTGTCCTTGCTAATAAACACGAGTAATATGATTCGCAAATGATGGTGACAAGGAAAAGGGGGCCAGGTGAGGGTAACAAAGTATGACTTCTGGGCATCATAAATGAAAGCTTTAAAGAAGCAGCCAGACTTTCCCTTAGGGGAAGTTTGGGACTGGCAGTGCTGTTGTCTGAATGCTGGTGCTTGTGTCCGTGGTGGGTCATACTGAGGTTCTCTTTGCATTCTCCTGGAGAAACTTAGAGTGAAAACAAGCAGAGACCATGTTAAATCTCTACCAGATGGCTTAGAAGGCCAGCTTGGCACAGCTGCTTGTCTAAATGTTGAGAAGTATGTAGGTAAACTTTAATAAAGGAACACTGAGTTTGAACAAATAATTGTGTTAATGTCATACGATAGAAAACTGTAATATCTGATCTGTTTTTCTATGACATGGCCCAGATGGTTGGTATGTACAATTCCTGAAGTTCATTATGTTGCCCTGAACTAGATAGTGAAGAAAAAACACATGCTTGGAATTATTTTTATAAGAGTGTTAGGTTGAAATGTATTTCAAACTTTTTTAAAGCCGTGCTTTATCTAAAGTTCATTGCTTTTTAATAATCAAAAGAAATCAACTCCTGAATCTTTCGCAAACTTATTGATTAAAGCTGATTTACCTCATTGGTTTGATATAATTACATTTGGGATATTGAAGCACATTCTGTTGCTGGATATTGAAACCAGCAACTTTTACTTTCTTGGTGCTCTCTGTTCCTGTCCATGTTCTAGAGATGGTTCTACTCAGGGAACAGGACTCAGCAAAACTTGAACTTCACTCGTGTACTAAATGCTGCATCTGCAGTGTCCTCATGTCCAGTGCTTACTCACGCATTGGGTTTTTTTTTTGCCTGTCAACCTTCCTGTTGTCGTATCCTTACACTTACTCCAGCTCTGGGTTGCCCAAGGTGCAGTTCTGACACTATAACAACATCCTTCCCTGTTTTCTGAGAAATTGGTTTTAGGCAATTTCTAAGAAGCCATGCAGTATTTCTTCAGTATTTCAATATCTCTACAAATCCTGTAGATAGTTCACACTTTTATTTTAAGCTGGTAGTAAATGTTTCAACTTTCTTTGACTATTACAATGTTTGTGGAATTGCCAACTAGTGGCTTTTGTTACTTTCTTCAGTCTTTCAGTTAGTGGGTTGTGCAGAATTATTTTTTTACTGTATTTAATATCTGCATTGGTGGAAAATCAGAAATATTCCAAACTCAGCTGTTAAGATACTGTGCAGTAACTGTACTTTGCTTTGAGCAGTATTCAAGACATGCACCAAGGTCATATTTTGCTTTGACACAAAAGTTCTGTCATTTCTCCATTGAAATAGTCTCCCTGAAGTCGAAGTTTATTTTCCAAGTATTTGGCTGCAGTTCTTTGTTCACAAGGGAGAAAATCTGAACAGCATTATTTTAATTCCTCTCTACAGGTGCAGATGCTGAGCAGGATGCTGCTATCAAACTTGCCCAGGAACGAGCAGAGATAGTTGCCAAATATGACAGAGTAAGTGAACTTGTTAATAATTTAAAAGACATTTTCTAATGAATCTTAGTAATATGTGTGTTTAAAAGCTGACTCATGATTCCAGCTAGCTGTTGTTTAAAATACTCCATCGAGTACTAATATGATGGTTTAATGATACACTGGCCTCTGGGTGAATTAAACTCTCCCTCCATGGGGGATATTCTGGATAAGGACTCAATCAACTCATTTTTCAGGTGCATAGCAAGTTACTTTGGGACTGTTTCAGGGAGTGTATTGTATTAGAAGTAGTGAAAATGGGGTGTTTGAGGATGCTCAGTGTATCTATGAGATCAGAAGGACTCTCATTTTACTTTTTATATATTTAATCTTTCGTTATGGTAGTACAAACACTGAAATCACTGCAGGAAAAGTAAAAGATGGGTGAGCTGTATTGTTTCTAATATTGTTGTGGGGAACTAAAGAAATGGCCTGGTCATATCATGTTTGTTCTTGGACCCCTTGTCAGGAAAAGCCTGGCACAGAGTATGCCTAGAATGCTTACACTGTATTCAGGTATTTTTGTAACACTTGCAGACTTTTTAAGTGTTGTTGGAGTACACAGCAATAGCCTTGTTTGTAGAGTTCATGAAATATTTTCTATGCCAGACTTACTGGTGGTTTGCACAGTGTGCAGGTGAGTGAGTGGCTCACCTTGGAATAAGGAAAAACCTGCTTGTGTGTGGCAGGTTGACACCAGGTGCCCCTCGAAGCTGCTCTGTCTCTGCCATCCTCAGCTGGCCGGGGGAGAGAAAATACAGCAAAAGGCTCATGAGTTGGGATAAGGGCAGGGAGAGATCCTTCACCAATGACTGTCATGGGTGAAGCAGACCTGACTTGAGGAAATCCGTTTAATTTATTACCAATCAAATCAGAGTAGGATAATAAGAAAATAAAAACTGAATCTAAAACATTTTCTCCACACCCTTCCCTTCTTCCTGGGCTTAACTTTGCTCCCAATTTTCTCTGCCTCCTCCACCTGAGCGGCGCAGGAGGATGGGGAACGGGCTGTGGTCAGTTCATCCCACATTGTTTCTGTGGCTCCTTCCTTGGGGGTTTGACTCCTTAAATTCTTCCATTTCTCCAGTGTGGGGTCCCTCCCACAGGCTGAAGTTCTCATGAACTTCTCCAGTGTGGGTCCTTCCCATGGGCTGCAGTTCTTCATGAGCTGCTCCAGCATTGGTCCCTCCCACAGGGTCAGTCCTTAAGGCACAGGAGCTCCAGCATGGGTCCCCCATGGGGTCACAAGTCCTGCCACCAAACCTGCTCCAGTGTGTCCCGGACCATGGCCGATGGCAGGTCTGTATTGGAGCTGGCTGACTTTGTTGGATGCGGGGGAGGCTTCCAGCAGTTTCTCAGAGAAACCACCCCTGGAGGCTCCTGCTCCTAAAACCAGGCCACACAAAGCCAACACACTTTGTGTTCTGAGTGGTGGCCTGATTTCAGACCCAGTAAACTCTGCATAGCCCATACAAGAAGTAGATAGAGCTGAAATGTGGTTAAACTTCTGCAAGCCTTTTGTAAGACTGGCAATTGGAGTAGAAGAGTGGGACATGAATGAGGGCATCGAGGGAAAACTCAGTGCAGCATTATGTGACAGCTGCTGCAAGTCAGCATGGATGTTAACTCAGGGCTGTCTGCAGGATGTGCTCTTGCAGGTGGTTGTTCAGGAAAGACGGACGTTGGAAATGAAACGAGTAGAAGGCACTCTGGAGACCTTGATGGATTATTGTGGAGTTTAACAACAGGTGTGGGATTACTGTGACTCTGGTTGAAATGTATTCTGTGTACAGCAGTGACCAAAAGAGATTTCCTGTGATGAAAATACTCAGGTGTGCTGAGATAGGGATAGGTGTGCTGCTTTCATTTTGCTGGGCTGGTCAGTTTGGGTTTTGGTGTTCTCCTCCTCCTCCTCTAACCTCCTGCCAGCATGTCCCAAAGTTATGCTTTGAGTGGTTGAGTGCTGTCTTATGTGTCTTAATTTATTGTGTTATAAAACATAATTTGGCTTTTTATTTTTTCCTTTCCACTTAGGGACGTGAGGGTGCTCAGATTGAACCGTGGGAAGACGCTGACTACCATCTTTACAAAGTCACAGATAGATTTGGGTTTCTACAGTAAGTACCAAGCTTGTAAAGAAAATAAGATTAAAAGTTTGCTACTATTAATATTCAGGCTCTTTATTGTATTACCTATTTGGTGAAAGTATTATTATGCCATTTAATAGATATTTTGGAAACAGCTGAGTAAGTGTTACTTCTTGCTAATCTTTCACTGTGCTTTTCAATTCAGTTTCTATCTGATTTTTTATTTCTGTGATTTGATCCTGCATGGGAGGTGAAATATCTTAAAATATTTTATTCGGGAATGAAAACTGATAGTCTTCAAAAAACATATTTCAAGCTGAACTGCAGGTAAATTTTGGTTGTGAATAACTTAGTTGGATGTAAACAAACTTGAAGTTCTTGGAAGGATTTTTAAAAATTTTGTTAAAATGTTTATTTTTAAAAAGATCCCAACACATTAAGGTTACTCAATGGTTGTATATGAGCAACAGTGTGTCTCAGTCCTTCAAAGATTAATATCTTTTGGCTTCGTATATTTTTTAACCTTACTGAAATCTCTGCTGATTTGGGACCTAATGTTGAATCTTTAAGTCAGAAAATGCCAGAGTTCAGATGCAGTTCCCCTGTAGGTGCCTCTTGTAACATAATCTATGCCTTTTTGGCAAATAGAAGATTAGAGTATTAAATTGTATTAGGGTTTTTGTGGTTGGCAAATGTAAATATCCAGCTTGCAGAAACTGAACACAAGCTGACTTGATACTTTTGATGATATTAGGACTCTCTGATGTTCTTGGTGTTTGGCATTTTTGTTTGAATACATGAAATGCAGTTTAAATCCAGAAAAATCAGGATAAGTGGAAAATTTAGTAATCCCTATGTAATGCATAGTATTGGGAAGGGGCATGTGTATGTTCTGTTTCTTGGGGGACATTTTTTCCCCCACTTCCTTCCTTTTTGCAATGTTACTGTTTTTACGAGCTGTCAGTTAAAAAGTCATCTTTACCTGCAGACTGCTTGTGCTTCACTGGGGTGAATTAATTTGGTGTGTGACATTCAAAGAGATCTGTTCTACACAAAGAGGTCCTTGTGTTGGTAAACCACAGCTGCAGCACCACGTGCCTGGTGTTGTAGCTGCAGTTGTAGCATTCCTAATGGAGAACGGATGTCAGGGTTATGTTATTTCTTGGGCAGAAGGAATGGAAGCCACTGCAGGGTTCACCTCTGACTTTGATGTCCTTGTGAACTCCTTAACTTTTCCTGTTACTTGCATTGTGATACTTGCATTTTTATGTGTTAGGCATAGAAGGTTGTTACTCAAGTCCTCTCCACTTGCTGCTGCTGTCAGTCATTACCCCAGACCTCTTCCTCAGGAATATCTACTCACCAACACAGAATTAATTCTCTGTATAGTCACCTTCAAGGGATGAAAGCTGAAAGATTTAAATTACATGAAGACTGCACAGGTTAACAGTGTATGCAGATAATCTCTTCACTAATTGTGCCTATTTGTAGCTTATCCATGTCTTGTTACAGGGCAGATTTCACCTGGGAGTGCTCTCAAGGCTGCTTTATGATTGTTTAAGACAAATGCATTGCAAATGACGTGTTAATTTTCCTGAGAAGCAAAATCTCTCCTAATAAAAGAAATATAATTAGGATAAACATACCAACTTGTCTTGTCCTGAAATGACAATTTATATTGCACTACAGATTTTAACTATGGTCTGGGTCATGTGTGCTGTCATACTGGGCCTGCTGTATCTGAAAGAAACTGCTGTTCTATGAGACTTTGGAATGCAGCAGGATGTACCAAAAGCCTCAAAAGGTTATCATCCCCGAGAGCCGTAATTCTCTACGACCTATCAGGTGTTTACAGTGTAAATTAGCAAACGGGCTGATGCACACTGAAAACAAAATCTGGGGGCAGTACCAAACTTACAGTGCCCTAGTTAATGCCTACAGTGGTTTGTAATCTTGTTTGTATTGACATCTTAAAATACTAAGAGAGATGTCTTTTGTATCAGAAGGGTGCTGGGTGTGAGGAACCTGATACAAAATTAGGGCTTGTTTTCTCAAGTACGATAGGCTTTGATTACTATCAGTAGTTTTCTCGTTTTCCTTGTCTGTGTCCTGTTTGCAGCTTTCCTTGGCCCTGTGGTGTGAAGGGGCATTCAAAGTTCAGTTGATTGCTGATAGGGCAGAAAAGACAATTTTGAGGGAATGAAGCACTCAGGCAGCCTGTGTAAATTGCCACTGGCTAGAAGATGGGAGAATGTAAAGACTGGAGACATTTAAAGAGCAGTTTTTGTCTAGATCTGTAATTCTTCTGGTGTCCCAGTGTCCTTATTTGTGTGTTAAACTGGGAATTTGTAAACTTGAGGAATCTGAAGACTTAACACCTCTACTGTCTTCCTGCCATACCAGTGGAAGTGGGCTCAGGTTTTCTTCAGAAAACAGATTGAGAGGTAGACGGAAGGTGCCTTTTTATTTAGCAGTGGAGAAATTGGATTGTGATTGTGATTGGATATAACATTTCCCTTCAAGTAAAATATGTCACTTTAACCTATTTCTAAGACCATCAGTTGGTGTATCTGGCATCTTTGGTCAGTTCTAAGTGATGTAGTATTTATTGTTTACACGAGGTAGGACCATCTTTATATTGTCTTAAATTTTTAGTAGCTGCTGCCTTCAGAACACAGTTTAATTTGTTTGCTGCAGTACTTTATCTTGCAGTTTTGCAAATGAATGTGAATGTTCTAGTTAACTTTGTATATTAAAAGGAAAGTGGTGTGGACAGGTTATTAAGATAGCTATTTAAAACAAAACAAAAAAATAGCTGAGTTAGTGAATTTAGGGAACAAGAAAGCGTGTTCAGTGAGAAGTACCAGAGCATTATAATAATGAGACTTATTTGAAATGAATAAAGGGAAGTTTTAGGGGGAAGTTGCATGTGGGAAGAAGGTTTCCAGCAAAGCTAAGCTGTGAAATAACCTGTGGGGAGCCCAAGGAGACTGTCTCTTGAGATGTTTAACACCAGAGTGTACAAAACAAAATGCAGCTAGGGTGAGTTTGTTCAGCGGCACTGACTAAATTGTAGCAAGTGTGAGCTACTCTACTGAAAACATAAATTGTACAGTAGAGGCATGCAGGAACCAGGAAGAGTGAAACTCTCATTATTGGCTAAAATGTAGACAGTTTGGCCTTTACCAACTACTGTTGTTGCAAGACTATAAGGAAGTGGTGGCTTGTGGTTTATTTAAGACATGTGGTGTTGCAGGCAAATCAGACTCAACCTGGGGATTTTTTTTCATAATTTATTGCCAGATAATGTGACATTCTGATTGCTGATTTGGATGCTGGGTAGGAACACTCCAAACCATAAAACTCCAACAGGCACCTAGAGGAAACACCTGTGTCCCCTCTGCCTCCAGGACAAACTTCCCTTGCTTTTTGTCATGGGTTAGTCTTGGATCACCCCACTTCATTTGGTGAGGTGTCAGGCAGTGCAGGAGCTCCTGCATATAATGACTTGTTTCTGCTGCTCCTTTCTTACTTATTTTCATCTTCTGCTCCTTGTGTCTTCCATGTCTTCTCCCACCCTGGCGTGGTGTGCCTCCCCCTGGGAGTACATCTCCAGCCATGTTGTCAACATCCCCTTCTACGTGTCTCTTTTGTCTCTCCAATTAGTGTTGTTCCTTGTAATTAATATAGACTTGTTTCTACCAAGTGCTGTTCATCTTCCTCAGTGTCACCTGGTATACATGGAATAGTATATTGAATTAATACATCAATTAAATAAAGTAAATTATATATTTGTATTACATGGAATAGCCTATTAGAAAAACCTCTTCACTTTCATAATGTTTCTTTCAGACAATCCCGTGTCAGGGAGCTTGTGTTAGTCACAAGTATTGACAGAGCAGACCAGTATATTTTATACAAGTGCCCTGTGGTTACCAATAAACCTGAAAATATTTAAAGGAAAAAAAAAAGACAGCAATATTCCTTCCCAGAAAAACCTCAGGCATGGTCCTTAATCAGTGCAATTTGTTTTCCAGTAAAAACCCTGCTGCTGATTTCACATGATAGTGCAGGAATGCTGAGCAGTCAGGCTGATGTGAAAAGTGCCATTCAATTTTAAAAGGAATGTTTTTGCTGAAGTCTAGCACCAGTGTCTGTATATAGAATCTGCCAGTGTTTTGATGAGGTTGGATATTCTCTTCTAGAAAGTGCAGGAGGTGGCTGCTTTGAGCTGTACCTGTAGCTGATGGAAGTCCAGTAGCCCATCTCGGAGGGCTCCCATAGAGCTCAGATAAGCCTTAGCCTGTAATAGATGACTTCTGCAATCAGGTATTTTAGGAATGGGAGAAATGCCTAAGATCTCTTCACAGATAGTCATAACAAAAACTGTTTTAGCTGTTTTTGGAAACAAAAAAGGCGGAATGCGTTTGGTATTCATAAATAATAAGGGGTTTGTTTGCTCAGTTTTTCCTTTTTTTCTTTTTTTTTCCTCCCCTCTTGTTGGATATGTTGTATCTTTTTGGTCAACATTGTGTGAATGTTGACCCTGCACCCCACAAAAGAGCAGTTGCTGTCTGTCCTATCTTGGAACCTGGCTAAATTTTAAAGTAAATGTCCTCAGTATTTTCACTGTGGACTGTTCTTTCATCAGCCCTCTTCTTTACCTTGTAGATACTTCTATTTGCATTTTTTCTATCAGCAGTCATTGATAAGGGAATAACTTCAGGGAAAAAAACCTAAAGGAGTTTCTGAGTGTCTTGAAGCTCATAGGAGGCATTCTAGTAATACCTTTGGGATCTGGGATTTCCCCCTTCCCCCTCCTTGAATTCTTTAGTTGATTTAGTGCTGCTTTGGAATGATTAAAAAAGCTACTAAAATAAATACCTTATTCCTTGGGTGGTGACAAGTTCCCTCCTACAACTAGGAATGTTTTAAAAGGTATTTTATTTCTTTAAACTGACAGTTTATGGAATGTCTATATTGATTTGTCTATTTAGAAGTGACAATTTTATGAGTTACTTTTATAGCTAAAAAATTATTAAATGTCTTCAGACAATAAAAGAAAGCAAGAAATTCAAATGACAGTATTTTTGTAAGTAATTTAAGCTTTAACTGATGGCCATTGAAGCACATACTTCAAGATTCATTTTTCATTAATATATCCTTGTATTTATTTTTTGTGAAACTCCAGTTAGCTACAAGGGCAAAATAACTTGATTCCCTCCCCTTCCTCGCTGCCCCACATGTTAAGGTTGAATGGTCACAAGAGCATTGGCTGATTGAATTTTGCAGAACAGCCCAAACTTTGTGTTCCTGAAGTAGGGTAGAAGCTGAGAACAGCATTTTGCAACTGTAAAAGTCAACACCAGTTTAGAGAGCTGATCCTCTTTGGGGCCTTTCAATACCAGGCCAAAAGTCAGAGCAGGATAAGCCAAATGGCCTCAGTGTCTTCCTAGAATGGCCCAGAAAGCTAAAATTTGAGCAAATCTGAACAGCATCTTCCTGCACTTAGGTCACCACACCAATATACCCCGGTCCATGTACTCCAGGGGCTTTGTACTGAAATTTGTAAAGCATTGAACAACATCCCCCTGAGGAAGAAACATCAGCCAGGTTCATTTGTTTGGTATCTGTTGGAACTACAGATTTCAGTCTTTCAATCACTGGGGACCAAGCAAAAATATTTAAAAAAATTAAAATGTCACATGCTCTTCATTTTTAGCTGGCAATTAGGATTTATATTATCTGGTCTTTTAAAGCATCTTTCTGTGTGTGATGATTCTTTTACATTTCTCTCTCTATCACTCAGCTGAGAGGGAGGAGTTCCGTTTCCTTTTATAAGAAAACTGTTCAAGAGCACAGCTTTGCTTTTCTAAGTAAAATAAAAATAGTACTGATTTTTGGAATTTGGGGCAGGTACAACTCAAGTCCGAATTTTACTACTCCTTGTTGGGAAATACGGATTCTGGCTTAAATACTCTGACTAATATATTGTGGAAAGTGTTTTAAGTGTTCAGACTTTAACAGTTATGAAGTAGAAATAGCAGAAGAAACTGCAGTTTATTTACTGCAACTTTCCAAGAACTTCTTTCTTTCCATTGTTCCCTGATGAATGCCAGTAACATAATTGTTCTGGTAACTTTGTTGATGAGCTGTGAAAATCAATGCAGCCACAATATGATTCAAAAAATTAGAAAGTACTTTTATTTCTTCAGCCTGCACCATATGAGTTCTTTTCAGACCTTGTCATTATCAAGGTTTGTGTTAACTTATATTAATAATTGTTACATTCTAGCAATAACCTATATTGTCAGAATTTGTGGTCTAACTTGGGTGATTCGGTTTAAACATGTTTTTCCTTTTACTGCCTGCTCAGTAAATGGAAGCTGGGGTGTACATTTACTGTGGCAGATGCTCTTATGGTGATGAATATTCCAGGATCAGCTGAGTGAGATTGGGCAGATTGGAGGTGTATTTTGCAAGGTTGTTTATGTGGGTTTTTATGCCCTATAGAATAAAGAGTGATACAACAGAAATACTAGTGGTAGAAAATACAGATGTGATCTGCCCCTCACCCCATTCATGAGGCTCTTTCCAAAATTTGGGTTAGATTTTTGTGCTCCTCTTACAGTAGCTCTGTGCTGATTCTGATGGAATTGTACCAATTCACAGCAGCTGAGAATGTGACTCATACCCTTAGTCTTTATCCCATGAGCCTGTTAAAGCAGTGAACATGCTTTGAGAATAGTTTGCTAATGATGGAGATTATCACATTGCCAGAGGCGCTTTTCAAATAGCAGAATTCATTCTTTCTTTTGCTGAGAGCAGGCCTACCTGCTCTTCTCCATCAAACTTCACTCTTTAAAAAAACATAGTGCGTTTTTATTAGCTCTAATGCATTTCTACAGCATGCTCCAAAAATGAGTTAGGGGAACAAAGAAATGGAGAGCTCCTTCAAGGATTGAGATACTCTGTAAAATGTCTCCAAATGAAACTATTGATTTTTTTTTTGCCTCCAGTATTATTATTTTACTCCGAACCTTTTGATAGGGAGCAATATAATGAGCAACCACTTACCCTGTCTTGGATTCTGTTTCTTGGTAATTTGTATGTAGCTTCGCTGGAAAACAGTCCTTGTCTCTGAAGTATTCTGTGTATGTTCCTTAGTATTTTCTCCCATGTGCCTGTTGAACCACATGTCCACGAGCAATAAGTCTTGAACAGCTCTCCCTGCTGATTTGGATGCATACACGAGTGAGTTCTCTCCAGATAAGAGCTGTAAGGACAGGTCCCTGAGGGTTCTTGGCAACAAAAGAAGTTATGCTGAGATTTTGGGTAATAGCAGTTAAAGAAAGAAAAAAAAGCATTCTTTATGTAATTTGGTAATAATCAAAGTAACTTTCAAAAAAACCAGGGATTTTATATAATTTTAATTTCAAATTTTTAGTAGGAGAGTCATAGAATCATCAGAGTTGGAAGAGACTTAAGATCATCAAGACCAGCAGTAAACCCAGCACCATCACTGTAACCCCTAAACCACTAACCCATGTTACCCAGTGCCAGATCCAGAAGCCTCTTAAACACCTCCAGGGATGGTGACTCTCCCACCTCCCGGGGCAACCTGTTCCCAATGCCTGACCATCCTAAGAGTAAAAATTGTTTCCTAATATCTAATCTAATCTCCTCTGTCTCAGTTTAAGGCCATTTCATTTTAAGGCCATTGAATCTGCACCTCAGAGTTTAAGGAAGGAGCTCCAAGGCTACTAGGAAAGTTGCAAAGTTACTGTTCACAGTGACATGGAGCCACGATTCTTAATTTTCTAGGCACAGTAAATATTGCCAAACATGTTAAGTGATGTGGTGATGTGCTAAAATAAGGTCCAAGTGTTTATTCTTAGCAGTTCAATTATAAATGTCAGTCTTACTGCATTTTATTTATCCTGGTCCTTCAGCAGGGACTTGCTGTCATTTTCCTCTTCTCAGCTTTGCAAGACAGGGTCAGACCCTCTTGTCTGGAGAGTGGCTAAACTCTTCCTCCCTTGGGAAGAAGTGTGCCAAGTTCAACCTCTTTCAGCTGCCAAAGTCAAATCTTTATTTAAAAAAAAGTTCAGATCTCTCTTATTAGAGAAGAGTTGTGTTTCTCTTCTCTTTCTCCTAAATATACAAATATGCCTCACTTTGACTGTCTAGAATTTTTCATGAGGCATTATAAGGGTTTACCATGGGAACTCCAGTGAATTCTCTCCACTGGAATCTTGTATTATGTGCCATGGATTCTGCCTTCTAATATGCGGTACACTTGCCTCGACTGATTTTGCTGCGAAATATTCATTGCTAATCATATTGAGGAACTGCTGTTAAAAAAAAACCCAACCACAAATTTCAGCTCTACTTAACATTCTTTCCTTTTGCCCTAACATTACCCTGAGGATAATATCTTTATTTAAGGAGAGAAGTGGTAGTTTTCTTGGGTTAGTAATTGAGATTCAGAATGCCTTTTTTAGGTCCATCTTCCTAGCATTAGACAAATCATTTTTTTTTTCTTTGCATACTTCCATGGGGAACTACTTTTAAAACAGTATTTTAATTGCATTTCTGTATGACAAAACCTGTTTTGAAAACATGGCAAACACCTGATTTATCAGTTACAAAATTCCTTATAAGTTGAAATGAATCCTTGCTTACTCTGCAGTTGTGAAGTGCTGAGGCTGGTTTGGAGACCAGGGTAAATAGGTAATTTTATTTAAATATCCCTGACAGTGGAAGAGTACATTGGATCTGCTGTAAAATTTGCTTAGTCCTGTCCATTCTGCCTGAGTTTACAGCTCTGCTTCCTGCACTGTCCACTGATGGACGGTGAACACTGTTCTGTGAATTTGTCTGCGCTTGTGGTTTTGTTGTGAGTCTTCTCTTTGCATTCATGCATTTGAACTTGTGTCCAAAAGCATTAGCTGTCCATGGCAATTTGCAATATTTGCTTCCTTAAAGTGAGGTCTCATTTTGCAAGAGCATGTGGTCAGAAGTGTTGCTTTAGAAGGTGTTTCGGTTACTGCAAGGAACTCTTCAGTGCCTTTGTTGTTCACTTTTTCTCACACTTGCTACTTTAACAAGTATTCTTTGTCAGCCCGATAGGGAAAAGTGGTCGTTTATTCAAAGCTGTTTCATGAAAATTGTCTAAACCAGACCTCGCAAAGGTAGAGGAACCAGACCTTCTCTCAGATGGTCACCTGTGAGCTTTACAGTCGTATATGTTTGCACGTCACTTGTGTATTTAGTGGTAGGACTTCACCAGGAGAAGGAGGAAGTGCCTAGAAGTTACCCATGAATTTTTCTGTGACTTGGACTGTGAATTTCATTTCTTTTGCAACACTATTTAAGATGTTCTTCTCTTTAATTTTTTGTCTTCGCTTTCCCCTTGTGTTATCATGGTGATCTCGTGTGTGGTTCTTCTCTTATTCTCCTTTCATGCAGGTCCTTCCTGTGGAAGGAAGAAATGTTCTGTTGTTATTTGCTATAATTCAGAATGGTATGGTCTTTTTTTTTCTTCCTAAAACTGTGTCACAGTGTTACCCCTTTCTTTGGCTCAGCTTTATTCTAAGCTTATTCTTAGGACTAGAGTTGAAATTTGAATTTTAAATCCATTCTTTCAGCTGAGTTAGTGCAGGCTGTCACTTCAGCAGTCCTCTGCAGATACAGAAGGAAATGAGGTGAATGCAATCCTGCAGATTTGATGGCAAACACAAAAATAAGCTGCATGATAATTCTGCCAACTAAGGACAAGTAATGTGTTTTTTTGTCAACAGCTGCTGCTACTTGATTTGAGTAGAAGATCACCCAGTGTGTACTAGGAATTCATACAGTACTTCCTTGTATGAAAAGAGCTATTAGGTAGCAGAACTGAAAAAAATGATTGACTGTGTTAATATGGTTTAATTTATACAACATTCATAAAGCAATATGCAATGGTTTTGAGTTACTGCTTAAGCTCTAAAACACAAGTATTTAGCATAATCATTATTACCTCATATATTTCCTTCTAAATTTAGCATTTATAGAAAATAAAAGTAACTGAATGTAGAGAATGGCCAGAGTGTGTTTCACTGGCACAGATTGTAAAGGATGCTAAAAGGGGGGACAGTTTTTAGAAGTGCAAAGATGCTGCTACTCTTGACCCAATGAAGGACCCACTAAAACGGGATTTGAGAGCACTGAAGTTTATTTCCTCAAAGAAGCAAGTGTAAGTACATAATGCTTTGAGCTTCAGCAGTGAACAAGTATATACTGCTAGCACAATACCATCTCAGTTAATTTATGCTGAAATACGCTTTGCATAGCACATGAATTTTAATACAGATGGAGCTGCCAACATGCAAACCATGGGTCGCCGTTAATTTATGGTGTAAGTGATCTGCACAGGACCTAACCTTCGAGCAGTACTTCAAGCAGGAGATATGTGTTTAAGGAAAAAAATCCTAGGTGTTTTAGACATTTATCAAATGTAAATTAGAAGCAAGGCATTCTCTCATTTGCCTTTTAGACTCTAGAGAATTTTAAGGTAGCTTAGACTAGTTTTCATCTTTTTGTAGAAACGTGGTTCTGAGAAGACATTTCTAACCTCAGTGTTAATTTATGTACAATTAAAGTGACATCAGAAATCACTGGAAATGCTGATGTGCTCAATTAAGCAGATTATAGATTTTCTCAGAGATTTTCTTTGAGAAAATCTATTTCTCAAATAGAACACACCTTTTCACTAAAAACACAGGAAAGCACATATTTTTAGCATTTGGCAGTGAAAACACAGTGCTATGTTTTTTGCTATGATTTTCTTGATAATTTTTCATATTGGCGATAGAAACTTTACAGCAAAGTTATCTTCTTCCAATCAGCAAAGTACTTTACTAAAAAGTCACCATTTTGAGATTTAGTTGAATTTGATAAAACTTTTTATTTTGTTTTATCTTACCTCTCACAGTACACATTGCTTGAGACTTTGTGGACAGGAGCTACATGTTCATGGCACTGTGCTGTGCAAATTGGCAGCAACATCCACAGAGTCCACAAATAATAATTGCAAATAAAACTTAGTGACAAAATCACACGTGGTCCAACCTGTTGCTAGCATTAAATTCTTTCTTGCAGCATGTTTCCTGGTAATTATATTGTGGAATATCACACTGGCTTGTCCCATATGTTAATTAATTGCTTTGGCTTGCTTATGAATTTTAACAAAACTTCTGAAAGCTGTTTTTTAATCTGCTGTAGTCACTACCCCCATACTGTGCAGGGGTTGTTCGGTGAGAATTCCAAGTGGATGATTACAATAGCAGAGCTCCAATTATTTTGAGAGACAGACTCAGTCAAAATTGTGAGTTTGTAAGTAAATTGTGAAATAAAAAGAAGGAAGTGAGCCATAGAATTGTGTCTGTGAAAAACAACAGCTTTCTTACCCTCTCCTTAATATCTTCAGAAATCTTTTCCATGTATTATTGGTTTTGAAAATAACACTTTTGCTTTAATTTCCTTTCAAAAGCTGGAAGATTAAAGCAATATTCATAGTCAGGATTCCTCTGAAAATTACCTTGAAGGTGTGATTCTATGGCAAAGCACTGTCGTACATATCCATAATACCATGAATTGCCCTGACAGCTTTATGTGCCATGGATCAGACACTGAGGGGGAGGCAGACCTAATAGAACACCTCGTTAGTGTGTTTATTGCTGTAGAATTGGTTTCCCAGTGTGAATATACTCATTTTTTTGTGTCTAGTAAAGCCATAGACTCCTACAAGTCACTCTTGACAAATCACACAATTTAAAACTATACCTATTTGGGAAGATTTACTTTTTCCTAATATATCTGGATACTGTAATGGTGCAAGTTGTTACTCAGCAATCTGAGTTTCATACTGTACAGCAAGACAACTCCATTTGTACTAAAGCTCTTTGTGTTCAGACATCTGTCAAGTGAATTCTTCCCTTCTCATACCTTACCTGTGCATCATCACTCTTAGGAATTTATTGCATGTCACTTCTGTTTTTGAGTTTTATACCTTACTAATGTTTTTGTGGATGCTTCTTCACAAATTTCTTGATCATGAAGGTTTCAAAATGATACAAATGACTGTTTTTAAAAATTTTTAAAAATACTTCCTTCAAAGTAAGTCTCCTGGGTAACAGCAAATATGTTTTCCTCATGGATTTAAACTTGAGTTTAAATCATGACAAATGACAAGCTGGATGCACAGCATTTGTTTCTTCGTGATTAACTCAATGAGACCATGAAGATCAGTGTTCTGCAAGAAAATTCTCCCACATTATATTTAAAATGTAACACCAGATATGATTTTGAAATACTTTTCATTTAAAATGAAACTCTGTGCAGTGGTACAAGGTGATGCTATTGCACTTAGAGTACTTTGAGGAGAGCATGAGAAAATAATTGAGGAATAGTTTGAGAAAACCTTTTTCATAGGTACTGCTTTGCAGGTTTTGTGAGGATTAAACTTTTTTAATGACTGTGTTACACTGTGTTCAGTAGTACAGAAATATTGAATGTAATTGACTTTTTAATTAGATGACTTGGCATGTAACACAGTTGTTCCCACAAATGTTTCATGATAACAAGCCCCAAAGTTCTTCACAGTGCCCTGGCCAATTCTGTCTGGGTGAGACAGACTAGAGCAAGTAGAGAGAGTTTTTAAGCAAGTGCTGTGTTCTGAAATAGAAATTGAGAAATAAAAATACAGCGTACCAGAAGATTTTGAACATTACAATTCTTCGGGCAATCAAGCTTTGTAGTATTTTTGATCTTATTGTGGTCAATTTTTGCCACTTCTTTTTTTTTCCCCCAATGAAAATTTCGTTGTCATGCCTTGTCCAACTTGTAACTGTGAAGTAATGAATTGATCCTCTGGAACTGGGAGTTCTGGGATGATTGGTGTACCGAAGTTGCTGATTATTGCACTGAATATCTTCCATCCTCAGCTGAAGCTGCAAAGGACAGATGAGGCTTTACATTTCTTCAACTTAAGCCAAACTAGAAACAGGAAAATGCTGTGATTTGAGTCAGCAGGGAACATACTTGGGATTTAAATACAAATGTAGGAAAAGAATAAATCAGTTGTGTGTCTAATATAAGAAAGTCTTTCCTTGTGTTTGTATTGAACAAATACATCAAAGTGCTTTTTAAAGATGACTGATTTAAACAGCAGCAGTGGGCAGGGGACTGTAAGCTTGTTAAGTCTTAGACTTTTCAATTTATTTCAACTACCACTGTTACTCAAGGAGGCTAACTACAACACATGCCGTGATGGTCAAAACCATAGATCTGCATATTTAATATTCTGAAGTGGCAGATGTTTATGCATTTGACATCTTTTTTTTTAAGTTTTCTTAAAACATTCATGAAAACTTGTGTTAGCCAGTGTGGTGGATTTAAACATGTCAGATCCATTCATCCCTTATAATGTAATAAAAAAGGCACTTTCAATCAAGTACAATAAATGAAATCTTGTCTTTGAACTTAGAGACTTTCTAACCAGAAGGTGGAAGTAGTCCAGACTGAGAGATGGGAAGATGTCTTTGGGCTGGTGGTGCAGATCACCACCAGTGAGGACCATGGGTAGAGATCTAAAGTTCCAGACAAACCTTGGAATCCAGTATTTACTTTCTTCCAGTGAGAGGTCTTTGAGGAGCCTCCTTGTACGATGACCATCAGGCACCTTCCTGTAGTTGGGATTTGATCTTGAGGTGGTTTGCTGCTCCCAGACCTGGAGACAAGATCTTCAGCCCTTTCTCTTAGTGCTATAACTCCAGAGCTGCTTGGCAGTGACAGGCAGAGCCCTGAGCTGCTGTTGGGATCCTGTTTGGCTGCAGCTGGGAGCTTTTGCCTTCCTGGCAAGGCACAGACCAGGTATATTGATTGTTAATTCCTGGCTCACTCAACAGCTGACTTTACCTAGTTCAGATTTTACTTTAGTGTGGACAGCAGAGTGTTAGGATCTCTTCTCTTTTCTGCTAAGTGAGACCTTATTTTCATGAGTTCAGTTAAAAGCATCCCTGTGACTCCTCTTTTGGATATCCAGGATTGTATGGTTCCAAGCTAATTATGTTAATTGGTTCTGTTCTCTCTGCGTCCCCTAAATGAATATTACTTGAGCTATTAAAGGAAAACAGTCATCTTAGGGAAGGATATGGCTATATTATGTTAATATTGTTTACTATTTCCCATTATTATTTAGTGAGGTATGCAGATAAAAACCATGGAGAAATGCAAGTTTAAATCGACTGGGAATGGTTGGAGAAGATTCATTTTTAAAAGGAATAATTAAGGTGCATCAATATTAGATTGGCTGGGCTGGGGAAGGAAGGGGAGGGTGCATCATTATAAAGAAAAAATAGAAGGTACAATAAAATAACAGATTCAAAGACATTAATTGATTTTGTGTCTGATCCTACCTAATAAAAAAAAAAAATCTCTAAGGTTCTTCTGCGTAGAAAACACGCTAAATGGAAATATATTTATTTAAAATACCTTTAGGGGCGTGAGAGAGTTGGTGTGCCTGCTCTGCCTTTCCTTCAGTCCTTGCAGGGTAGATGTTAATATTTACACATGTGAGTATATGGGCGTAGTTGGTGCCATCTGGTTAATGGAGAGGGAGATCTCCAAGAACTCCTGCATGTCCAGTGAGTTACTGAGCAGCCTGGGGCCATTCATTTGGCTTCTGTGCTGTTTGCCTGCGGGTCAGCAGCATCTTGAGGAATAAAAACATGGAGCTGCATTAATGTGCTGCTGTGGAATTTCAGTGTTGCTCCGTGGTATTAGTGCAGAGCTGTGCAGCTCAAAAAAATAATGAGCAATGTGGGCATAAATTTGATGTTGATGTCTGCTTCCCAGGACATGACAGCCTTCTTTTCCTGCTCAGAAGGTTCAGCCATGCCTTTTCTTTGCACATTGATGGTATCTTGCAAAATTAGCAGTGAGCAATTCTTTAATAAATCACTAAAACTCATTCTCCTTTTGTGAAAAATAAGATCTGATTAATCTTTCATGTGATCAGCTTCCATGCCAGTGTGAAGATAAGCTGTCAAGTGGTACCAGTTCAGCAGAGGAGCTGCTGTGGCCGGTGTGAGTCCGTGGGGATGCGGAGCTGTCAGATCCTTGCCTTGCGTGCTGCAGGCAGCACTGGAGGAAAAAGAGTTTGTTGTGTGCACAGGCAGCTGCTGGTGTGACCTCGTAGGGCTGCGAAGAATGAGGCTGCTGTGGGAGGCTCGTGGAGGGTGGGCAGGGCCTTCAACTGTCACTGGAGAATTGGAAATTTTAAGTGATTTGAGGAGGCCTAGCAGTCTTTGTACATCAAGCCGAAAACAACCACCCCAAGCAGATTGTATTAAACTGGATTATTTCTTCCTCTTTGCTTTTTCTTTCTACTTCAAATAAGCTGAATTTCTAGGTGATATTTGGCATACAAAGGGCCTGCTTTCAGCTCATTTAGTTATGAGAGTGTGCACAATACTATAATTTTGTTAACGCTTATAAATAGCACTGACTAGAGGTTGTTTCTAGTGCATTAGATATTGATCAAGAGTTTTTTTGATTATGTTATTGTTTGCTAAGAAAACTTTCAGATATTTGTTAAGTGCTTCTAAATGAACGAACTGTGCGTTTTGCAATGCTGCTCTAAAGCAACAGTCGTTTGGTTTTAAAATTAGTTGCTGAGCAGTGGACTGGAAACTTTGACTTGTGTGTGGTCTCTGTGAAGGTGTTGATAGGAGCAAGATTTTCCATTAGATTAAGTGGTTCAAATGTATTTCTTTATTCAAATATAACTTCTGAATCTGAAACAGCATCTTATAAATGAAATGAGATTGAATACAATTCAAGTATTTTGCATCAGAGCATTCTTACATTGACTGCAGTATTAACTTCTGTAGCCTTCCCCAAGGTCACCCTTGCAAAGGGTGCATACAGGTCTAAAATACTGGGGTTTAATAGCTTCTCTACAGAAAGGTATAATAGTGCGTGTGTGAGGGGTTTTTTCATAATATTAAGACTCAGTAGGAATTTTAAAAAGTATTTCACATGTTTCCTGTGTTTTAATCCCTTTTAAACATGGTTTTGTTGGGTGTGTTATTTATCTGACCTCTAGAGCAGAAGGGAGTTGCTTCTTACAGATGAGCTGCTGTGTTTTCAGAAGCTGCTGGGGAAGGCAAGCTCACTTGGCATCAAGGTGATCTAGTTACTTTTGAGAGGAAAAACAAATTTCTTCAATAAGAAAAACAGAAGTTAGAGGCCTCAGAATGAAATGAAAGTAATGGAAAGTCTGAAGATGTATCTGGTCAAAGGTTGCTTTTCAAGGTTTCAATTCCTAATCTGCCTTTTTAGGCTTAGAGTAAGAAGTGAAAAGACTTTAATTTTTAGTATTAATTAAGTACCTAGTAAGAAAACTGATTTTTTTTTTTCTGCTAGTTACTCTTTGTTACTTTGAGTGAGTTTTGTAGTTTTGAGAAAATGTGAGTTAACTCTCGTAAGTCTAGCGAAGTCTCAATGCCTTTCCTTAAGCACAGCTGATCGGTAAATCAGCTAACAATAGTATGGTCAAATAAAACAAAAATCGTTTGGGGTTTCAGTTCATTAGTACAGCACAGAGTGCTTTTACAGAAGAAAAAAAAGTTTTCTTTAGCTATGCAATGTTTTTCTTAAGTTATGCAACTACTTTTATTTAAAATCCTAGTTCTGTACTTAAAATATTAGCAGTTCTTTACAGTTCAGAATTCTTGTCCACTTGTTACTACAAATTGCTGCTGTAAGTGATGACTTGTAAGAAGCTATACAGAAATGATTTTGTGCGAAGATTAATCAAGACTAATACAAACTTCGTCTTTGTTTTCAGTCCAGAGGAGCTTCCTGTCCATGATGTGATGATAGAAAAGGTAAGTCCTCTGTCTTCCAGGTTTTTTTTACTAGGAAGTAAACATTTACAGATTTACAGCTTTTAAAAATATAAATCATTGTGAAATGGGTTGATGAAGTGTTTTAGTGATTTGCATTTCCAAAGAAGCACATTCTAAGTCCCCCAAGAACTGTCATCCTTGAGGCCACATTAATTCGCCCACAGATCCCTTGGGGCCCACTCGTTCTTACATTTGCTCCTCTCAATGAGGCGTGAATATTCCTCACCCATTATGTGGCCTGTGAAGGAAATGGAGCTACTTAAGAGCTCACACCCAGCTCTGCCCTAAAAGAGTGAGAGCTGTGATCCTGTCCCGGGAGCTGCCATCAGCTGTGCCTGGGGATGGATGATGTGAACGAGGTGGTGGCATTGACACCGAGGTGTGTGCTGCCGTCCTGAGGAGTGTGGGGTGCTTTGCTGCTTTGGGAAATGGTGACAAATATCCTGCTGCCATTACAGTGTGGTGACCTCCCTTGTAATGCTGAGTTGCTGAGCCAGGTGTATTCTGGACATGCAGGTCCTGTTGGCAGCTGCTGCAGGTCCTAGTCCAAAAATCCTTCTGCTGCTAGAGGGTTCTGAAGAAGCAATTTGACAACTGATGTGTTGGGAATGTGGAAAGCAGTAAAAATAATGGGAAACTGAATTTCTGCTTGTCTGGGCCTACTTATTGTTGGTATTTCCCCTTGGTCAGTCAGGTCTGCTGTTATCTCCAAGACCAAATCAGATCAGAAAACTCAAGATAAAGTATTTAGAGCTGTAAGTTTGTTAGCCCTCTTGGCTGCACAAATCAGTAGAATACATGGAAAAAGGATGGAATGACTTACTCCAAGGCAGCTCAGCTCCTTGAGTGTTAAGAGCAGCAGTGCTTCTGAAAATTAAGTATTTTGAACTTCAGTTATGTACTGAAGCTAGTGTCAGATGCTTACTGTATAAGAATAGAACTTATAAATCCTTTTTGTTTCGCCTTGATTCATGTGTGGTTTTGCATACACAGCCTGAAATAGTTGCGTTTTCCTGCCATGTTTCATTACATTTAATAACACAGTGAGTGTATGTATAATTTCATTTCCATCAGAAGGACACAGCAGGGGGTGAGTCTCTGAGCAGAAATATTAGGCAGCTTGCAGCAACTGTGGTAGATACGTTTTGAAGCTCTGATTCACTGTGGCTTTGTAGTTAGCCTTAAATTATTTGGGGGAAATAGTGTCTTGGTTCTCTGTCCCAAATTATATTCATGCTGTCTCAAGGTGTCAGCATAGAAACTGTATTTAGGGAGTCAGTGTTAAATTGCAAGTCTAGTGTGTTTTTATAATCATCCAGTGATGCTCCTGCATTAGACTCCTGGTTACACTCCTGATGGTATCCTGACCTCTGCTGGTCTGAGCTTTATCTGGCTCCTGTCAGCAGGGTTTGAATCTTTGCAATTTTCAAGATACCATTCATAAGGATTGCTGTGTTATGTTAATGTAGACTAAGATTAAAAGCTTTCTGTACAATGTCTTTTGAAGTCACTTACTTGGCAGAACTATTTATGCTTTCTTTTTGCCTTGTGAATTTTAAAAAATATTCCTAACTCAAGTTTTCATTTCATTTGCAGCTTACGTAAAAGGTTGATATGCTTGTGAATTTGGAATCTGTTCTTCAGATACAAAAAAACCCTTAGGCTGGGATTTCTGTGTGTATTTGTGTGTGCATATTTTTGGTCCTAATACCTTTACTCCACATTAATAGTAATAATTACTGATTTTGGTGCTTCATTACTTTGCTGCACGTTTGATGCCTTAAATGCATCAAATCATTGTCCCGTGTTATGAACTACTTAACCCTGGCATGAATCATCCAGCACATCTCAGATAAAACAAGGGGAGGAAAGATTTTCTAGTGGAGGAAAATAGACAGAGAACTGACCTCAGGAAATCTGGAGTCTATGTCTGACTCTGATTTTGAAGTTCTGTGAAATGTTTTGTAAGTAATTTTCAGTTAGGTTTTCTCATTGGTTTACCTGATTATAAATTCTGTGGGGAACAGTTCAGCAAGTTCTGGTTTTGTCTGAGGCTTCTGCTGAAGCTTTGCTTTAAGCCTCAGCCGCCGGCACACGTGCTCTCCAGGAAGATGGAGTGCTGCACACGAGAGGGATGCTTGCCAACTTCATGATTTTTTTGCTTTCACTAGTGTGTTGTTTACTGACATGAGAGTGGGAAACCAGCTCTGCTTCAATTAGGGATTCTGTTACTCCCAATGGCTTCAAAGTGTGAAATGTACTCAGAAGACAGATAAATGGACTTTTTTTTTTTTTTTTTTTTTTTTTTGTGACAGCTACATGGAACTTGTCTGAAAGAGCAGGAGCAGCGTCCCTCTGCTCTGCAATGAGCTGCCTCAGATCTGTCTGTGTTTTCAGTGTTGTACCTGTTAGACATGAAAGTGAACATAAATCAGACAGGGAAAGAAATGGCTAAAAGTTTTCAACAACTGAACACAGAAATAATTGCTATTTTGACTACAGTAGCATCACTTGAGAATGGGGATAAATTGACACAAAGACATAAAAGCTTGAACAAACATACAATTGAAGTGAGCTTCTGGCTCAAAAGACCAAAAATCTTGAAAGCAGATCAAACATACAAACAAAAGGACTGTGGAAGCAGATAGGGTTTTATTTTTCTTACCAATTATATGAACAACCTGTTGAGGGCAGAGACCTTTACTGACTTCCTGTTATTCCTGTAGTCTACACTATGCCTAGAGAACAGCTGCTTTAAGAGATGTTGAAAATGCTGATTCCTTAAAAGGGTTGCAAGTGTGAAGGAGAATCAGAAACAGTGTTGTGAAATCTGGGAAACAAAAGTTTTTGTAGCCTTCCCCTCTAAAATAAGTCTTAAGAAATGTTTTTTAAAAAAAATTGAAAAGGCAAGTATTTGAGATATTGCCCAATACAGCCAGAACCTGAACAGGAATGTGGGCAGTTGATTGCAACATGAGTAGTTAGATAAGGTTGAAAGAGTAGAGGCACTTCTTTTGTGTTGGGCTTATGTCAATTGAAATCAAACAAAAATAACTTGAAAACCCAAACCAACTTATTTCCAGGACATTTTGTGGACCTATCATAGTTGGAGTGGACCTAAACATCATCAAGTTATACTTCTGCTAGTGCAAGGCTTTGGGCTTCTGGATTAAAGAAGTTTAGGAAGTTAAAGAAGCCCATTTTATTGCTTTGATAGCCAAGAAAGAATGCACTAATTCTGGTGGGTAAAAGCTAGAAGTAAAATTAGGATTCTATTGGGAGAATAAGTAATAATTTTCTTTTATATTTTCCCCCAACATTTTGGATGCAATTGACTTTATAAATACTTAATGAAAGTGTTAATAACTTTTCAGTATCCTGCAGAGCTTTAAAATTAAACTTTTACATTGTTACCAGATTGAATCACTAGCCATATGAATATCCTTCTGTCTTTATTAATCCATAGATTTGAAGTTGGAGATAGAGGGGCTGTCCCTTACAATAAAACTAAATACTTGTTTATATTCAACTCTGAAGAGAAAGCAATAGCCACACACATACATTTTTCTGCTTTCACCTTTCCAGTCTGGATTGTCTGCTCCAAAGCTTTATGAGAGCTTTGAAATAGTCTCATTAAAAAAATGTAAAAACACACAGCTAACTACTTACTTTGTAGTATAATCAGAGACACTTTGCAGAATGTAAAACTGAGCTGTAAAAATAAGTGCTGAAAGTCTTATCACTAGAGCTCACAAAATACAGATTTTTGGCCATGTAGTGCCAAAGTGCCTTGAAATTCCGTGGACTGAGATGGCTGATTCCAAGTGCTTGTTTGGTTCCCAAATTCAAGAGGTTGATGGCAACTGTAGCAATATTTTCATAGACAGAAGGGCAATCTCTAAGGTAGTAGAGCTGTACTTGCTAGACTACTTAATATAACTATTTATTTTGAGAAGATGGGGTTTGTTTTGGTTTGGATTCTCATTCTGTCACCTTGTTACCAAAATATTTCTGTCAGTAATAAAATTTAAGCAAATAGATCTTCTGAAGAAATCCTTGATGTTAAGTTACAGGGTAATTCAGGTGAAAATGTACTGTGCCAAGGAGAATTATGACAAGGATTTCTAGCTTTTAATGTCTAGAATTAAAGCTTATTCCCACTTCTTCTCCTGCACTGTCACTCTTGCATGCACTTGTTTTTATTCCTTTTTAACTTTGTGCCTTTTAAGAGGGAATGGTTTGTGTGACTTGCAAACAGAAGCTAATTATGTTTAGGGCAAGTCTGGGTAAAGAAGATAATTTCAGAGACAACTAACTTTTAAGTGGCTTGCAGCAGAAATTATTTGCCTGAAAACTTACTGACTGAAAAAACAAATGGAAGTTGTTTTGTTTTTTTTTAACTTGCCAAATATGTAAAGAAGAAACTTCTAGAAATCTTGTAGTTAACCTCCTCTTACAAAATAAAATTCTCCCATAGTGCTGGAAATAAGAGTTTCTGCTTGGGTTTTGGTTGGCTGTTTTTTTGGATGTTTTAAATGAACTGATGTTACTCTTTGCTGTTCTCAGATGACTGAATAAAAAGTTCATAAAGCTCTGTTAAACTTTTTCTTGTTATTTTTAGAGAAACATAAACAACTTTAAATGCATTCGGTTTGGAGATTTTAAAAATTTCTAATTCCTTTTCAGCAAAAGCACCTTGAAATTGAAAGAACTACAAAATGGCTTAAGATGCTCAAAAGCTGGGAAAAATACAAGAACAGTGAAAAGGTAAAATTCTGCATACTTTTGTCATTGGCTGTCACTTCTGAAAGAATGTATACCCTGAAATTAGATTGCTTGAGTTTGATATCTGAAAAAGAAGCAAACCCCATGCTGAAAGAATAAGGTTTTTTGTTCTTCCAAAATGCAATAATACCTAATAACCCAATAGTAATTACCCAACAAAGTTGGTGGTCAAATGCGAGGATACACAGTGTTCAGTGTGTTCATGCGTGAAAAATCATCTGTGGACAGAGTGGGTTATGTCAGGTGTGCCATTAAGTGCTATGTACTCTTTACTTGCTTTAAAAGCTAGGTAGGGACTTCCATGTGAACAGTTTATTTGCTGGAATTTAGTCTTGGTCATCTTCAAATTATGGAAGAATTTCAGCTGGAAAAAAACTTGCTGGAGAGGCTGTATTCCCAACACTGGGTTTCGGGGAGGTTTTCGTAGCTGGTCTTGTGGCTATTTAGTGGATAATGCACAGAATCTCAAATTCAGATTCCTTCTTCTCTTCAACACAGCTGAAGCCTTGCATTTTCTGTTGGGGGTTGTGTTGGTATTTTTTGATGCTGCTGATCCATGTGTACTGTGCAGAGGAGCAAGGACAGCTGTTACACATCCCAGGTTCCTGCCTGGATGACTGGCCTGGAATGTCACCTTACTCCCTTACTGGCCTTCTGCTTAAGTAAATTATCTGTGCAGAATTGAGACCTTTGAAGAGAGAGATTGAGACCAGAATACTTGTTGCCCTGATGAGCAGAGAGCTGAGATGCTACAAGTAAGGTAGAGGGAGAAATATACTTGGCATGTCACCTGCTCATCCTCTCTGCTCATTACCTGTGTTTTTGAGACTGGTAGCTGTGTCTTGCACTTTGCTTTTGTTAAAAACCAAAGACAGTGGTTGATCTCTTTCAGGGTATAGCTCAGAATCTAGAAAGTCCATTTTCTTAAAATATTATGTGAACGCATGAAAAATAATTATTTGTTCCGAAAGTTTTTCTTATAATCCTACTTTCTGTCCTGCTGTTTTCTCTGGGAGGAGAAACAAGAGGTCTTAACACTTGTGACTTTGTTTTGTTGATGTGGCAATAAGGAGATTTTAAAACAAGTATGTTCCCAAGTCAGAGGGACGATAAAAAAACCCCTCTGTAACAGCTACTTTGTTTGCAAAGAGAATGTTAAATATGACCTTTCAGGTAGCGCAATAACCATGTGTCATCTAAGCAGCAGTGGTTGTGCTCTTCAGCCACTGGTGACATCAGTCCACGAGACACTGACTTAAATAAATAATCCTCTCTTCACCAGGCATGCAGAAGGTCTAGCAGATCAGCTGAGCAGAAAGAGTTTCAGTTCACGTAACAAATTATAGGCTGAACTATAAATAGCGGCTGGAATAATTCAATATGTTCATAAAGGGATGAACTTCGCTTGAGGCTAGGAAAAATTTTCACTCATTGTTGAACTCTACTGAATCACATGAGATTTGAAAAACAAGGGTGTTTTCCTTATTCTTTCTCACATCCTATGTGGTCAGTGAAGCAGAAGATACAGAATAAAGAATCAGCCACCTCCTCTTCCTCCTGAGCATCCAGTGGAAAGCCAGACGTTATTTGTCACTGCTCTTTATGGAAACCTGGCCGTGTTCTCAGAGTTGTGCAAAACTCACAGTTAAAGACAGTTTTTATCTGGAAATGTGTTGGAAGAACGCACCAGCTCTCCATGCTTACATTCTTGCAGCGTGGAAGGAGTAGTTGCAGGAACGGTTCCTGCCTCTTGTTTTCTGTCTTCACTTGACTGGATAAAGTGGTTAATGCTAGAGGAACAAATTGCTAAAGAAAATGAGCAGCCTGTGTGTTACAAGACTCACTTCACCTGACACTGCCATGGTTTCTGTGCAGTCAGGCTGCTCCTGAAATGAGTGTTCTTTAGAAACAGCACTGAAGGGAACATTGCAGCAACAACAGTAATAATGTTGTAGGATTATAGATTATAATTGTAGTGATGGCTTGGTTTTGGAAAATGGCATATTTGAGATATGCTTGTGCTCTTAAATAGATAGGAAGGGAGACTCAGAGAAAGTGATGGTTCCAGATATACAGCAGGTATGTACAAAATACAGGACTTTGGACAGTCTGTTTGTGATGAGCCTTCATAATATGCAGCTAAGAGAGCTTTGGCTTGAAGGAATCTGTCCATACTGTACACATACTGTAGATGAATCCATATATTTGATTCCATTATCCCAAACTGTCATATGCTTAGTTGCAAACTACAGTTTTCATTCAGTACTCTTGCAGAGCTGCCTACAGGCTGCTTCTCAACTTTTTTTTTTTTTTCAGTCATAACTTCACAAAGAGAATTAATGAGAAAACATTAACACACGGGTGGTCTGTGTGCGCATTTGAGATTCTTTAGTTTACATCTTCCCCTGGTCTTGACTGCTGAAGAACATCTCAAGAAATAGATGAGGCCTCTGGGAACTTCACACTGTTTTCCAATTAGAACTCTTGTGCTTAAACCATGTAAAAAAGATGGGGTGAGGAATAGAGATTAGGAATGTATGACCATGAGGAACTGGGAAAAGATGGAAGAATTGTCATATTGAGACCAGAAATGTGCCAGGCTCTACCATATTTGGGTAATAGTTTAGAGGTAATTAAGTATGATGTAATAAAGTGAGCCCGTGTACAGCTCCATTACAGTGTAAATCACAGAATCATAGAATGGCCTGGGGTGGAAGGGACCTTTTGATCATTGAGTTCCAGCTCCCTGCCATGAGCAGGGACACCTTCCACTAGACCACGTTCCTCAGAGCCCCATCCAGTCTGGCCTTGGACACTTCCTGGGATGGGGCAGCCACAGCTTCTCTGGGCAACCTGTGCCGGGGTCTCACCACCCTCGCAGGGAAGAATTCCTTCCTTACATAGGATGCCCTTTATGTCCCTGGCCAGATTTATTCTCACCAGGGCTTTAGTTCTCTAACCTGATTCCTGGCTGCTTGGATGGTCTCTCTGTATTCCTCCAAACTGCCTGTCCTTGCTTCCCACCCTGTAGGCTTCCTTCCTCTGTTCGGGATTGCCCGGGCACTCCTGTTCATTCATAAAGGCCTCCTGGTGCTTTTGTCTGACTTGCTCTTTGTGTATAAAACTCCTTGATTCCTGTGTGGTTATTTAGGCGTCTCTTTCAGTGGAGTTGTCGTGGTTCTTACAGATACCACTCTCTGAAGCGTGTAACTGCCCTTGTGTCTTTGTGTGATTGATATTTGTCAAAACAAAGCTTTCATCTCCCCATCAGTCATTTCTTATGCAGGAAGTGTCACAGAGCAGCAAAGTTTGTATTTCAGTGTGGTCCTTCTCTAGTTTATGCTTTTATTTCCTATTTGTATTCTACTGCTTAGTGGTTCAGGGTACAATCAACCACCCACAGATAGTAAATCCTTCCTGGCTTAGTGTGATCATAACTTTCAGGAAAGATTAAATAAAACTCTTACATGTTGTATTCCCATTTGAGTATTTCCACCAAAGTATTTCTGTCTTTCCCTGTCTGCCTTCATCTATCTGTGATTGAAGTTGCCTAAATTGAAGGGGAAAGGAAGAAGAGAAACAATCAGGGTAGCTGCCATTTCCAGCTGTTCTGGCATTCACACACAGTATAATAATCAAGTCTCCAGTTCATTTGGAGTCTGAACACAGAGGCTTAATGAAGAACCCTCTTTGCATTCCTGAGATTTTTGAATGAGATGGAGCAACTCTTCTGTTTGCACTCTTTCTTCCTTTTATGCAACCCACAGAAGCTGAAGAACCTCTAAAGGCAGCAGCCTTTATAAATATATTTTCTTTTCATTATAAATATACTTTCTTGTGAGACTTCAGATTTTAATTCTTATGCTTCTCATCACTGATTCTTTTTGAGGTGGCAGAGTCCCTCTGCTACTTGTGCAGCTCTTCCTGACACAGCTGGGAAAGTTTTATTTTCAAGAAAACCAGCTTTATATCTTGCAGGAGCAATGATGCCAGTTGCCACTCTTCAGGCCGGTGCTGTGTGACAGTGGCCTCATTTCTTGTCCAGAAACCAGTTGGGTTTATGAGCTGGAGAGTTTGAGGCTGGGCAAGGAAGGGGAGGTTGTATGTTTTCCAGGTTTTTTTGCATGTTTTGCATTATAGACTTCATTGAGGTGACAGCTAATTTTTTTTTTTTGTCTTCTTGCTTTATAAGATTTTAGTTCATTCTGTGTATTCAGTGTATTTACAGGTCCAATTTGGTTTTGCATGAGAAGCTCCTTTGAATTCCCAGGTGACAGGGCCTCATTTAGTGTCGGTTTCTCCTACCTACTTCAGGATCAACATTCTTACTAATAATTGCAAGAGTTTGACTGCTGTCCTTGGCTGAATATCAGCTTAGATGTGATACAGAACTTAAACCTGTATTTTTATGTATCCTGTGTTTATATAGCTATATGTATTGAGGATCACTTTCTTTTTTCTATATCCTGTGCTGATGGAAACATCCTAGATCCCATAACCCCGTTCTTTGAATGATGAGTGTTTTCATAGATATATGTTTTTATCTGGACTCTGAATTTATACGTTTGTGTTTTGTTTTGAGCAATTATCTTAAGAAAGCATTGATCTTCAACAAATTATTTAAAATTAACTCGGTATTTCATCTTCCCAGAAACACAAGAAAAAAGTAACTTCCTGAATTTTCTGCTTTCTGTTTTAATAATTAATTTGGAGAGAGCAGAAAAGTAGATGAGAGTTCTGCAAGTGTGTAGATCTAAGCAGCATTTCTCAGCAGATTTTTTATATGTTATTACATAGGGACATAAAAGACAGCAGAGGGCACTAGCACGGTGCTTATGGTAAAGACATTCAGCTAGCTAATAATCAGTGCGCTCATTTATATTTTCTTTAACTGTTTGGTGACTGAATGATTATCAGAAATAGATTTTGCAGTGAAGTGTGTGTGTGTCTCCTCCCCCACCCCAAAAGACAGCACAGCTGTGTTGTTTTCACAAAACTGCAGCATTGCACAGGGTCACAGAAAGGTTGGGGTTGGAAGGGGCCTGTGGAGGTCACCTGCTCCAGCCCCTTCTCGAACAGGGTCACCTCCAGCTGCCCAGGACCGTGTCCTGATCGCTTTTGAGTATTTCCAAGGTTGGAGACACCACAACCTGACTGGGTGACCTGTGCCAGTGCTCTGTCACCCTCATAGTGAAAAAATGTTTCCTGATGTTCAGAGGAAATCTCCAGTGTTTCAGTCTGTGCCCATTGCCTCTGGTCGTGTCACTGGGCACCCCTGAACGGAGCCTGGCTCTGTCCTTTTTGCACCCTCTCTTCAGAGTGATGCAAAAGACAAATTGATAAGATTCCCCTGAGCCTTCTCCACTCCTCGCTGAACAGTCCCAGCCCTCTCAGCAGAGGGGGGCAGAGATGCATGGCATCTCATGGCAGAGATGGTCAAGTCTCACCACCTCTGTAGCCCTTTGCAACGTGTCCATGTCTGTCTTGTGTTGAGGAGCCCAGAACCGGACTCACCAGTGCTGAGCAGAGGGAAAGGATCACCTCCCTTGACATGCTAGGAGTACTTTTGGCTGATGCAGCCCAGGATACCTTTGGTGATCTTTGTTTCAAGGGCACTGCGCTGGCTCCTGCTCGACTTAGTGTCCACCAGGACCCCCCAGGTCCTTTTCTTCTGAGCTTCTTTCCAGCTGGTGACCCCTAGAATCTTCTGGTGCCTGGGGTTGTTCCTTCCTGGGTGCAGGACTTTGCACTTCTCCTCATTGCACTCTGTGAGGTTCCTGGCAGCTCATTTCTCCAACTCGTTGACATCACTCTGGATGGCAGCACAACCCTCTTGGTGTATCAGCCACGCCTCTCAGTTTTCCATATTGTAAGAAATTTTTCACGCTTGTTTCCATGTTCTTGTTTGTGCAGTGGAGCCTATGCTGTGACTGAGTGACATTTCTCTCTTCTGTATCAGATAGTGAAAGTCTTTGCTCTTGTGTTCTGCTGACTCTGTAGGCAGGATCTGGTAATGACTTGGGATGACTGAGAGCTTTTTCTCTGCCTCAACAGAAGAATAGTTGGAACAGCAGAGTCAGCTGAACACAGAACTAAAATGATTTGCGAGAAACTGTGAATGTTATTTGGGTTATTCTGTCAGGTAGTGCAATAATTCAGAACTTAGCTACTGAAAACGTTTGCTTTCCTCCTGCTTTTTCTTTGGTATAGCTGTAGTAGGCTGATGAAACTGTTCACCTCTCTGTCCTTTCTGCTCTTTTTAAAGTTACAGTTGCAACTCATTTTTCAAACTTTTCTGTGAAAAACGCTTCCATAGTTCCGTGTCTCAGTTTGAGACAGCTCAGTGCTGCTTTAAGGGCTCTTCTAGCATTTGGCTGTTTCAATCTAGGCAGTGCAAAAGATGGGAAAATTGTAAATGCCATGGACTCCTCTGAAACTGAAGGTTCTTCTCCTTCAGTTTTATTTTCCAAAAACCCTCTGAACAACTCCACACTTTGGATGGATGGTTTGAATTGTTTTAATTCTGTTTGGATAAGAAGCTATTATGATAAAGGCTTATTTCTGGCCTTTTATATCCATCTCACCTTCTCCCAAAATATTAATTTATACAACAACAGTAGTGTTAAGAATTTATTCTTCAACCAGTTGTCTTCATTAATAACCTTTTGTTCTTGAAGACATATGAAAACTAGTTTAAAAATTGTAATTAGCTGACAAAAATGTTTGTTGTGAAGGTACTCTGTTGCTGGACATGAGTCTGAGAAATAGAACTACCCATCACTGAGGACATAGGTCACTGCATTTTTTTTTCCCCTAGTTTTCTTCCAGATTTCCAGAAAAGATACTGCAAATTTGGCTCATTCTGCTTTTCAGTAGGCAGGCTAATATCTTCTTAGGATGACTCCACTGCAGTTGGGGGTGTTTGGCTTTCGAAAGACTGAATTCTCTTCTCTCCTAAAGCAGTTACCTTGTGTCTGGGTTGACACACACTGAAATCCTGTGTGACCTGAGCGCAGGGTATCCATCTGTAGAGAAGGCTGCTTTGGAGCTCTGTGTGTTGTTCTTCATCTTTACAGAAGGAACTGTACTGGCACAGCTGTGCCCACACTACAAGTGTTGCTGCTTTAGCATTCTTAGTATTAAGGCAGCAAAGTTTTCTTTATGAAGCACAACATTTTTTCTTGTGGACAGCCGCCAGGATGGCTGTTGTATCTTATATGAGTTTATGTTTTTCATTTGAAAAAGGAACAAGGGAGGAAACTCATAACTTTACTTGTGCAAGAGTTACAGATTCTGCAATCCAGACACAAATCCTTGCTGGCATAAAGACACCTTTAAAGAGTCGATATATTCCAAATAGCAGGAGGTTTGGAAATATACTGCAACGAGGGGTTCATTAATTTTCCAAAACTGGAAATGTGAAATACGTGAAAAGAAAAACAATCCTGTCTTTGAGGAGGACGTTGCTTTTAAAATATTTCTTACTGCAAACATAACTTTTATAAAAATGTTTAAAGGAAGTGGTAGCTTTGTCAACTGACATTTTTAAGGTCTAACTTTCACTGTAGGATAAACACAAAGAAAAATCAGAAAGCGGTTGTGTGTGGTTTGTATCTAATTATCTCCCCGTGTAATCATTAAAATAATGGTAAAAACATAACTTCAGAAAAGTTTGTTTTCTTTGTCAGAGTTGTCTTTTTTATTTTCCTTGTCTTAGATATGTCTCCAAAAGATAACACCTTTTTGTGGTTTTTGTTGGTTCTTTTGCAAATGTTTTAATATGCGTGCGGGAAACTGATTATTAGTTTAGAAATAGAATCTGAGATCTGTTAGCTTAAGAAATGGCACATTCTGGTTTTTTGTGATCTCACAGTTTGTTTCCTTGCATACATACATTTCAGCATACTGTTGCAGTTTTACAAGAATTCAAAAATCAGTTCTGCTTTTGGTTTTTTACTGATAATTTTTAAAGCTTTGTGATTTTGCTGCTTGCCTTTTGCTATTTCTATTTATAAACTATAATTGCAGTGAGTTATTTGTGGCTTTTCCTGAAATAGTGTTGCTAAGAATCTGAGTTTTGGGATCTAAATGACAAAATTTGCTCAGCAAAGGTGATACAATTTTGATAGACCTTCCTACATGCAGAAGTCTTGGCTTGAAAACATCACCTGGGATGGTTTGGCCTATGTGTCCATTTTGTCCCTGTGCCTCTGGATTCTGTCAGGAGGTCCCAAATGGCATTGCTGCACACATTCCTCAAAACATGCTGGAACACTGTCCCCAGCAGGTCATCCCTTTCCTAGGGCACTTGGTGTAATTGCATTTTTCTCTTTAGCATGTTGTGTATCACTATTCCTTTTATTCAGAGCATTGTAAATTGTGCTGCATTTTTATCTTCTTTTCTTTTTTTGCAGTTTCATAGGAGAATTTATAAAGGGATCCCACTGCAGTTCAGAGGACAAGTCTGGTCTTTGCTGCTTGATGTTCCTAAGATGAAAGAAGAAATGAAAGACTTTTATAATGTGAGTTCGTAGAATTTCTACTTAATATTAATTTTAAAATATCGAATACTAAAAACTACAGGCTTTATTAAGCCTTTGCTGTTATGCCATGTGAAAGAAATAAATTAGAAATTACATTGCACTCTGTTGCTTGTTTTAGCTAGGAAAAAGGCTGTGTATTCAAAAGCTGAGCTGACACTGAGTCTGAGTAGATGAGGAGTCTTACGAAAGAAGATTGATGTTGGTATTGGTGTTATCTAAATTTTGGTGTCTGTTACCTTCCTCATATTTCTTGCTCTTTAGTCTAACAGGCTGCTTTTTCTATTATATTTTGTTTAAGTTCCTCAGTAAGACCAGTGGGAGATCCAAAGGAGCTAAAACAGAGGTTATGCTGAATAATGCAGTTGTGCGAAAGAATGCCAAGTAAAATTAGAAGCATTTAAAAATAGGGGAAATAATCTTCAGGAATTCTTAATGTCATCTAATGCTCAATGCTAAACAAAGAAATGTTTGTAGTTCAGATACAGAAGTAGAAAGAGTTTCTTCCATCATTATCTGATTTATTTGCGATATACTTATCTTGCTGCTCTCTATTTTCCTATTTCCTGAAGTGATACTAACACTGCTCACTGCAAGTGTCACTTACAGACCGCACACCTTAAAGTCAAAAGGATAATACGCGTTTGTTGTAGGTCAAATAGCTTCTTTCAGTTCTCTTTGAAGGGGAAAGAAGAGTTCTTAACCTTCTGTCCTTCCTGTTTCTCAAACTTTCAGTACCTTTCTGTTCTCTGACACATGAAGCTGCCATGATTGCAAGGGCTCAGGGTGCTTCTTTTCCTATATTCCATCAAATTATAGGCGTTTAAAACTAGAAATTTTCCCTTTACTGCTTTTCAGTCTGTCTGGGGGACAAATCATTCTGGGTGTTTAGTTTGAACGGTACTGAAAGATGCACATAGCTGAGATTGTGGTTAGTGTTGTGTTGGTTCAATGACTTACAAGTCATTGATTCTTCATGTGCCTAAAGCTTCTGGTTATGTTCAACAGGTGTGATGCATGTTATTGTTCCCTGTTTGATCCCTTTGTTATTATTATTTTTTTTCTTTACTCTTGTTTTCTTGCAACCAGAGTCCGTAGAGTTTTGCCTTTTGATTGTCTGTGGCAGTCTCTAATAGTCAGAAGTAATGTTTTAAAAGTACCATATTGAATCCAGGGTTTTGCAAACTCAACTTTTGGGACAGAAGTGAGAATAAATGAATGAGCGTCAAGAGAAAATTATTCTAAGTGCAAAAACTAAGGTGTCAGTCTAAACCTGTGCAGGCTTCATAAGTATTCAATTACAAAAATGGATTTAATTATAAAACACTAAAGCAGGTCCTAAAGTAGACATATTCTACAGCTAAATTAGATTAGAACAGAAAGACAGAGGAAATTACTGAAGAAATGTCCATTAGCTATATTTAGATAATAACTGGCAGCTATGTAGCTATTACTTCTGCTAGAGAAAAAGACAGGAAAAGTATGAAAACCACACTAAATCATTTGCTTAAAGTCTAGTCTAGAGCACTTGCATCTCAGGTTCTTGTTCCTTAGTAGCAAAATTAATTTGCTGTCTTTCTCTGCTGCTATGCCTGCTTGAGAAATGGCAATAAGAGATTTGAAATGCTGAAACAGCCTTAAATATGGGTAGTGAATGATGTGTCAAAAAAATGTGTGTTGCGGGGTTGGTCCTTCTACATCTTTACTCTGTGGCTGTTTCTGACTCACAGAATTTGTACATGTATGTGCTTATTTTGGAAGTTAAAATTGTTAATCTTGTGAGTTGCTATTCTGTATTGTTTTAAATCACGTGATGGCAATTACTTCAGTACAGCTGTACAGCCAAGCAGGTTTCCGCTGGTTTAGAGTTTGCAATTTTAAACTTCTGTTCTTTTCTGTATTCCCAGAAATTGAAGTGTCAAGCACGAGGGTCTTCGCCAGATATCCGGCAAATTGACCTTGATGTGAACCGGACGTACAGAGACCACATCATGTTTCGGGACAGATACGGTGTAAAGTAAGTGAACTTTCATCTTCCCAGAGATTTTAGCCTTCCTTTGAGTTTTGTATTCTTCTTCTCCCAGTATCTAGTTCAGAACCAAATAAAGCAGTATTTTTGTATGTGAGCATGTAATTATTTACAACTGCAGGCCATAATGCTTTTGGATTTCTTCAAAATGTTTTGTTTTGTTATTTTTTGCTGCCACTAGATGAGGAATATTAGGCAGCTGTCATCTTTAAAAATGCTTACTAGTGAAAAAAGTGGGGATACAAACATCAGTATTGTTGCTCACTTGCAGCATCAGCACCTTGCTGAGAAGAAGAGGGTATTTTTTCCCTTCTGTCTCTGTATTAGTTCAGTTTTTAATCTCCTTTTTTTGCCAAGGCAGATTTTATGGTAGTGTACTGTTCTCAAAAAATGCTACTCAGAGCTGTGGACTTTAATGTGATAATAAAAGAAACATTTTCTTACGTTATTATTCTAGATATTTTGTGGAAAAATTCTAAATCAGGGGACTTTCTCTGATGGCTGTAAGGAAGGAGCACAGAGCAGAGATTCCCAAGCTGAGACTGTTCCATGCAGCCAATGCAGTTCAGATGCATTTGTGCAGGGCTGGCAGTGCCTGTGCTGCTTGGGCCTCTCGTCGTTCTGTGCACACATTCTAGATGTCAGCAGAAGCTCGTTGCCTCACCAGTTTGGGGTTAACAGCCAGCTCCAGTCCCTGTGGCTGTTGTAACCATGCCCTCAGAGTCCACGCGAAAGCCTTTGGCTGCCTAAAGCAATTTCACACTTGGAATAAATCTCAGAATTACTGTACATATATTATGCATTTCCAGCAATGCCACGATGAAAAATTCAGAAATAATTTCGCGTAGCAATGAAATAAAGTCCCCTGGGTAAGTCAATTGCTTGTTTGACTTTTAAGTAGACTGTATGTCTTTGAAGGTTCAGTCTTTTACAGGTCTTTAGTGCTACCACCTAGTGTAAATAATACTGAAATCACCATTATTCTGTGTATGTGTAACTGTGAATGGGATTGAGCTTCTGTGCTCAGTTTCATATGGTCAGCTGAGGGTACAGGATGTTCCTGTGTACGTTAAGGACCTGTTAAGTTTGTCCTTGTAAAATGAGGCTCCAGCTTAATGTCTAGTGCCTTGCTACACTTTTCTTTGGTTACTGTAGAATGGCTAAACTTCAGTCGTGCAAGAGGGTAAACCAAAATGCCACAATGTAGATGTTTTGATAAAATTCTCCAAGTATAAATCCTCTTCCCAAAAGAAAATAAACACCTTCTGGCTTATGCTTTCTTTTTTTTAGCCTGCTAATATCTCTTTCCGTTCGTTGATTAGTAACAGTGAGAAAATTTCACTGGACAGAAAAAGGACAATATGCAAAACTCAGCTGTTAAATTTGAGCAGTTTTACTTGTAGATGAAAGTAGGCATTCAGGTATCCAGATTCTGTCCTGAACAGGTGACAAAAAGTAGCTGTGAGTTTAAAAGTTGATTATGAGAGCTCTCCACCGTTACTTTCACGTACAACTTGGAAACAGCAGAGTTGTGCTGGTTGGTTTGTTGTTGTTTGGGCTTTTTGTCTGGCTACCTTCACAAGTTAGACTGTTTCACAGAAAGCAAAGGATCTCTACAAAGCTCTTTGTAATTCTAGCTCTGAAGTACCCAGAGAGGGCTGAGCACAGGATGCTGAGCCAGAGTTAATATTGTTTTCCTTCAGTTTGACAGTAGCAGTCACTAGAGCAGACTTTAATTTTGGTGCCAAGATTAAGACACCTTTGTGGCTGCTTTGTGTATTTCACATCTTCACTTCTACATCTCTGTTTGGAATCAGTAACAGCTGTTAGTGCTCTGCAAGCACAGAAATCGGGTTTGGGGAGTTTAAATTTTGGCATTCAGAATAAACCAGTGTTCGAAATGTCACCCATGCAATGTTTCACTTTACCTGTCTGTAAAAATGATGATGTGCCACCACTCTCTTCTAAAGTATTATTGATACTTTTTGAAACATTTCAACGTGTAAAATATCTTAAATGTGCTAATTACGAAATTGGCTTGAAATCAGAAGCACTTACCGTTGTGAAGTGTGGTTTATCATGTTCTTTAGTGCTAGACAAGTTAAATTGGGAAAACATGTTTCCAAAATCCAGTTCACTGCTTGTATGTTTTTCTGTTTTTACAAAAGATAATACTATATTTTTTTCATTTTCTGCTCTTATTTCTCCAGGCAACAATCTTTGTTCCATGTTTTAGCTGCATATTCCATATATAATACGGTAAGCTGTGTTCCTTCACACTTAAATCTGGTTTCTCTGAATGTGCTGTACGATAATAACTTGCATCTCTTTCTCCCTAAAAAAACCAACAAACATTTCAGAGACCTTTCAAAATACATACAAATAAATTATTTGTTGGCATGTTTTGAGCTGAAGTTAAAATAAAGCATCTCAGTTATGAGTTTTATTGGACAGACTGAATTGTGCTTACAATTTGGCTGTAGCCAAGGATTGTGTCTAATAAGAATAATGAATTTGTGTTGTGCTGGAGTGTTATGTGACTGATATTTCCTCCCATTATATTATCTGTCTCCCTTTCATTTGAATGATGGGGAGGAAAATACTGCAGAAAGATGCATGTTGGAGTCCACAGGTGTATTTCATAACCTGACAAGTTCTAAAAATTTGAAATTAGTTTAAAAGGTTGCATCTTCTTTATGTAAGCCCTTGGTCTTGGCTGTAGGCCTGGATGGGGATTTCTTAGAGTGGTTTTTCCAGACTGTATCATAAGGGTTAGAAGCTTATGTATTTTGTAATGTCTTTTGGCTGTATGCTAAAAATAGAAGAAAAAGAAATGCCTTCATGTCCACATTTAACTGTGGTTTTAGTGCACTGTCCCCTCATTCCTTGGGCCCCTTTTGAGCATTTCCATTTTATATCCATCAGCAACTCCCTAGAAGTCAATATAAAATATGTGAACTTTACAAGAGGAAAGAGAAATTAAAGCAGTTACTTGAATTAAATACTGGTTTGTTTGGATTTTTTCAAAGTTCTAGGAAATGTAACCTTGCTGTCTGACCTTTTATACTTCCTGTAAAACATTGGACTAGTATTTTCAAGTTGCATGAATAATTATGTTTAAAATCAATCATCAGAGTGTAATGATGAGAATAGTATAGTGAAGTTTTTATTTTGCACTTCTGTTGCTGTATTTTTCGTCTTAATGTGTATAGCAGTTCTTATGCTTTGGTTTTATCTCTAGAACAAAGTTGTGCTAAGAACTTGTAAACCTGAAAAAACTTACTCAACAATTAAGTAATTGTCCTTACAAATACTTTATTGATGGGGTTATCTTTGCAGCTGTGACAGCTGGTTCCTGCCATAAAATTCAAAATTAATAGCAGAGGAAGTACTCAAGTTCAATTTTGAAACGATATTTTTTTTCTTCGGGTTTATTACAGTTGCTTCTATTGGGCTGCTAAACTTGAGCAAGTTTATAGTTACAGGTCACCCTTGAAAAATCCTGCGTTTATCAGATGGGGCCCTGACTGTAAACCAGAACAAAGCCAGATCCTCTCACCCTCCATAAAACCCCCCAAATTACAACTAAATGGGAAATGCATCCATTGGACAATAAGATGATACAGTAACTTGAAAATACTAGTACTGATCAAGGATTTTGTTCATCAGTAGTGAGTTCTAATGAGCAATCAGTACTTCCAGGTTACTTTTCAGTTAGAGGGTTGTGCATCATCCCTTCTATCTATCAATATTTTAATGTTTAAATATGAAGTGTGTTTGGTGGGAAGCTTTGCCATCAGGACAGACATCATCTTTCCTCCACAAACTCAAGGAAAAGCTGAAAGCTCATGGCTATGAGGTTTTTGTTTCCAGCATTTTAATATTTCCACTGTGTGATTTGCAGGAAGTTGGATACTGTCAGGGAATGAGCCAGATCACAGCTTTGCTCCTGATGTACATGAATGAAGAAGATGCCTTCTGGGCCTTGGTGAAACTTCTCTCTGGTCCAAAGCACGCTATGCACGGTATGGAGTTTCACATCAGTCTATTTAGGTTTCAACCTGTCCTATTTAAGCTGTAAATTATTTGAAAATGGAACTATGCTCTTCTGATTGGTCAAAAATAAGACATAATGGGAGCTTTATACTTGGGGGAGGTATTGGATGTTACTGGAGCTCTCATCCATAAAAGAGAGTAATGGTTTTTATATGTGATATCTTTCAAATAGTTCTTAATGAAAATCAGATGGTTTCCTCTTCTCTTATTCTCTCAGGGAATGTAACCAATTGAAAGCTGGTTATGTAGACATCTATATAGTAATAAAATAGCACTGGAAACCTAATACAGAATGTGTTAAATAATATTGCAGCTGTGCTATCATTTGGCAGGACAGGAATCTACAGTAAAAAATGAACTTGTGTCTAGGCGTGAAGTTCAGGCTTCTCAGTTTTATCTCTACCTCACCCAGAATTTCCTGCTCTCGTGGTATTGTTGCTCTTATGTTATTGGTAGTTCTCTCTTTCCATACCAGATTTAGTATGATCTATGCATATTCTGTGGCTATTGGTATGGAACCAGGAATTCCAAAACCTTTGTGATGTTACAGTTGTGGTGATTCAGAAGAGCTGTGGTTCTTGGAAGCCTGCAAAAGTAAATGTCATCCAGAACTTGGGTGTTTTAGCAAATTTCTAACAAGCTCTAGCTGCTCTTCCCTGCTGAAGAATTTCTCATTCTGTGATATCTTCCTTCCCAGGCTTTTCAGTGTTCCTGAATGTTCTCCACCCCCAAAACAAAGTGATAGTTTGTTATTTTGCTGTGTGCAGTTCTGCAAAGCTGTTGACTCTGGGGGAGGAAAAAAAGTGTGATCGGATGTCAGTCTCATAAATGAAATTTTGAATTCATCAAATGTCAAAAGATTTTCTGGGAGCTTTACACAATGATAACAGAGACTAAAAGCATCTTACAAAAAAATCTATAGATTTCATAATAATCCGAACCTGTGCACCTGCAACCGTGTAGAATATTGAGCTCCTCAAAGCTCACAGAAAATTCTAGGTGTTTTGGGGGAAGTAAGTCAAAATCAGCTGCTTACTTACCAAATCATATGCATGATAAACAAGAGGGTAAACACAGGCAGATGCATTTCTTGAGATGTTGCAGACCTCGCTCTTCCCGTCCTATTTTCCTGTCACACACCTGTCAAGTGATGTGAGAGGGAAGGAGGAGCTTTGAGTCACCCAAGGCTTGATGAGCTTCTCCACAGGGCATATGAACCATGGTGCCACAGCTTTATTATACACACTGAAACTGTCTTGGCAGTGCCTGTTAGGCAAGTTTATGTTTATAGATATGCTGATAAAACTTTAATTATAACTCATATGTTACCAATTTATCATTTATTAAATGTTGCCAACTAGTCTAAGGTTCTGCTTTCAGCAGGTTGGACCAGATAATCTCCAGAAGTCCTGTCCAACCTGGATTTCCTGTGATTCTTTGAATGTATCTGTTTTAAATGTTTGTCACTGTGCATCTGTAAATATCACTGTAGATTCTGGAAAGGAAACTTTAGAACTGATTTAACTGATGTCATATAACACTTTCTATGTTCTTCTTTGGGGAAAGTAGCTTTAATCACTGTTTGTCAACTCTTTAAAGCTTAAGTAATTTCAATTCCAAATTGCCAATATCCATGAAGAAAAACCTTTGTAATTGCACTTGATGCCACTGACCACCAGATGGTTCTTTGAAGTGGGCATCTCCCTATGGAAGTCATGGGGGTGGGCTGAGTAATCCAATTGGAATCATATTGGCAAAAGTAGGATGGTTAAAATCTCCTCCCCACAGACAAGGCTTTTCATGTGTTTTTCACTTTTACCTGTGACATGGCAACCTGGAATAATTTTTGGGTGCAGCCCATTAGCCAGACTAATTTCTAATACAACACCACTTGAAATCAAGACATGAATTTGGCCTCTCTGGTATTTCATATTGTAGGGATGATGTGAAGTCTCTAAATATTAAAATACAGGCATCTGACCCTGAAAATTACCTGGTTTTTTTGAAGCTCTTTCCGTTGATCTTTCTATAGTTTTAAAAATTCAAGGTAATGAGTTGGTGTATATAAACATGATAGAGCAACCTTCCATTGGAAAAAGAACCTTTATTGTTATTGTTGATGGCTAATTAGCTTTGATATAGTCACTGTTTACAGTAAGAAAAAAACCAAATGCCTTGCCTGTGTTTTTGAAATTTCCTAATACTCAACCTGACATTTAAGTGTTGTAGAATTTGCATTTGTATCTATGAAATACTAAACGTGTGTGAATCTGAGGTAGTAAATCTTGTGTCCTAGTAACTATGCACTGAACTGCACAATTGGTAACTAGAAAGACTTTGCTTTTTGATTTGGGACTACTATGGGTCCATGCTTGTTCTTCCAGTTTTCATACTGCTTAAAAGATATTGGAGTTCTTTGTAACCTTTTTAATCTGAGGAATATGGAACTGCTGTACTAGACCCATATAACCCAGTGTCTGTCTCTGATTCTTGCCCTGTGTTATGTGTTTGCTCTGAGCCATTTTTAACTCTGCTGATACCTCAGTTGGAAGGGGGTCTTAGAGCTTTCCTTTTCCATGTATGATCACTAAAGCTATTAGATGGGTTTTTTATGCCCTTTGTTTCAGTTGTGTGACCTTACAGCCTTAACTTATAGGATATAATCGTGATATTTGTCTTGCTAGAATATTCCTGTTGTCTTTTTTATGGTCTTTTCTTCAATGCAGACAGTTCTAGTAGATACCTATGCTGTTTGCCCATCTATCATGAATTTTCTGGGCTATAATTTCCATTTTAGTGGATGTGGATTGTGATTCTTTGTTTTGGTTTTGTTTTAAAGAATAATTATAAATGTGGTTTCTACATGATCTTATATTGGGTTGACTAATGTAGGATGGATGGATCTGCTGTCATTTGAGGGTGTGATCTAATAATAGTCACTAAGGGAATGTATTGATTGTAGCCATTTAGGCAGGAGTATGTGCATATCTGTATAGAGACATCAAAGTATTGTTATGAATATCTGTTCAAATCCAGTGGTCTTGGAGCCTTAATGCCTTTTTAATGTCCTTTTTATAGTACAAACACCTGTTAAATGGTCAACTTCTTTTCTTAGGTTTTTTTATTCCTGGTTTTCCAAAACTGTTGAGGTTTCAGGAACATCATGACAAAATACTGAAGAAATTTTTGTCCAAACTTAAGCAGCATTTGGTAAGTATTTATTTCACTATACAAGCAATGCTAATTTACAGCTTTCTACCTTGTTTCAGTTCAGGTGAACCCACTAGATCAAGAATACTCAAACCTCAGGAAAAAAGGCAAAGCTTTAAGAGGCACAGAAATGCTGTTGTTTTCGTTGTAGACAAAGTTATGGTGCACCTTGGCAGAGTTATGATAAAATTGGATCCTAAGAGTTGGTAATTTGGGTATCTGTCTCACTTTGGACCTCTGAGTTAAGGACAATGTGTGGTTCTTCTATTTGGCCTTGTGTGAGCTGCTGTAAGCAAACTGATGGTAGAACATTTTATCAAGGGTTTTTTGTATGTTTAGCTTTGTGGTTCATCTCTGGATGGAGGTGACTTTATGACCAACCAGTTTTAATCTCGGTTTAAAAAATAACCTTTACAAGAGAGATTAATGGTCCTTTTGAAATACTTCTATTTTCATGAAGCTATATGTAGAGTTTTATCTCTTCTAATGCTCTTAAATAGAAAATAATATGCCTTTTTTTTTTTAATATTGCCTATATTTATTCTAAGATGTAAATTATTTTTCTAATGGGAGAAAAAGTGCCCTTCCAGTAGGCATCAAGAATTTCCTTTTACAGTACATTGGTACTGCCAGAATCCATCTCCAGGTCTTAAAAGGTAGTGCAAGAGATGCTCACTTGCAGCAACACCTTTTCCTTGTCTCTTCCTGTGAGTGTGTCACCAAAATGAGCCAGTGTTAACTCCTGAAACACAAAAGCAAAGCCTGCACATAAACCAAAGGGATTTGGCCCATTGCTTGTTCAGTGTTTGTACAACTAAATTCTTGAATTTGGTCCGTAGTTTTTTGGAAAAGCTGAATCTGGCAAGCGTAGAATATGATGTTATCCCACAGTTCAAATTCAGGATTTCTAAACTTATCAGCTTTTACTTCTGCTTTTCCTCTTACTGTGCAAAGGGCTTTGAAGAGCTCCATGAAGCTGCAGAGAAGCTTTAGCAATCTTTGAATGGGTGTCATACCACGTGGATTATCTGTGCTCTAGGGGGAATCAGGCCCCTTAATCAAGAAATAAAATTCCTTATCAGCCTACATCCTGTTTGAGGCCCAGCAGTCAAAGAGTTTGGCTGTTTTACAATCATTTCTGATGGATATGTATTTTTGTAAGAAAGTCCTTTCGGCCTTTGGCATGCACTGACAGCCTTGCTACAGAGAAATGAAAGAGTTAATGGATTCGGTGCCTGAACTTGGGTTGCTCCAGAATATTGATTAATTTTCTTGAGAGAGGATTTTATCCTCTGTTACGTCTGTCCCAAGAACATGATAAAAGTCTAGAATGTATTAATACCTCAGCACCCCCAAGTGCATGTTCTTCAGGTGGTGAAATTGATGAAGAAAAGCTATAAAAACCAGAAATTGCATCTGTTGGATTGAAGTAACAGTGTCTTATATAGTTAAATTCATTATTTATGGTGACTATTGAGTACATTAGCCTTAAGGAGAAAATGTTTTTTCATGGACAGTGCGAGGCATTACTTGGATTTTTGAAAGTATTTTCAACTTCTGTGTTGTTTGCAGGACTCCCAGGATATGCCCACCAGCTTTTACACAACCAAGTGGTTTTTCCAGTGTTTTCTTGATCGTGTGAGTATGTTCTTCTTTCTGTTGCTGTTTTTAATTGTGACTTGGGGCAGACTGTTCTCACAGAATTGCCTGATTCTGTCGTTGCAGACTCCCTTTACATTAAGCCTCAGGATATGGGATATCTACATACTTGAAGGAGAGCGGATTCTCACTGCTATGTCTTACACAATTCTGAAACTGCACAGAAGTAAGAAATCTGTCAAACATTTGAAACCTAAACAGAGGTTCAGCTAGTTTTGTTCTCATTTTGTGTAGTTTGACCTTAATGTGTGAAAATCTTAGTTTCCCATTTGCGTTATGCTGCTTCTGAGAGATATTTTTCATTCCTCATGCACAAAAAGTTAAAAATCTTTGCTTTATAAATGTGTATGTGTTGTGGGTTGATCTTGGCTGGATCCTGGTGCCCACCAAGCTCCTCTATCCCTCCCTTCCTCAACAGTTGGGGGAAGGAGAAGACAAGATGACACCAGTGCACAGCACAGCACTGTGAGGGTGGCTGTGAGGAAAAATTAACTCCATCTCAGCTGGGCCCAGTGCAGTGTGATTGTCAAAGAGAAGTATTTATTAGAGTAAGAAAGTTATTTGGACCTGAAATCAGTTGTATTGCTGACTAAACAATGGGGAAAGGTGTGGTAGTTTCATGGTCTGGAAATGGCTTGTTAGCCCCCACAGGATTTAAATTAATTGAAAAAGCACGCAAAGAATCCAGAGCGTGCCACTAAGTGCTGAAAATCTACCAGCAAATACCTCAGCAACGAGGAATCACCAGCCTGTGTCACTTTATAACATCCAGAATTTCTGTAGTCTGCCTGTATGACCTCCTCCTTCATCTCTTGACTTTGGGTGAAGTAAAATTTGAAATTTTGAATAGAACTGTCTAAAGCATCTATGCTTGGTTCCCCGAAGTGACTTAGCATCCTAAGTTCCAACGGTCCCAAAAACCTTTTGAAGGGTGGATGTTGGTTTCTAAATAGACTTGAGCATTTCTAAGGATGATACCTTAGCTCAACTTTGAGACACTCTCTTTTGAGACACTCTTCCTGTGGGACTTTGGCTTTCTGAGTGGTCATTTGACTCTATGTAAATGCAGAGGTCTGCATGGGGCCTGCAGAATCAGTGTCATAATTTCCTTGCTACTTTATCCTTCTTGAACTGTGGTGATGCTACCTCACTGTCTCACTGGGGTGTTCTCATTAGTTTGTTCATAAACTGCTTTGAAAAATGGAAAAGGTTACTTTCTACATTATTGCACTTGAGAAAGCGAAACATTTAGAGGCAAATCTTTAGGCTTAGCATTTTGGTTTCTCTTCTTTATTTGCAAACAGATATCTACTTGATTTTTCTTTTTATTTTTTATTCCCCACTCTTTTAATGGGAAGACCTGAGGAAAAAGTCTGAGTGTGGATTTGCTTGCTTACCAAGTACAAAGCAACTTCCTCCATGATCAAACACTGAGACAACCTCACGGCAACAGAGGAGATGAGAGGGCTGGCAGAGAAGCTGGCAGAAGACAGAGTCTGATTTGTTTCCCAGTGTCTTGTCTATCCTCAAAAACGTGGATGGTGTAGCTATTCAGTCAGTGTCATTGTGAAGTACATGCCAAGAGCATTTTTATTACAGCACCAAAACGCTTTTTTATGGTTTCCATATCGAAATTATACATTCTGAAACTTTCGATGGCATACAAATGATGAAAAAAGAGACATAGGTATGCAGTTACAGCCTCGCAATCCACATGGCCTCATTGCTGTGTGAAAAGGGAAAGAAAAAGAATCTGGTAACTGTAAAATGACTTTCAAAATATGACCTGAATTTTCAGAGAGCCTGAAGCAACAGTTCTGAAGTGTGAACTGCCATCATCATTTCATTGGGAGTTAATTCAGTTGTGAGTGAGGGTACTGTAAATAGCGATTTTTAAAATGTTTTTCTGCTTTTCAGAGCTCCTAATAAGAGAGATGATGTATGTTGTACAGATCTACAGCAGTGTTTGTAAGTTGAGGATGCAGGCTGACAAAAGACCCGAAGCTGTTGGACATGAGAAGGCTGAAGGAGGGTGATTTGTAGTTAGTTTTCTGAAGATGCCCCTTTTTGGAAAACACGGTCCTAAGTGGAGAATAATGTGTAGAAAGGCTTTCCATGGTGACTTGAAAGTGAATTTTTAATGTATTTTTAGAGCTCTGGGTGTAGAAATCTGTTATCTGCCTAATTAACAAGTGTTTTTCATTCTGCTTTGAAAACAAAAGCACCTAATGACTAAAGTACATTTTTGAGTGTTCATTATCAAGATATGTTAATGTATAATGTAATATTTTCTCCTTATGTAGAGCATCTGATGAAATTACAAATGGAAGAGCTTGTAGAATTTCTGCAGGAGTCTTTAGCCAAGGATTTCTTCTATGAAGATGACTTTGTAATAGAGCAGCTCCAAAATTCTATATCAGAATTGAAACGAGCAAAGCTGGATTTACCAGTAGCTGGTAAGAAACTTGCACATATGTAGAGTTTGATATTTGGAGCTATTCACACATTGTTAATTTCTTAAATGTTAATTCATGCTGTTGAAAACTGTGCAAATATTTTCCTCTTCATCACTGCATAGATTTGGGGAGTTTTTAACCAAAAATATTTTACAGTGTAAAATCGGCACTTTTCCTTTCATGAATTTCTTCTTCTTTTGGTGTTTTGTTTACTGGTTTTAAGCTAATGGCAAAGCACTGTCAAAAATACCACTTTCTGGTCATTTTATTAACTTTAATTCATAAAACCTTTCAGATGGAGGATCAAATATCAAGGTTTCAAAGTGTCTGAAAGGTTGTCTGAGAATCCAGACTGTTTTGTAGATTGATTAAATGTGGACCAATCTTCAGGTCAAATAGCTTCTTCTGTTAGTCAAATCCAGATTTTTAATTTTTTGCAAGTGATAGACCTGGTTGGTGTTTAATGGAATAATTTTCTTTGTGTCTTCTTAGCCTTTGTGCTTTTTGGTTGCGGATAAATGGTTGTTTCATGTGGCCCTACCTAAGAAATGTATAGGATCTCTTCTTCCTCTTAAGATTCTATTCTCTTTTCTATGCCTGTTTCTATAGTCTTTAATTAGAATTTTTCTTGTGATTACTCAGAGTCCTTTTACTTTATCCTTGCTAATTGTAGAAAAGTATGTGAGAATTTTTTTTTTTTAAATTACAAACATGGCAGAATTTACCTTGAAGTAACTTTATTAACTTGCTATGGTTAGCTTTCAGAAGTTAAGAAGTGTCAGAATAAAGGTTGCATGTGTAGCATTGCTGTGATAATATGTTCTTTCATTAATGAACGTATTTTTTTCTTTTTCTGTAGACATTATTTATTGCACGCAGTATTGGGCTGTGTCAGAACTGCTCATCACAAATAAACACCTGTTTCATCTGGTTCTTGAGCAGATCTGTTCCTATGGAGTACGAATGCTTTCTGTATCTTTGTTTCTTATTTTGGTTCTTGTCAGAGTTCCCATTTCTCTTGCTCCCTTTTCCCATGTTCTGCCCTCTTCCTGAATTTCTGTACAATCTGTCCAGCAGAATTTCTCCCACCCACAAGAGGTCTACTTTCTGCTCTTGCCTTTTCATCTGTTGCTTCCTCTTTCTCACCACAGCATTCCCATTCTACCTTCTCTCCATTCTTTTTCCCCAAGTTAAGTTTCAATCTTGGCTTACTCTTCAGAAGTTGCTCTTTGTCCCTGCTCTTCAGCCAGGTGCTGTCTCAGGCATCTTGTTGCAGTGGGTGACAAATACGAGCAGCTGTGTCCTTTAACATCAGTTCCACACCACTCTGTTATAAGGAGATAGATCACAGGAGTCCTGTCTCTTCAGTCTTAAATACTGAGTTCTCCATGGTTATGTTTGAACGGTGAGGGGATTATCCCAACAACTTCAGTTGTTTGTAGATGCATAGATTTTTTATGGATGTGGTAAAGTAAATTTCATCAGGGAAAAGTTGCACTTGAAACTGTGGTAGGGGAAGAATTGGGAAAGATTTTTGTAGTTTGCTATTTGATGAAGGTAGTGTATCTTCCAGCGTAGAAAATCACATGCATGTAAGCCATGTTGAGATTTTCTGTGGAAAATATGGAGTTTACTGGAAATTTTCTTGATGCAGAAGGTAGAAAGTCTGTTCCTAACTTACTGTTTTAAGGCCTTTGCTTTGGTAGAACATAAAATGCCTTCAACTGAAAGTTTGTTTGAGAATACTCTGGATTTTCATAGAAAATTCAAGGAGGCTTTAGGTAAGAGTCACCCACCTTCCAACAGAATGTGTGAGACTCACGGCGTCTTCTTGTGGATACCAACAGCAAGGAATGGTGACTGGGTCTTCTTGCTGAGGCGCTTTGGCAGTGAGATGCAGTTGTTTGATTTCTTACTGTGCGCACTTAGGTGTAAATTCTGATAGGGTGAGCTGACAGAATATGGATAGTAATTGTTTCAAGCCATATTGGTTCTTCATTTTGGATAGCTAAAGCAACGTCAGTAACAAAATGTCTTTTGTGTGTTGTATTTTTCCCCTCAACATGAATGAGGGAGGTTTAATTTTAAAATAAAGCAAAGCGAAAGTGAAGTGTATTTTGGTACTGGAATTGAGCTTTTTCTTTTTTGATTTCAAATTAGCCTGGGCAAGCCTTTCTGTGTGGCATGTTTTTGCTAAAGGTAGAAGGGAACATTACTTAACCTTTCACAGAATAAAAATAAAATGCTTTCATCCTAATCCTTGGGAGTCTAGCTGATTTGTCTGCTCTTATCTCTAGTTGAGTGAGGCTGCCTCATTTATTCTTCATGAACTTCATAAGCCTTTGGTTTTATTTTATTTTTAAAAATTTTCTGCAGTCTCTTAATTTTGGTTTTATTAATCACTGTCTTCAAGCAATATTCTTTTACAGGTTCTTAACATTCTCTAGACATTCAGCTTTGCTCATGTGTTGTGGCAGGTTGATCCTGGTAGGATATCAGGTGCCCTCCTCAGGTAGGCAGAGGAGAGAAAACAAAACAAGACTTCTGGATCAAGATAAGGACAGGGAGAGATCACTCAGCAATTGCCATCATGGGCAGAACAGATTTGACTTGAGGAAATTAACTGAATTTATTATCAATTAAATCAGAGTAGGATAGTGAGAAATAAAATCTTAATAAAAACCTTCCCCCACTCTTCCCTTCTTCATGGGTTCAACTTCACTCCCATTTTTTACTACCCCCTCCTTCCCAGCAGCGCAGGGGGAATTGGGGTTGTGGTCAGTTCATTGTATGTTGTTTCTGCTGCTTCTTTCTCGCCAGGTGAGGACTCCTCACACTCTTCCCTTTCTCCAGGGCGGGGTCCCTCCCACAGGCTGCCCAAACCTGGCCATGCAAACACCATACAAATGTCTGTCTGGCTCTACTGTCTTTACTACCTCGAGTCTTATTGTTTTTCTTCCAATTTAATCTAAAACATAGGAAGCTATTATATGTGATACAGACACAAAAAATACCAGCCTGCTCATTGAAGTATTCACTGTAGCCTGAGAAAATAATGTTTATTTTAGTTTTCTCAGCTGAAATCAAAGCACTGCTTCCTATCTTGTACTTTTTTTTTTCTTTTTTCCCATTGAGCAAAAATTACACCTTTAAGAACTGAAGTAAAAATGCATGTTAGGAAAAAGAAAAAAATCTTCATCTTGCAGTTGCATCAGTATCAGTCATCCAGGAATAGCAGTGAGCTAATTAAGCTCAGTGGAATTTTCCATCTGGCATCCTTTGTTAGGCTGTATAGATTTTCCTGCCCTAGTAGGGTAAGCTGCAGTAGGATATTAAAAGAGGTAATAACTTTCGTGTTACTTTAAAGTGGATGTCTGTTTATGTCTGATGTAGCTTTCTCTGGCTCACTTCCTCCATGGCTTCTCTCACTGAATTAAAGAGCTCCTTGTTCCCTTCAGAGCAGAGAAGGAAGGGACTTGTTTAACATTTTCTCACTGATAAAGCCCTTAAAATGCTCAGCCAGAAAACATGGGTGTTAAGCGGATCTAGCTAATTTTGGATGTCAGTGAGCTGTTTTTGCCAGACCGTGGATTTATCTTCCTTTCCGTGCGGATTTCTAGCCAAGTGCTGACCAGTGTAGGGTAGCCCATACTTAGCAACTACCACCTTTAGAGGGTGGCTTGCAACTCCAGTGCCGTTCCTACAACCCGAGGTGGGCATCCCTCTCTTCCCGTGACTCTGGAGACGGGGCTATGCGATAAGCACACCTCTTACTGGGAAGCTGTGGTTAGTGAGACCTCGCAGAAGGGAGGCTGTGACAGCTGTACATAGCAACTGTCCTTGAACGCACTTCTCTGACACGCCGTCAAAAAGAATAAAAGGCACTTGGTGTTTTCTGGATGGAAACATCCCTGGAACGCGATGAAGGGTGTCCACACCATGGCTGGTTCTTGAACAGCACTCTCACCTAAATCTCTGTGACTTTACATGCTCTCCTGGAGCCAGATCCAATGTAGATTCAGTAATCTCTTCCTTAATTCAAGGATGATGTTAAGACCATAATGAGGAGAATTTTCTTGGGATACACCATTGATTTCCAAAATTCCTCGATGCAAATTCTTTCCTTGTCTGTTATTTAAAACAGCAGCTAAATTCTATAAATGCTCATAAGATATGGATAGAATTTCCAGCTTTGCTGTAATTTTTTCCTGTAGGACTACATGAATAATGCAATGCTTAATAAACAATATTTATATATGGATAGATTTTTATAGTGTCTGACTTTAATAAACAGAAGTGCTTACCAGTGAAAGTTCCATATTAAAAATATGTTGCTGAAAATAGTTTATTAATCCAGTGCTTTGGAAACAAGACAGCCAGGCCCACCTTCAAGGCTTGAAGCCCCTCAGGTCTGTTCTTGAGACAATTTCTCACCTGCGTTTTAATATAAGGGTCCTGAAAAGGGAGGGCAGAGTGGTCCTGGGTTGGATTTTTATAACTGGAAATTCAATAGACTTTACAGCAGCTGAAGGCCTTAAATCAAACATAAAGGTCTTGCACCTTAATTTTAAAGCAATATTGGCAAATTTGGAATCTGCCTGTGTCCTTACGATTAACACCGGCTTTAAACTGCACTTCTCCTTGTTTTCCCAATCTTTTCTGTATTCAGGAAAAACTAGCAAAGTTTGAATCTTGCATTTGCCATAAATTTTAAAATGTTTATCTGATATTTATCTTTGGCGTTATATGTTATTACATTTATTATCAGTATCTTTTATTCAGTTATCTATTTTACGTAGTTATCAGTGATAGTGCAGAAATGTATACTACCTTAGTAATCTGTTAATGTCTGTTCTCTCCTGTTAATGAGCCTTTTGACAGCCAAAACAATAGAAATATGTAAATCAGCTTGACTTCCTGTTTCTGATGGTGTCTTTCTTTTGGTTGTGTTTTGTTTCAGAGGAATTTTGGATTTTTCTCTTGTACTTCAAGAATACAAAAGTAGCTATTCCAGACAGTGCACTTCATGTTTTAATCAACTAAACTATTTTTTCTGCCTTGTTTCTTGTGTGATGCAACTACTTTACAATATTATGAACTAAAATAATACATGGAATTATACTAACATAGTTAGTATATATCCTCAGCAGTTTTAGACTTTGGCTTTGCATAATTTAAAAATCTTTACTGTTTAATACTTGCATGATCTGTAAACACATGATCCAGATAGTTGTGTTGGTCATTGTTCATATTGCTGTTTAAAACTGACTTTTCGAGGAAGTATATTTTCTGGAAGAAATGGGGAATTAGGAATGTAAAGCAGTGGTTAATTTTAGAAATTTCTGTTTTGCAAGGGCACCTTGCAGATGTGCAGCTGCTCACCTGTATCTTCTGGCTAATAACCAAATCTGTTAAGATTTCTATTGTTTATCTGAATGCAGATGTTTATAAAATAAGTTTTCCTTACTGTCAGTTCTACAAAAGTGACACAGCAGCAGAGAGGCAAACAGTGCTTTTTGTTCTCCCTTCAAGTTGTCCAGCAGTATTTCATTTAGCAACTCCTTTGCCAATGATGGCATATAAAGGAACGAGAAACAGCAGTTGACTTTCAGACAGCAGCTTGAGCTTCTAGTGCAGGGACTTAAATTTCTTTAAAATTCTCTCGGACTTGTAAACCGAAGAAGATGGGATGTCACTGATCGAAAATAAACACAAAATTTCAAGATGTCATTTTAAGAGTTGTTTTTATGACCGTTACCATCCTTGAAAATTGTGTTAGAACAGTCAAAGTGCATGTATTCTGGTGCTGAAATTAAGGACTAGACTGTTATTCACCAGAGAGAGCACTTAAAGCACTTTACTCCAATTATATGTCTGCTACTCGATGCATGAGGCTGTTAGTGCCTCCTGAAGCAATTATCTGTAAAAGTCTTGTAGTGGAGATCGACTTCCACTGGGTGGTGGCCAAGGCTTGTTTGAGCAAGAGGAAGTCAGGAGGCAAACTTTCTTTAATATGGCTTGTATTTCCTATCTTTTGGGGAACAGTCAGATCTGCTTATATTTGCTTTGCTCCTTTTCATGTCAGGGAATATGTTTGCCAACAACAAACAAGCACCCGATTGTTCTTGTTTTGCTTAAATTGTCTCCCTCTACTTCATTGCTCTCCTTCCTCGCCCATTTTTCACCTATTTCCTTTGTTGTTTGCTTATTTTATGCTATACTGCATAGAAGCCAACTAAATCACTATGTTTCTTTCAAAGGAAAAATAGAAAATCTATAGTTCCTGCTCTGTAAACTCTGATACAAGCTATTATAGTGCTTTTCTTTGAGAAAAGCCAGTAACTAAACAGTCTAGAAGCCTACTCTGTTGAAGGAAGGAAGGAGAGAAGGATGAGAATAGAGATATCCACATCTCACAGGAATACTGGCAACTTGGGAAAAATCTCATTGCCCAGATCGCTTCAGAGGACAAAGGGACATTTTGATGATTGCAGAGGTCAAATCAGTCACAGCTGAACTAGAAAGCTTTGTCTTAACTTCTAGTTTTAAAATGCTTTCAGTTCTTGTATGTAAACATCACAGATTGTATAGAAAAGCACTTGTCCCAAAAGTACTACTTGTAGATTTCAGCAGTTTCTCCATTTCTCAGTCAGACAGCTATATCCAGACAATGAATTAACTCAGATCTTGGATCAACAACACAAACAGATACTCAATTGAATTTCCTTGAAAACACCCAGATAAGATTTCTTTGTGCTCAAATCTAAGTAGTTTGAACAGTGAGTGTAGTTGAAGTAGTAAAGGAGATGGTTGAGAGCTATATATGAAACTTTAGGCAGATTTGGAGTGGAGAAATGGTAGATAAAAGAAATGTGGCTTGAAGGAATTGGTGCTTTTGCATGCTTGTCTGGCGAGCTGTTTGTGTACTTCTTCAGGTTGAGATGTTTGTTGTGACTTGGTTTCTTTTGTTTGCTTTTGCATTATGGTTTCTTTTCCTCAGCTTTCTGCTTTTATTACCTTTTTTCTTTCTTTCTTGCCAGCATGCAGCATCGTGGGTTTCTTGCTGTTACTGCTTAAAGCATTCCCGAACACAGTTGGCATGCTCTTTGTGCATTTGAGGAGTGTCCCATTGTAGTCATGTGCATGGTGGTAATTTGGTTATCCTCTACTTGTTTATTTTGTGAACTTTTTTGAACTTCAGGAGTTTTTATTTGTTTTTTAAGTACTTGTTTCAGTGGAATTGGTAACTCTGTATGTGTGTGTGTGTATATGGGCATTTATGTATGATCTGTACTCTTCAATAAGAATTAAGTAGCCATTTTGCAGTTTCAAAAAAATTTCCTTTAGAAGGTGATTGGTTTGCAGGATGTCTTTTTGCTGCAGCATCATAGATCCTTACACAATTCCTTTCCTCCCAGTGCTTTTTATGGCAGGAGGTGATCAGTGCTGGAGCACCTTTGAACCAGAACAAGGCCTGTTCTGGTAGCCCTGATTCTTGAGTTGGTACCTCCAGCAATGTGGCCTTGCTTGGTTCCACATGCAGACGTGGGTGACTGAGCAACCAGTGCCACTTGTTTGTGTCCAAGGTGAAGTTAAAGCAAGTTTTGTGGAAGCCCTGTGGCTAAGGTTCAACCTGTGTTTCCTCTTTTCCCCACTGAGTCTCCTTCCACACGTTCTCATTGTTCTGTATTTTGTTTTCCCTGGAAGCACTAAGCTCTGGTGTTACCAGCCTATAAACACGGTATCATGCTGTTAAAATGCAGAGGTTTTCTTCTAAATGAACTGCTGTCTTGCAACACTTTCCTTGTTACTCAGGATGTGAATTAATGTTGAGTTCGAACAATTTCACTACAGGCATGGCAAGATTTCTCTGATAGTCATTTTACAGCTGTGATTCATATTACAGACTGCATCATCTAGACCACGCAGCCCACATATGCCTGGTTGTAGGGTGTTCCTTTACCCTGAAATGAGAAGGAAAGGTGACACAAAGCAGCCTCGATAGAATTCAATAAAAATGTCTGCAGTGTTCTCACTTGGGTTTATTAGAGCTTAATGGTAATTAGGAAACCTTAAGTGTGTGAAATTAAAAACCAAAAACTCACACAAACCCCACCTTTATTGTGCAACCAAGTATATTTAAAGGATCTCCTATTGCTCTGTAGGCATTTCTTAGATGTAAAAGCTGGGAGAAAAGAAATCAGTTTATGCTTTTGGTGACGCTGGGCAAGTGAAGGAAGCATTGCAGCTACCAGAGGAACTGGTCTTCAGGTTTTTATATATATGACTAAAATATTTTAATTTCAAGTATGGAAGAAAGCGAACACTTTTTCTAAAACATGTCTTGCATACAAGCACAGAAATTAAATAATTTAGAGATGTTGCAGAGCCATTTTCTTGTGCTATTCCATAACTGCTTTGCATCTCTTGGAAGCTATAAATGGATTAGCAGCCTATGAAGATTAGTTCTGTATGATTTAGATGGCAGGTTTTTGGTATTTTGTACCTACCAAAGTATTGTTTCTTAATTCAGACTTCATGCTATTTTCACATTCAAAATTACTAAGACTGAAAGCACTACAATCCATGGTTTGAGTATCAGGAATATTTATTATGTGCAAAAATCATGTTTATTTAGGAGACAAGATCTTCAGCTTTGCCTACGCCTGTATTTGAGGATGCAGATGGAATTGAGTGATACAAGTGCATCTTGCCAAACAGAAGCAAGTTCAGAAAGTGAACTCCTATTCATAAAGACTAAAGGACAATTCTGGGGAGGCTGGTGCAGCAGTCAGTGTATTGCAGAGCTGTTAAATCACCTGTTTACAGCACCCATGCAACTCCTTCCTTTTTCCCCTCATCTGTTCTTCCAGTGGTGGAACACTCCCTTGCTGGGGAGTGCAGGTCTGAGAGCCCTGTTCCAGATTTTAGCCTGATTTGGGAATAGTGGGGGCCCATATGGAAAGAGACCAAACATCAGATGTGTAATTCCAAGAGCTTCTCATTGGAGCTTAATGCTGAGGCCTGGCCCCACCGTGTGCTGTATATGAGCGGAGGTTTCTGAAGTTATTTCTGAAGCAAAGGGTAGATTTCCATATGACCTTTGGCTCTTAGGAAGAAAAATCAAGAAAACACTAGTTTAATTGTTTGGCAAATCCAGACTGTTTCTATTAAGTGCTTTTATTTAGTTATCTTGTTGTGACACCCGGCACCACTGTGTTTTTCTCTGCCGTCCTCCTGCTATGGCCTGGCTGGCTCAAACTCTGAGTTTTCATTTAGTTTATATAGCAACTGGTCCATGCTGGTAGTTTGTTATGCTATTGTAACAAATAACAGTGACCTTGGCTGCTGGCTTTCCTCCGTGTATCTGTATCATGAACCACTCGTCAAAGACTGAGCTCCTGCTCATGCCTGTATAAATGGACATAGCTCACTTGTAACCACAGCACTTGTCAGGGAGAGACATTTGTGTGTATTCGCTCCTGTGAACCCTTACAGACAAACAAAAAGAATTTAAATTACAAATAGCTGGGGAGTGAGCCGCTAACTCTCTGATCTTTGATGGGAAGAGATTCTACAGTCCTTGCTTAGGAAGAAGCAGAGATTAAACAAAATTATTTTACCAACAGCCATTTAAAATAATTTATTTTGCATAGCATTTAAGCAAGGGTAGCCATTTCTTTTTTCCTCCTTACAACAGAGCTTCTGCTTTATAAATAGATACACAGTGAATAGGACTTGTTTGGTAATGCTGACTTTAAAACTTTTGTGTTTTTTTTTAAAATTCTGAACATCAAATGCGTTAAATCTAGATTAATACATTTAATGAGAAGTGCGTGACCTTTTCTTCTTATAATGGGAAAGTAATGGATTACACAATTAAATAAGTTATATGGAAGTAGATATGATAAAAGACTTGGGCTGCCATTATGAAGGGTGTTGACTGCTAAGCAGAAGGATTGCAGTAGAAAATTTGATGTGAATTGTTCTGTGAGCAGCATCAAGCCATGAAACACTTCTTTATTGTTTCTGTATGTCAGTGTGGGTTGCTCTGGGTCCCCGCAGAGTTGATGTTTACCACTGGCTGTTGTGATGTGTTGAGCTCCAGTCTGGGAGAACTTTCCATTCATGTCCTTGTCCTGTAAATGATGTCCTTGTGTTTGGCAAAACCCGTCCATGGAACACTCAATTGAAACCATGATGTAGCCAGTGTTGGTGTCAGCTGCTTCAGTTGTTCTGTATTGATAAAAGGTTGAACTGAAAAAAAAATTCTGTGTATAGAGCCTCTTACTGGAGGTTTGTAATACTGAGGATGAAATTTCTAGGCAGGGAAGGGTTTAGGGGGAACAAGCTCTTAAGTGTGTAGATATTAATGAGGAGCTCCACCCAAAAACTGAAGTGAGAGAGAGTTCAAAGATGTCATCTGGGAACTTAGTGCATGTGAGGGAGGAGCTGATGGTGGGGCTTGCTAGAGGTGAACATTAAAGGGTGAATGAATGAAAAACAATCGATTGGGAGAGTGATATGGGGAAGGATTTTTAAAGGGGACAAAGTAGTTTGTTTAATGTAACAATGTGAGGAGGGTTCCATACAGAGTGTAGGTACTGTAACCAACATGTCATCTAGGAAAATGGGGTTTTTTTCAGCAGTGTTGTGATAGAGCAAAAGCTTGGTAAGACTGCATCAGCTGTAGGAAGGAATAACTGGTTGGGATGAGAGGCTAAAGAAAATTTGTGTTCAATGTCAGTGTACAGAAGAACCTTTGAGGTGTTCAGCAGGATGGTGACCCAGAGAGAGGCCCAGGTAGTGTGTAGCTATGTTTGCATACACGGCCAACAGATCAAAGAAGGCTTCTGCACAAAGGTGAATTTATGTTATTCCTGTTCTTGTTTTAGGTAAAGAAGATGAATTTCCAAAGAAGCCATTGGGGCAGATTCCATCAGGACCTCAGCCTTCTGTGCTTAACTCCACTTCAGTGCTTAATGGACAGAACAGTACTGGTACACAAGCAGCAAGAAGGACAGAGAGAAGACCATCCATGGAAGAAGGACCAGAAAGTTCACCAAATGACCGAAAAAGAGTTAATTCTGTGGAAAAGAAACCTTCCTTAAAACAGCAAAAGATTCGACCAATAGAGACACAAAACAGTTTGCCTAAGAACGAGGTAGATACCAGAAAAAAGCTTCAGCCAACAGAGCAAGACAACTCGAGTCTATACAATAATGCAGCTGCTAATCAAAATTCTAATGCTACTTCCAACACAAGAAGGGAGTTTGTACCTAAGTGGAATAAACCGTCTGATATCAAAATAATGGAAAAGACAATGAAACTCACTGCAGAGGTGAAAGGGAGGCCAGTAAACCATTCTGTTTTGGGCCCACCACCAAGTCCTGGAGAAATGCAGCCTTTGAATGTAAAGCAAAAGGTGAGGGTTTTGGATGCTGATGAAGGTAAGCGAGGGTCTAATGCATCTCAGTATGACAATGTTTCAGAGGATGAAACTGAGAATGAGAATCTGGTTGAAGAGATGCTTGAGAGAGGTCATCCACAGAGTCCTAGGCATGTAGCATTTTCTAATAGTCCAAGAAAGCAAATGGAAAAAATACCAGCTCCATTAAAAATACCCAATAATTACACCTTCACTTCACAACCCAGATCTCCAAAATATGCATCTCAGTCTGATGGCCCACCTCATGGACTGAATGTAAAACAGCCTCTGCCAGGTTATAGTAATCCCCCTATTTACTATGGGAATTCTCCAAAGCATGTTTCCAGTATAGGCAATACAAGTTCTGCTTCTCTGCATTACCATGGGAATCGACCCAGCCCCTCTGGAAGGCTGTACGCTCCTTTTATGTCAGTAGATTATTCCCCAAATAAACTGCAAATGAATTCCTATCCTGCCAGTCGCCAAAATCCTCTTTCACCAGCTCCTGCTCAGACAGAAGTCGCTCCTGTCAATGCTTACACCAGCAACTCGAGGTCCTCCCCAGGTGTCAAGTTCATAATCTCTCCAGCAGATTATTTACCAGAGGAGAGAAAGTGGCTGGACGCTGCCTACGTCTACAGACACGAACCCTACAGGCAGCCCTGGAGCCAAGACCTTAACAAAGGCCACTTGGATAATTTCCACAACTACCAGCATTTTCAGTCAACACCTTTACAAGATGGCAGTCTTCCTGCTGTTTCCGTGGATAGTCCGCTGAGATACAGGACTTCCTCAACCTTTGAAGAGAATGGTTCCCCACAGTACCAATATTCAAGCCCGTCAGCTCAAGCCCAACACTATCGGAACAGAACTGATGGATTGTCTATGCATGAGTCTGTGCTTCTCTGAGGATCTGGCTGTGCTTAGTAAAATGGCAAGAACCAAAACCAGTTGAACAGTACTGTGTTAGTAGTAGTCCACCTCAGTTCTCTGAAATGTGGATGGTTCATGCGAGTTCAAAAATAATGACACTGTTCCAGAGATGTTTCAGACTTTGGTTGAAGGCTGGTGGAGTTCTTGGACTTGAGTGGAAGCTACTGGAAGTGATCTAATGCACACAGACATAGCAATAAGCTCATATACACCATGTGGTTCATGCTGTCATCGCTCCTTACATTCTAAATAACTTGTGTTACAATCCTTCTGCCTAAAACCTGTAACACACTGAAAGGTTTTGTTTTGACTGACATTGTTAATGCACTGTACAGATGTGTGTGTGTGTGTGCGCCTGTGTGAGTGTGCACTTACAGTACACAAACTCATATGGAAAAGAGCTAAAGAGTTTAAATGTAAATGCATTTAACTTTGGGCAAAGCTCGTGAAGTACTTTTATTTCATATTAATTTTTCTTTGTAATTTATTTGAGAAGCCATTCATTTTGAATGGGAATTTCTGTCGTTTTTATACAGCTGCCTCAGCATCCCAGTATCTGTTCTGGGCAGGAGAGATGCTTTGGGATTATTAATTTAATCATATGTGAGAGTTAATTTCCTCTCCTTTGACTACTGTTTGTCATTTTCCTCAGCAGGAAGGAGCAGGCAGGCGAAAGCAGAAAGCCAAAAATGTCTCTCTAATTAGGCTAAGAAATGGTGCTTAAATTCAGGGCAGTGTTTAGGGGTTTTTTTAGGTGCATCGAAAGGTGGAGAATTTGTACCTTCTCACCCAAATCTATGTGCAGAATGTCGTTCTATATGCAAAATACTGGAGCACAGTGAGACTAATGCCAGATACAGAAATGGTGCTGCACCCTTCACTTTTTGCCATGCTGTGCTGTCAGACTCAAACTGGTTACAGGGCCAAATCTCACAGGTATCAGAGAATTGCACAGCTCCTTGACACCTCTGTGAAGTGCACGCAGGAGTCTGAGCTTTGCTCCAGGCTTGATATTTCCCAAGCTGTGTGAGTATGCAGTGTCCCTTCTCTTAAGCTTTGTCAAGTAGATTGTTGTGTTTTGCCCTTTTTCTCCCCAAATTGCTGTGGGTTCGTGTCTGTGATGGGGCGTGTGCTGCTGAGCTGTCGGGCTGCTCGTGCTGCGCGGTGTTTTACACTAAAATGACCCTGACTGTCGTTAACAGGAACCTTAAACTCCTGCTAATGTAAGCAATCCTAATTAGTGTTTGCAGCCTTTTCTACTTCGGCTTTTCCTTTCTTCGACTGTGAATTGGGGGTGGAATTAAAAGCAGGCGAAGTGGCACATGTAGGATGGAGTCCTGCGAGCTGCAGGACGCGCTGACCTCTCGCCGGGAGCTGAGGTAGATGAGGGTCTCGCCAGAAGAGGTCCTTGGAGTGCTGAACAGAGAGATTTCTTTAATACTGAAGTACTAAACATTGGTATGAACACCAGTTTGGAAGGTTGTCCTGTTCCCTTTTGTTTTGTAAGGTTTGTTAACTGAAAACATAGAAATGGATGTTATTTTTTTTCCTTTAAAGAATGAGCTTTAGTGCCTATTATTGCTGCAGGTTGGCTCTGTAAGTTCTAAGGTACAGAAGTAAAACAATTTTTACAAATGGAAGTAACATTTACTTAGTATGTTTCAAAACTTTTTTTTTGTGTATATAACGTGTCTGATGTAATTTTTAATAACTGGGCAATTTTCTATTTTAAAAATTGCAAACTGCAGCGAAGTAACTGTAGCCAAGCACTACACTGAAATCCTAAACTAAAATTGTGAAGATAAATATGACTTGGGCTTACTTTAGTTCTGATTGCTTACAGCAGCTTAGAAATGTATGTATATAATATTGTGGCTAAGTGTAATAATCTCAGTGTTTAATGATGGTTCTGTAATTCATAACGAAGCTGTACAATTTATTTGTGCAAACAACATGAGGCTCCAAAATATGTATCAGCATTAGTAAATACTGTAGATTTTTATATATAAAATATATACACACTATTTTCTTATTTCATCTGCAACAGTTTTATAACTGTGTACCCTATTTTGATGTGACTGTATTTTTAACATGTTAAAATAATAATAATTAAGCTTATGTTGTTTTGTCTTTGTTCTTAATTATTTGATCAGCTCCAAACTGGACTTTTGCTATTCTCAGCACAAATAATTACTTTTCATAAATGAATCATGTGTATATATGTGATGTATCCTATTTAATTGGTACATGTTTATTTTTAGACTAAGCAATGTGGATACAATCTATATAGTGCTTTTGCATTATTGCGGAAGCGGCAAGATTATTGATTGTAGTTTATTACACTGCTAAATCTTAGCCTATCATTTGCAAAAGCTAGGGGCATAAACTGTGATCATAATTTTCAGGTTTTGTTCTAATAATCTCACCCAATACCAGTTTAAAAGAGAATTGTTGGCATGAGGAATTTGCAAAGTTGCATTGATCAAAGTGCAAAATAATAGTCTGACTGTGGCTTCTGTCTCTCACATGTTTGGAGGATGCTATTGAACTGTTTAAAAAAAAACAAACAAACAAAAAACAGCCGAGCCTTGTGTCATCTGGTTGGAGTGCAAATACATTTTTATTTTCATTTAACTGGACAAACCAGACTTAAGGTACAGCCAGATTTGAGTCTGTCATTCATACCAGTAACAAAACCTACTTGATGCAGAGTGGAGTGAGACGCAGCTGTGCCAGTGCCTTGCTGGTGGAAGGACTCATCTTAGTGTCACGGATTAGATATCCTCATAAGAGCTTTGCTGTCTCTGTTTTCTTTGATCTGAAAACAGTGGAGCAGTAAGGATCAATGTAAAATACTTAAGACCTTTTTTTTCTTCGTTTGGTTTCATAATTTTCCAAGATCTCTCTGCTTTGAGCTGTATAAACTGTAGGTTTCTTGTCCGAGTTAGTTGTCACGGCTTTCCTTGTGGTTCGTGAGACAAATTCAGCGTGGGGATTTGGAGAATTAACACAGAAGAACAAGAACACAGTAGACTAAGTAAGGGGACATGTCTAACTTCTGTATGGCAACAATTTAGTGAAATTCAACTAATTAGGATTTAAAAGGAAAAGGAAAGACCTTGAGTATATGCTGTGGTCTTCTGTGGTTGCTTTTCCTTTCACTCGGATGCTGTGCTAGATTAAATCTAGTGACTTCAGTGTTGAACTGAAGCATTTCAGTCTTGTGCAGTACAAATTGTTGTGGCCATGGAAGAAAGACAGGAAGGATCATGGTATCACTGGTACTCTAAACCTTTTTGGTGAGTGGGATGTGATTGCATGATCCAGCTGCTTGCTTACCTGTATAACCAAGACATGTTATACACTGCAGGTGAAGACAGAAACCATCCCTGCTCCTCCTTCCTCAGCTGACCCAGGGGAAGATTCTGGCTTCAGATTTGGTGATGAATCTGAATCTAAACTTGGTGATTAATCTAATGCACTTGCCCGGGCAGCTAAGGAAGAGAAACTGACTTCAGGAAAGTTCTTTCCCTTCTCAGAGATCCATCTGTGGCCAGTCTGTAATGCTTTAGGGAAGGCAACACCGAGGAAAGAGAAAACCTGTTTAGCCAGAAGTCTGTTAAGGAGAGTATTCCCTCCTAATCATGCTGCTGACTACCTAAAGCCTTACAGAATGATATTGTTTGCAATTGTTTCAAAATTATCAGACTGGTTGGGACATTCCTGTTCTTCTCAGGGCCAGTAAGTGTAAATGCCAGTTACCTCTCTAATACCTGCCAGCAGGATGAATCCCTTGTCGTAAAAGTAACTGCTCTATCCTCACTACCGGTAAAAGTTTCAAGACAAATGGCAAGACATTTTTAGAAATCATGGAGGATGCAGAAGAGAAGTATCTTACTGCTAGTCAAAGATACACCATTGTAATAAACCACAGAATAATTCCAAAATTAGATGCAAACAGTAAACAACATTGAAATGTCAAAAGACAGAACAGCCTTCCAGTGTGGGGAAGCAAATCCAAAGCTTCCCTGAGGTATATACACATTTTCCAGGGAGATTTCTCTCAAGAATCCTATCCTGAATTTCACATCATCCTCAATATGACTTTGAAATGGACTTGCAAATTGCAGACTTTTTTTTTAATCTCCCCCTTGGGTGGCATTACACTGCATGCACAAAGAAGAATACTATTTAAAATATGCCATCAAACGCCCACCGTTTCATTTCCAGCAGAGAACATTCCACTTTCAATACTTCAGTGAGAGGAAAATATAATCTTTTTTGTAGTCCTTTAAATACTGCATTTTTGTAAAGTTCTGTAAACGTAGCATAGTTACAGTTTAACAGCTACTTAACCAAGTATCATTCAGGCTCCTCTTTAGATGGCAGGAAGCTACTGCATAATTTGCTGCAGTTTCTTTTTTCTTTCGGGCAATATGAAGACAATCCAAATGCTTTTAGTGGCAGAGTTGCAATGATGAGATGACTAGGCTAACAATTGAAATTGGAAATATAATTGCAGTCATTTCAGAATAGCCTGTAAGTGGTTGCCAGATCTGGCAAAAGACACCATTTTCTGGCTTCTTTGTGCCAAGAGACCTTCTAACTGCAACAGGGAACACGGACGTCCCTCTCCTGAGTGATTTGATTCTCTCTGCTCACACCAACTGCTTTTCTTTGTACTTATAGAGTTAAATGTTAGTAGAAAATCAAAGGTACTTTTAGAATGAATAATCAGAAAACAAAGCTATCTTGTTCTGACTTTTCTTTCTTCCTTTTTTTTGTTTGTTTTACTGATTTGATTGTCAGCCTTGTCAAGGTGAGCTGTGTGTGATGTGATTCTTCTGTCTTCTTTCTCTGATAATGTGCCAACATGTGCTTTTCAGAGGCTTTGTGATGCCTTTTTGTTGCTGTTTCTGCTGTTTATATCAGAAGTTATTGTTTGCCTCTTTAGCTTTTCCTTTCTAGATTATGTGCAAATTAAGGAAAAAAAAATCATATTCTAAGTATTGCAGTTGGTCAGAAATGCTCTAAGGTTAATTCCTGATAGAAAGCAATTTAAGCTGGCAATTGGTGAAGGATGCTGTAGGGTGGAGACTCTTGTACGGTCTCTGCAGTCCAAAGTCTGAGGTTGCTTCTGCTTTGGGTCATCAAGCACCAAAAGCCATATTACACACAGGCCAAGGAAGCATTTTTTTCAAAATGCTGTGTCCTGCCACAGAAACATGTCAGCTTGGAGCTACAGCTGACTTCCTGCCAGTTTAATATGTTTGGTTTGGTTAAGTAAATAACCCGTTTCCTGGTAATACATTGCTTTTGTTAGATTTTTCTGCTGGAAATGAGGTAAAGAATTGAAGCCTCGGCTGGGAACAGAGGTGCCCGAACTCCTCTCCTTAATTAGGAAATCTTAAGTTGGTTTTTGGTTCAAACCATCCACTTCAAGCATTGTATTTGTAAGTTCAGCAGTATCTTCTAGAATAATTTGTGGTATTGTCCCTTAGGACTTGGGTTTTTTCAATAACAAAAAGTCTGTTAGATTACTTTGTCTGATCTGTGCATTCTTTTTAATCTTACAACCCTGTTCTCATATTTCCCCAAAGAAAACTCAGATCTGGGAATGACACCATAGGTAGTAAGTGATCTCCAGTGCTACCATCAGGTGCGTTGGATGGTATTTTCAGGCACGTTGGCACCCAGCTATGAAATCTGGGTTTTTGCAATACAGGTAAGTGAAAAAGCTTTACTCTGGTGTAAGGCTCCCCTCAAACCAAGCAGCAATGTGTGTTTTAGAGTGAAACACACAACTTTGAAGTAGAAGGGCTGGTTCTCAAACATGGTGATGCTTAACTGCCTTAACCTTTGGGAGTGGAGTCCAGTACAAAGCCTGTTTCTAGCAATGCCTGTTTTCTTCCTCTGAAATTTCACAGGGAAGGAAACCACAAGGATCATTAAGTCCTGTCCCTGCACAGGACACTCCAAGAATCCCACCCTGTGCCTGAGAGCATTGTCCAAACGCTTCTTGAACTCTGTCAGGCTTGCTGCTCTGACCACTTCCCTGTGCAGCCTGTTCAGTGCCCAGCCACCCTCTGGGTGAAGAATCTTTTCTAGTATCCAACCTAAACTGCCCCTGACGCAACTTCAGGCCATTCACTGTCACTGTCACCACGGAGCAGAGGGTGGTGCCCCTCTTCTTCCCCTCATGAGGAAGTTGTAACTGCAGTGAGGTCTCTCCTCAGTCTCCTCCAGGCTGAACAGACTAAATGCCCTCAGCCACTTCTCATACAGCCTCCAGACCCCTCACTGTCTTCATTGCCCTCCTTTGGACCCTTTCTAATAGTTCAGTATCTCCCTTACATCGTGGTGCCCAAATCTCCACACAGTACTCAAGGTCAGCAGTATCCTGGCTGAAATATCATGGAGAACTCCATCATCAGAGGAGGTGGAGTTGGGTCTGTTCTGGAAGTCACCAGTTTCAGATTCCTGGACACAAGCCCCATAAAGGTAAGATAGAACAAACTGGGTATCGTGTTTATATTAAAGTGGTTTTAAAACAGACCTCTTGGCCTAGGTGTTCCTTAGAGACAACTCACCTAATCAACCTTTCAGTCTCCAAAGAAAGCGACTATGTTAGAAGATCTTTCTTTGATGTCAAATAATGCTCAAGATGTTGATAATCGTTCATTTGTTCAGACTTTGTGTCTGGAACTCCTGACACCCTTCATAGCCCTCTCCCTTTTTGTTCCCTAGGTGTCAGATTTTTTTCCATCAGAGTTTTTTCAGTTCCAGTAGAGATGTCCACCTGTTTGCTTCTCCAGTGAATGAATTTTCTTTCAATTCTTGTGTCAGCCTGTCATGAGCTTCGTACTCTGTCAATTCATTGCATTCTCTAATCCATCTCAAAGTCTGTCTTGAAGCTGCAGCACTGTCACTTTGCTTTGGAGAAAACACTGAAAAAGGGACAAAGTACATGATTTGGAGACCATAAAACAAATTATGAGTGTAAAAGCCAATCATAAGGACGTTAGAAAGGCCTATCTGGTAGTTGTGCTGTGAGCAGCACCTGTATCATCATAAGTGATAGAGGTGCTTATCTATTACGCAGTTAATTGGAAGGGCTGGGATGATCAGTGGCTTTGCTGAGCTCTTTCCCCAGTGATATGTGTCTTGTGTGGGAGGTTGTGTCCATGATTTGACAATTTGATGCTGGTCAGCACAATGGAGCAAGGCAGCCTTTATTGGATGGCTGAGAACAGAATTCTCTGTAAATATTTCATCACATATAGAGAATAAAGAAGGAATAGTCTCTCCTTGCCATAGAATGAGTATGCTCGCAGCTACAGAAAGTAATTTGTGGCTGCCAGAGTTGTACAGAGATATTTCTCAACTTTTTTGATGCTGCACATTGTGATTTTGCTGTTGTAGTGGTTTGATACTAACCGGGCAGAAACACCAATTAATGTGTAGTGGTTTTGAGTTCACCAATCTAATTTAAGTGCAGTAATTTAAATTTGGGCCTATTATTTAGGACATTGTGAGATAAGGATTAGGAGAAGCAAAGCAGGCTCAAACTTTAAAGAATATAAAGAAAGTTTTATTAACAGAACTAAAAGGAAAAAAGAAGGAAAAAAAATGATAATAATAATTAGATTAAACCTTCAGAAAACCTCTCCTCCCCCCCCAAACTTCTCTCTCAGATATTTCCCCATTGCCAATGCAAAGACACAAAATCTGATGTTTCTCAGTCAGTTTGCCACCTCTAGAATAACCTTTCTTCATTTCACTTCGAGAGCGGAGTCTCTCTTAGCCATACTATGGAGATTCTCCACAAGAAAACAGTTCTCTCGTGGCTTCA